>JACEFO010002487.1:1800000-2283798 GCA_015342445.1 Digitaria exilis
TGTGTTCAGATTTAGAAAAAAGTACTTCTCCAACAAGTTTTTTCTATTCATCCCACTCACAAAACACGCTTCCCAGTGTACTATTCATCTAGAAAAAGTATTTTTTACTTCCAATCTTAACACAGCCCCGTGTCCCATCGGTTTCGCAGTCCGCCGCCGCTACGACAGGCCTGACAGTCCCGGATTTCGCATCCTCGCGAGCCACGACGCGCGGCGCTGAGGCTCTCAGGTACTCGGTAACCCCCACCCTCGCAATCAGAGCGCCGAGCGGTGCGTGGGGACGGCGGATGATCTGCTGGCTCAGCTCTAAACTACAACTACCCTTCGCCCTCAGGTTCAACTCTTTTGATTCTAATCTTCTACCATCTACGCAGCCTTCCTGGATGTTTCTGACGTTGTTGTTGGTTTCCAATTTTGCACGTTTGGGTACAGGTTTTTGGGCCAACGTGTGTTCTCAACTTGCATTTCTGTTCTTTATTTAGTAGAGGGTGTTAGGTTTCGAGGAATAAGGTAGAGGGTGTTTGGTTTCAAGGAATAGGGTGATCCATCTCCTTTTCCCTCATATCTTTGTTTAGCTTGACAAGTACAAAACTACAAACATGAGACTGTAAGAGATGGAGTGACCCATTATGGGGTAATCTTATTATTGGACCATCTCATCTCAGATGCGGTAACCCCTCAAATCAAGCACTTTCTAGATGCATGTTCCAATAGATTCTGATACAGGCATACAGCCATGGTGTTCTTTACAATGCCAATATGAAAGTGGGGGAAAGGGTTCCAAATACAGAATTATTTGAAAGCTTACTTGTATAAACCAGCATCAACCAGGTAGTCCCCCTGGAACCTTCAATGTATCATCACTTCTTCGTGTCTCATTTTAATATTTTTTTTTTGAGAATCCTGTCTCATTTTAGTTCAGAAACTGAACTTGAGCAACGTTGTGACATATTAGATCCCCCCTCCTCTCCCACCCTGCACACTGACCTGTAAACTGAAATGAGTTTTGTCTGTCACCCTGTTATTCTGTGTGCAGTCTCCTGGCAGATCACCATTTGTGTTCGGACTATGAGACATCGGTTTTGCTGTTGCTGTTCCGTTATCTACATCATTGCAGCCTCCATTCACTTCGTTCCCTTGATCAGCATCTTGAATATGCTCATTTTCTCCTTGTTGCACATATCTTTGTGTATTCGGGTCATCTAGTTTGCTTGCTGCATTTTGGTGATCTCTTTTGTAGCGATTCATCAGCAATGCTACAGGAATGGAACTGGTTGTCACAAATAAAGTTAAGAGAAATAATCCTCCAAAACTGCCAATAGTGATAGCGTTGTCTGAACCATCTACTTTTTGGTCATTTTGACAACTGTGTTTGTCAATACATTTCTTTTCAATTTGAATGATAGTATCTCCTCCTGTTATGTTGATGATCGCCCTTGATATGTCAGCAAGTAGTGGAGATCGCTTGGGAAGTGCCTAATCAGTAAAGAGAATGTTTATTTATATTAGGTTGAGCATGATAGCATTCAAATTATACCACATTGTATCTGATTCATTAGAAGCCATAAAACATAAATTTCTGCATCATGATTTGTCACCTTTTTGGCTCAAATGATAAATTGTCATATGGAATTCAATGCAGTACATGAATATAACGTTTCAATGCTAAAATTTCTATGTTGCTTAGTACTCATTTTTAAAAAAGATAGATAGAAAAAATTGGCTCGCAAAGTGCATTTAAACTTACAAAGGCAAATCCTGCACTCTTGTAAATAGGTCCAACCATTGTGTAACCTTTGCAGTGCTTGGCAAGAAACAATTTGATGTATGGAACATCCAGAACAAGTGCAGCAACGCCTCATAGCGCACAATACTAGGTTATACCAGTATCAAAAAAGGACTAGTATGTAATAATCTAACGGTTGAGATTAATTGTATACTACTCAAAACCACATCAGTGATATATGTGGTATTTAGAGTAGTATGGGTGGTATAAGGGTAATATAGGAAATAAATTCAAATGACACCACCGACACTACCGCGCCATCGCCAGTCCACGGCAGGGTTTTTTTTTCGAACCGGTTGCTCGAACCGCCGGCCTCCGGTTGCGGTTTACCGGTCTGGTTTGACGGGTTACCGCTAGAAACCGGACAAATTCAAATTTTGAATTCAAATTCACATATCCGGCGGTTTGGAGAGGTTAGCCGCTCGGTTTGACCGGTTAGCCGGACCGATTTGGCGGTTAGCCGGCCGGTTTGCGTCCAAAAAGAATGGGCCTTAATGGGCCAGCCACTTTTTTTTCTTTTTCTTTTTTGATTTAACTTGTATTTGCCGAAAAAAATACCAAATGAGAAAATATTTGAAAACTTTTTATACCAACAGATTACACACACCTTGAAGTATTTTTAGAAATTTTTATGATATTTTTTCTTTTTTGAATTCAAATTTGAAATTTTAAATTTGCCCGGTTCAAACCGTCCCGAACCGCTACCGGTCCGGAGCGGTTTGAGCGGGAACCGGTCAAACCGGACCGGTTGGTGAACCCTGGTCCACGGCCATCATGAACAGCTACTCGTCTTCCTCGCGCAACAGCCGGAGGCCTTGTGTGCTGGAGCCGGGACGGGGGCCTGCGACGCCGAGGCCTGCATTGCTGCCGCGGAAGGCACCAGAACTGAGAGTGGGAGGGCGTGCCGTAGGCGACGGTGACCTTATAGACATCCCTGGTCGACGGCGAGGTGGCCGGCGAGCGTCCGCGGCGAGCAGAGGAGAGAGCAGCCGGGCTCTGGGCGTGCTGCCCTCGCAGTTGTCGCGGAAGTAGGGGATGAAGGCCCTACTAGGCCTGCAAATGGTCCGGTTCGGAGCGCTCCCTAGACCTGACCCGCCACTCCTCTGTCGCCAAACAGGTTCGCGGGCCAAACCGCTCCGCTCGGACAGCTGCTCCGCCGGCACCGCGAATAACCGAGGGGTGACCCTCCAGGCAAACTGCTGGCCACTCCCTGACCGCCGGGCGCCGGCGGCCTACACCGTGGTGTCCTCGCGAACGCACCGCAAGCTCCAACACTCGCGAGGTCCGCCAGCCATTCACGCAAGCGAGCTCCGGTAGGCACAGCCACGGCCTCCAGCAGCCGAGCGAGCCCCAGTAGCCATGGCTTCCGCGACCTTCAGTAGACGCATGCACGAGCGAGCCCCAGAGTCCGCGCGAGAGAGAGCACTGGCGTCCTCAAAGCTCTGGCAGTTGTGCGCGCGAGCGAGCCCCGGCGTCCGCGTGCGACAGAACGCCGGCGTCCGCGAGCTCCGGCAGCCATTGCTTCAGCGAGGTCTGGCAGGTACGCACGCGAGGGAATCCCTGCGTTCGCGAGCTCCTCGCGGCGGCCAGCCGCTCCGCGCTTGCTTGCAGCGACAGGCTGCTCCGGCCCTGCTTGGGAGGGGAACGAATCGATGGAGAGAATCGAGAGTTCGAGATGGCGCGAGGCGATGCGATGCCGCTGAGAGAAGCGACTGGGCGATCCGGAGAGAAGCGACAGGGACGGTTCGACCCGGATCCCCTAGGTTCGATAGGATGACGATATTGTTCGTCCGCCCTTTTTTCGAGTCGGACCGAACCGCTCCATGCGCCAAATCGAGGAGCGGAGCGACTCCAAAAACGGATCGCCCCGAACCCGTTGCAGCCCTAGGCCCTACGGCTGTACTCCTCAAACTCGAACGGCGCGCGTGTAGGCGGACGAGGCGGTGCCGCGGTAGCGGGAGGTCCGGCAACGGTGACCTGGTAGCTTCATGTGACAGCTGCAGCAAGCCACGTGCTTGTGCTTCACCGCGCACTGCACACTAATTGATAGATCGGAGACGTCAACGAACAGTAGAGCTTGGCCTTCTCCACCTGAACCGCTGCCAGCGGCGGCTGCTTTCTCGGGAGCAGGAGGAAGCACCGCCCTCGGCCCCTGCCAGCCGCGGCAGCAGCATCAACGGCGGCCTTGGCATCGTGACTTGACCCCGGCGCAAGCAACTCGAGCCCAGGCTGCTCATCCTGCGTCCTCACTACCATCGAACGTGCGCTCGCTACCCATCCCTTTCCTCTGCGTGCAGCCGAGAGTGTTGGAAGCAACAACAATTTGAGATTTCGTGGGGGATCGGAGGTCCGGGGCACTGCCGTGGATGATTTGATGATTATCGGTGGATACATAGAAAGTCTATTACCAAATTAGTTACGCAAAAAATACTAATTTACCCCTAATTAATGAATGGTCAGATTTGATTTATACCTTATACTACTCGACCCTAGTATTGTGTAGTGTAAAATAGCTCCCATTTTTTCTCCATTAGAAAGAGCAATGTGGAACTCATCAGGAGTATCATAGGGTCTCATTTTTGACTGGTCGAAACAAATATCCACCAATAGACCCTCCATATAGGAACCAGGAACCTCGGTGGAATCCTACATATCCTCCTTGCTTCTGGAGTTCTTTAATGTCAGTCAACGTTGGTGAAAGCTGCTGTACAGTAAGCATTGATGCAAAGCTTGCTGTATAACTGGATGCAAGTTACCAGAAGAACAAACTTCCATACAAGTAGAACTGCTCGAGACAGAAAGCATTCCAGCTTGTCCTCTACAGAAGTAACTATAAAAGTTTATTCTTATAATACATTTGCAAAGCTGAGGTGCACAAGCATGCTACTAAGGAATTGCAACAAACAAGATGCAGTATCTGTTTCTTTAGACTATCCATCCAATCCAGTCTTTGTTCATTAAGGCTACTTCCTTTTTTCTATTATTATTTGTTAAAACTTTTAGTTTAGCATACCTAAGGCTCTTTCTGCAAAAAAGGTACCAAGTACCTTTTTCTGAGGAAATTAATATTTTTTTTCTCGAATACGCAGGAGAGCTGCGTATCTGTATATTAATATGACTCATAGTGTGCATTCTGCTTTCTAAAACAAAGAAGCTTCAGTGTCACATGCAGGAACTTTTTAATGCTTTTCTACCTTTTTATTTAGTTTATGCATTATAAGAAAGCTTTACACTAGTCTTATTATTTGGCATTTTCTATCATGGTTGATTGGTTGTCCAAAAATGTGCATAATTAGATCAACAAAAAATAATTATACTGTTTCGATCAGTGCTTTACTTACTGTCTTCAAATATGGAGAAAAGCATCGGAATTCCCAGTTGCTTAGGTGAAAAGGGTCCACTTAGATGTCCGTTGCCATTTAGATGCTCCAACAGCCAGACAACAAGTGCTGTATAAATAATGATAATGATGCTTCCGAATAACATTCCTTTGCTCAGTGGTTTCAAGAAAGTCCACATATTATTGTTCACTTTTTCCTTGACTGGGACAATCATCCCCACGCCTGATTCTGTGTATGGAATGGTGAAGTTGACATACAGTGATCTGTTGTATATGATTGTTATATCTCCAATCGCTATGTCATATCTCTGCAATAGCATCAATATTATGTAATTGAGAAATAAAAAAATCTAGCTATTATGTGCTATATACACTATGACCGGTTCAACAATGCATGCAACAGGTAAAACTTTGAAAGTCTAAAAACAGATAGTATACAGTTGAATTTATACAAAATTTAGTTTATCCACTAGGCATGTCGAGAAACCAGACAAAATCTTTCATAATTATTTCTTACCTGAAGATAAACTTGGCGAACAAAATCAGTATAACTCCTTGAACTTGTCGCATCATTTGTATCAAATGCTTGGTATTCGTAATTAAGTGAAAAAGGTAGCCTCTTTACTACCTCCTCGAATATGTCTACTGAAAGACCACTTGCTCTTGTTGTGTTGGTGACAGGATCCTTTGATGTTTTTGCAAACTGTGGATATGCACTTGAGGGCACACCAACCCTAAGCTTGTCACCACTTGCTGGAATTTCCCAGCCCCTTGGTATTTCTGTTGATTCTCCTGGCCAAATTACTGGATTTAGACCGAGAATCGAATCTGACCCAGTTATTTTCAAACCATTTTGATTTAACTGCCTTGAAAGTCCATTTTCCGAAGTCCAAAACCCAATATGTCTGCAACTCCCTCCAACCAAATTTATTATTTGTAATGCAGAAACTGGAAGTTGTCTGTCAGTAAGGTCAAAGTTTCCACTTAAACCTCTAAATTTGTTCTGTACAATTTCTTTCAGAAGCTCTGGACCATTTGAGTAAATAGCCAATGAGTCCAAGCTTGTACAGTTTTTACAGGACTGTAATCTATTGCTATTTCCAGATACCCTGACCTTTTCTGCAGCCTGTGCTAATGCCCAAACTGTATCATAAGCCCATAGCCCAAAGATGCTTGGTTTGTTATGTGGCAATTCATTAGGGTTAAATTGCCGATACATTCTGTTCCATCTTACTAAGAAGCTAGTATCAAGTTCTTGTGATTTGGGAACATGAGATCTTATTCCTATTACACCATTCATTGCCTCAATGACAGATTGGTTGAGTGAGTCGATGATGTTTGCTATTCCATTTGTAATGATCCACACAAATCCTTTGTTCATCATCCCTGCCTCCTTAGCCTTTGTAAAGAGAAGGGAGGCCCTGGATGATGACATATGAACAATGAATACCCTTGTTTGCATTGCCATTAGCTTGTAGAGTTCTTGCTTTATGTTTTCTCTAGTTGCTGACAATGGGATAACACTGCGATATGGAACATGAGCATCAATCTGTTGAAGGGCATCAACGAGGTGTGGTAGAATGCCTCTCCCATAATCGGTGCCATCATATATCATCACCACCTCTCTCCATCCATAGAATTTGATAAGAGATGCAATACTATTCACTTGAACTGAGTCGCTCAATGTTGCCCGCACAAAATATGGCATACTGTCATAGGTGAGAGCAGGGTTTGTTGCTGTGAAGGATACAATAGGCACTTGTTTTATACTCCCGAGTTTAGATATGAATGCAGCTTCTGACGATTTCTGGGGGCCAAGAATGGCTTGCACTTTGTAGTTCTCCAGCAATTCAATAGCTTGAGAATTGAATGAGAAACGAAATTTTGGTCAAATAATATTAGCGAAACGAATTTGCCATTCTCAAAATGTTTATTTTCTGAATGTTTTGTAAGATTAGAAAAAACATACACCCCAATTAAAAAAAACGCAATCTTGACATTTGAAAAAAAAATTCACAAATGAGTGCAATTCTAGAAGTGCGGTTGCAACTATCTGCCTAATTAAGTGATCAAATTTGCATGCCAATCTGGCTGTAAAATGAGGGCATATGGGTCTTTACGCACCGCCATAAAATCTGTTTCTTTGGGGGTGGGGGGCTAGGGAAAAGTTCGATTTACCACCTCCAACTATATATCGAGAAAGTCTGATTCTCAATCCATAACTACAAAACCGGATACAAAGAACCATTCAACTGTTACACCCGGGTGTTAGTCCTTTGGGTGATTTTGAAGGTGGCTTTCTATTATCTAAAAAATTCATGTTTTGGTTTAATCTTGAAATTTATAAATAATTTGTTTTAAACCAGAAAATATGAAATATAATAGCACCCAAAAGCTTTTAAAAAAAAATATAACATATATGTTGGTGCTCTAATTACAGTGGAGTGCAAAATGATAAATGAAACAAATAACACACATGACTAGAAATAATAAAACACTAAAAATATGAACAAATAATATACAAATAACTTCAAATAGAGCACCAATAGATGTTGCATTTTTGGGGAAATTGTGGTGTTGGGACACCTCTACAAGAACAATATCCATGCCTAAATAACATTGCCCGACATAAATAAGATATAGTAGCATAAGTATTACAAAACAATCCACCTAATATCTCGTGGCTAGAGACCCCATTGACGACAAGTTAGTGGAGTGGAATAATCTACTTCCACGTAACATTAATATTGTGTTGAGTCAAGAAGAAGATGAGTTTTACTGGAATCTTAATCTGGATGGGCGATAGTCGGTTAATCTCATTATTGGGTAATGATTCATAATGATTCCCCTAATATCAATAAGCGCAGTTGGAAGCTAAAAGCTCCAATGAAAATCAATATTTTCTTATGGTACCTTCGTCAGGGCGTAGTTTTGACAAAAGACAACTTAGCAAAACACAACTGGTAGGGTAAACATTTTTTATTTTGTCCCACTTGTGACATAATTAAGCACTTGTTTTTTTACCGTCACTTTGCCCGAGTTGTATGGTCTATTATACAAGAAGCATCAGGTCTATCCCAACCTCATAATATTTTAAATATGTTTAGAACTTAGTTAGGGGGAGGGAGTTAGTAATCAATTAAAGCCGTTAGATCTTGCTAGGGGCAGCTGCTACATGCTGGTCACTATGGTTATTCAGAAATGATATATTGATTGAATAGAAAATATCTGATTCTCCTTTGAAGGTTGTATTTTCGGCTATACATTGGCTCAATACTTGAGCTGTCCTACATAAGCCTACTTCACAGGATTTCATTAAAGTGGCATGTCGACATTTGGTGCAGGTGGCCAAGGAGTATTTTTCTACCCGGCACATGGTTGTAGTCTAGCTGATGGACCGAGTGTCATTAGTATGTCAGTTTCACTATATTTATTTTGTAAGGCTATGTGCATCCTAGATATGCAGAGGTCGGGAGTGTTTTAAGATCCTTGTATCAACTTGATGTAACAATAAAGCTTCCATTACCGAAAAAAGGTCTTTATACTGGTGGAATCTTTGTGATCTGTATGGAAGTGACAGAAAACGATGAGAAGTGTCGTGCAGCAATACCTCTCTGTGTGTTTGCTCATTGTGTTGATGTGCGTGTTTTAGTATAATCAAGTTTTTGAAGTTACGGAGAAGAATGGAAACTACAGAGAGCAATCAGGTTAATGCCTGATGGGAAACTCATTTGCAGGTGGAGGCTCTAATAGCTATTCAAGGGAGTTATCTAACTAGAATCTTGACCTCTGCGAGGGTCTCCAATAAGGATTAGTTGACATGTACAACTCTTCAATATCTTGGAAAAAAAATATCACGCCAATTGCAAAGTTTGCATTCTCTACTTTTGACGCCATACATTTATTCTTTCATATTTACCTTCTTTAAAATTGCCGTATGCCATTTTTTTAAGATTAAAAAGCTTAGGTTGCAAAGGTGAAGACAACTTTTGTTTGTAGCCTTCTATTCATGTTAAGGGCTCTAATTTGGAATGCAGTTGGTAGCCAACCTCATGACTGAGATATGCCGTTTTCACCACAATACCAAGTATTTTATGAACAGTTTATTGTGAGAGATAATGTTGTTATCAATGTACCAAAACTCTAGGGAAAAGCTAGTACCTATGCTTCAAAGACGGTTGTTTATTTGAAGAAAAATACTAATGGACACCGTATGCCACTTGTAAATAAATTATATGGTAAGATAGAAAATCTTGTAGTGTTTATCTAAGTGACTGCTACTTGCCATGTGTCCCATATCTATCTAGACATTGGCACTCAAAAGCCATTTGTCTAAGTGATTACCATGTTTGATTTCCGATGAAAAGCATTTTCAAAACATTTTTAGAGAATTATATCAACCCATATGACTGAATTATTTCGAGCCAGAATAGAACATTTTTCTACTTACTTGATTTTGTTAGATCAACGTACCTGCTGAAGCAGCTTTGACATCATTGCCCATTGAATCCCTGATGTGGATGGTTAGCTTCGTGCTGTAGTTCTGGTGGACTGAATAGAAATCTTTGACAGCCAGTGAAATACTGGTTCGTGATACTTTCCCCACCAATGAACCCAAGTCAAGGATCACCCCTACATGGAATTCTTCTGCCCTACGTGCAGTGATATTTTGTGCTGCACCGAAAGCGAACACGAGGAGTAGGACGAGGACGGTGCAAGGTATTATTTTTTCCATTGCCTCTTAGCTAGTTACCTTCAAGCCCAGTGAATTTTGTTGGGCTGCTGTGTGCGTATATTTATAGAACTGCTTGTCGAGGACAGATTCTTGACGTAAAAAAAAGGTTAACTTTTCAGTATTTGTAACTATATATATGTACTTGAGTGGAGCTGCCTAGGAAAAATTCCCTCAGCTATATATTAAGCCAAATCATTGACGCTAGGAATCATGTCATAGGTAATCATTTCCCACGTGTCACACAGACACATTTCCTTCTCTCTGCGTGTTGCCAAGCTGGACTAGCTCGATCGGCTGTCCTGGCACCATGGAGCGTCGCCTCTCTTGATATATGTTCTCTACTCTTCTCATTGCCTCGATCTCTCTCCCATGGCAACTGTCAGACTTATGTAGCATAAACCTGTCAACGCTAAGGATAACTAAAAATCAAAGAATTTTAGCTTACCCTAATTATAACCACCAACTTAATGTGGAAGTTAGATGAAATAAATCACACTATAAGCCTGTAAATGCCATAGAAGCCTCTGTTGTCCTTGTCGTAGTAAGTTGGTGTGAGAGCTTTAGAGCTATCTGTCAATGGAAACTAGATGTTGACGACGAAGCACACCCTTCACCTTTGATGAACTTGATGAGAAGTCGTGCTTCCAACAGCAATGTCTCACAATATACTTGCCGGTGCCTTCTAGAGACCCCCTGTTGTATTAGTTTCGATGTTGTTTGTTTGAGGAATTTTACAATGCTTGAAAGGTACCAGAAGGTACCACGCGGTACTTTTGTGTCTGATTAATGTTAACCGTTGATTTAGCTGAATATTTAGCTAAGTATTTATTTTAATACAAAAAATATATTTGTTAGTCCCTCCAGGTACCTTTCTTTGGATACCTCCCGGTACCTTCTGGTACCGCCCATTTTACCACCATTGGATCTTTGGGAATGGACGGTTCTTCATTTTTACAAGCATTGTAAAACTCCTCGTTTTTGTTTATGTATCCTGCCTCAGTTGACTCATTTTCTTTTCTTTGGTAGCCCCAGCACTTGAAACTTTTTCCCGCAAAAAAAGGCGCTTGAAACTTCAGCTGAGTTGCAGCAAGCAATATGCAAGTCAAGTCCAAACGAATTGGTTAGTGGAATTTGCTCTCGGCAAGAAAAGGGTGTATTGCTTCTTAGTTCTGAGTACTGGCCAAGTTGAAACTAGCAAGGAAGTTAAGTTAGTACTTTCTGTCATCAACATATGACATCTCCAAATAATTATCAGTTGCAGATTGATTGATTCTGTTACATGACTTCTAGTCTATCCCAGGCCCATGGGAATTTCTGCTCAAATGCAGGAAGCTACATGGAAGTCAAGTCCAACCGAATTGGTTCTCAGGAAGAAAATGGCGTGTGTTGAGTGGAATCTGTTCTCAGGAAGAAAAGGGCATGCTGCATTTGTTTTTCCTTTTCCTCCGAAAAACAAGTCAGCCAATAACGGTTCTCTCCAAAGAGGTTTGAGATTCCAGCAGATTGAAGAATGGCTTTGCCAAAAATAATAACTTAGCCCTATGTTGTTATAACTTATCCTCACAACATGCAGTCCAGTCAAGTCAATATGGTCCTGTTGTGAGGATAAGTCCCAACTTCCAAGTTGATTATTAAGAAAACCTTCTTCAACCCTCTAAGTTGGCAAGTCATGTCCATTGGTTCAGGATCCGATGGCAGGCTATCAAATTCCACAGGATCCATTATGTAGCCAAATTTCGCCAATGGATTAGCAGTGTGCACTACTGCATAGAAGGGCCATCTTCCATAATTTATAATTCCATATCAGCCGTGATTTCTCAATACATGATTCCATCAAAAAAGAATATTTAATTTAAGTTATTTTGGCTTTTTCTTCACCTTAAAATAGACATTAATTTCATGTCACAGTTTCATAAGCAGGTTGTTTCCAATATAGCCACATCATCTAGAGTACAATGAAACTATGGATAAAACAACACTTACAATACATGATTCCAATATAGCACATTTAGAGGTGTTTGGTTAGAGCTTTGGAATAAAAACGTAAATAGAAACGGATAACTCCGATAACGTAAAAAATGTAACCAATATTAGATTTTGTTTGGTTCAACCATGTAATAGAATCAACTCTCTAGTTCGCATGTGGGTTGAGTCATATGCATGGCGGCATCTGCATGCACAGGTGAGCATCGCATGCAGCACCAGCATCACCACCGAAACGACACAATGCGTTTACGCTGTGCCCGGGGCGGTAACAGATTTACATAGGACGATATCTAATTACGGGGGAACTTATAACGCCCAGCCTTGAAACAAACAAGTTTTATCGCAATCACTTAACATCGTAACCAGTTTACGTTACAAATGCTCCAACCAAACATCACCATAATTGTAAGACACAACGTGACCTGGAAACAGTGTAGACGAGATTTCATGTAGATGAAACTCCTTCCATCTCTCTTCTTTAAAATTGTGTCATGTCATCCAAGTTACTTATGTGGCACCATACTAAATGTCCTCATTGGATTATTAGCATGAGAGTGATAGTTTTATTCCCTATAGAAAGCTAACATGACAGTCTAGATAACTGTGCAATAATGATAGTGGCCTAAGAGGATATTTTGTCAATAAAATAAAATCATGGTGTATACATAGCAAGTATACAGATCTTACCAAAACCATTCAATCTGAATTACTCAAATATGTGTTGGTATCCGCATCCAAAGGCTTTTCAACTCCAATACGCCTAAGGGCAAAGCTAATGGTGGCGCTCGCCACTGCGTCAGTGGTTGAGGGGCCCGCATCAATTAATGTGTTTCTATACCCTGAGCAGCTATGGCATGGCAGCCAATAAAAACGTCGGATAAAGCCCATGTCCCACAAACAGGCCATGCGCCCGCTCAAAGCTAACGAGTCGCGAGACGGCAGCTTCATTCTCTCACTACCTTTCTCTCTCCTTCTCATTCGTTCTCGCCAGCTCACAGGTTTCCACGATACATGCGTAAGGGCGTCCCCAACGGAAATAGATAGTTACTGGCTATTTAGATTCCAACTGGGTAGATATGTCCCACCGGTAAGAGTTTTCTATTGTTTTCTCTATTCTGGTCTCACGCTCTCCTCTCTTTAGTGCTCTCGAGACCCGTGCGAGCCTATCGACTCGAAACTCGCTAGCTATCTGGTTTCTTACATTCTCTCACCTCCACATCGTACAAGAATCTGAAATAGATAGTGAAGTCGTCAACCGTTGGAGACACCCTAACTAGCCAGTTAGGTAGTTAGCACATGGTACGCCCCACTGCTCCGTAGCCACGAAAGGAGTTACCTAGGTCGTTGTTGACATCAACGACAGTGTGAATTGTGATCACCTTCATCGTCGTCAGAGTAGGTCCTACCATCTTTCTCCTCTTTACTGTGTATAATGTGTGTTCACAACCCGCTCTGGTGCTCCCATATGTGAGCATTGTGCTTTTATTTGCATAAAAGGGACGTTTGGAACCGTTGCCACACGTTGTTTTCATAGACTAGGCAATAAAAACCTGGTTTGTTTTCCTTGCTATATCGTCTCGGCGCCTGTGCGGGCAAGTTCCTTCTTGTTGCTGCGAGCGAGCCAAATCGGCTCCTTCCCAGCCAAAAGCAGAGCACAGCGAAACTACCAAATGCACCCAAAGGCGATCCACATTTTTTTTAAGATAAAGGATCGACATGTTAGTGCCAAAATTAATTTTGGTGGTTCTAATTAAGCAAGCTGTGGCAAACAAAATGTCCAGTATGAGCGCTTATAAAGGTGTGAATATAAATTAAAGTGAAATATACAGTTCAAAGTTCTCCGTCATAGAATGAACCTCATGTGCATGCACAATCAAATATATACTACTTTCTCTATTTCAAATTATAGGTCGTTTTAGCGTTTTAAAATTTATAGATTTTGTTGTGTACCTAGATATACGCTATGTGTCTAGAGTCATAATTTAGAAAAATCAAAACAACCTACAATTAGGATTGAGGAATTATTTGTCAAAATTATGCCTTATCCTGTTGTATAGTGGGGAAACATAGACATAGCACCATATGGAATATATGCCATCGGCATGTTACCTTTTCAGGGTCAGCTCACTTTCTCTTGATTCCCGGGATCGAGGCGGGGGAATCATAAACTACGATCACAGTGAAACTCTTTTACAACCTGATGATGCGTGAATGTGCCAGCACTACACATAGTCTAGCACAAAGAATCTTTGATTCAAAACAGAAGAAATTAGAAACCGAATCTGTGAAAACGTCAGTATTGGCAAAAACCATATCTCCATCTCTTCCGCAAAAAGAGAAATCAGGTCTCCATCGATCCGTAGAAACTTGGAAAGGATGAAACTAAGGAAGCCGGTGCCGACGTACGTGCCGTCAACTCCAACAACTGAGCTAGCAATTATCCAACGCGGCCGAATGAGCGGCCAGAGAAGTGAACATACAGCAGGAGCAGTGCGCCGAATCGATTCCAGTATAACTTGCCGTGGGCGTCGATTTGGACGAAAGAAGTGGGACGACTTGAGGTGATAGTGCTAGCAGATAAAAGCGTCCACCTGAAGGAGAAAATGGAAATGAATACCAGCAACTGCTATCAGGGGCGGAGCCAGCCTTCAAAGCCACCGATGTTAGATGTAATTTCCACCGGTGTCAGTTCCTTTGTTAAACAGTATAGAACAGTAATTCCTTTGCAAATTTCCATGAAGTCACTGTTGTCAGCTGACAGCAATCATAACACGTAGCTCCGCCCCTGACTGCTATGCCGCAGTTTTAGAGCGTGGCGGCCGGTGATTTGTGGAGAGGCTTACGTGGTTTTCGATATAATGCTGGCCCAGCACACCGAGAGAGGGCACGACCACTGTGCTTCTGCAGTAGAGAGGCGAGAGAGACAGGGATGTGCCGAATCGGACCTTTACATTTGTTAGCGTTTCCAAAAACCACCTTCCTTACCAAAAACTTGGCTATTATGGATCAATTGTTCCAAGATAATCAGATATAGAAATGCAGTCTTTCCCACGCACACTACCAACATCGTGATGTGGTACGAGCATGTATACAGAACATTCAACTTTTGAACCAGGCTGTAAAATAGCAGCAACTTACACATAATCGTATGACTTATACATTTAGATGATACTACGGCACATTCATCGGGCTTCTACTCGTTCAACTTACTACAGGTTGACTTGTTCTTAACCCAACTCCTGCAGAGAACACCTAGAAAATACTCCGGCAGCAAAAAGAGCTTCAGTCGACCATGCATACAACACTTTTATCGAGATTCGAGAACCATATATGAAAAAACAAACAATTCAGCACTATTATGCAATACAAAAACCATACTCCTATGGAACAATTGCAAGACAATAGTTGAACAATTCAGCACTTCATCAGGCTTCTACTCAATCAGGTCGAATCAGTTCACCAAGATAAACAGAGCACTACTGCTACCATCGACTGAGAGAGACCCTGAACTATATCGACGAAGATGCCGGCAAGGTTCTTGCAGAGGAAGGAGACGGCGAGGTTCTTGCAGAGGCAGGAGGTGGCGTCGTGGAGGAAGAGCGCAGGGTCGACAAGCTCGGTCCAGGGGCCGCCCAAGAGCGCGCGTCGACAATGAAGTCCAGGTAGGCGTGCACCGCGGCGGGGTTGGCGTCAAAGGAGGAGGCGGCGACGGCGGGGTTGCCTCCACGACGCTAGTGTCAGAAGAAGTTTGGAACGAGTTAAAAATTGAAGCAATGGCAGTGAGCTCTGAACGAGTAAAAAACTGAAGCACGCAGCAGCCCTAGCTAACTAGTAGTCACCAATACCGCAATACGTACATTAGCATTAGGATTTTGGAGAAGGATTACCAAGTAGTTGTTGTGACAGCAGTACAGTACATGTGAACTACTTTGCTAGCTTGCTATTTTGGAACGTGTCATTCCGGTGTATGATCCTGGTTTCTGGTCATTCCTGTTTATCCTAGTTCGTGTCCTGCTCCCGGCTCTCCTATTCCTGTTCCTGTTCCTGGTCCAAAAAATATTCAAACGAAAATGGGTATGGAGTTTTTCGTCCGTTCCCATCTATTTTCATCCTTACTGGTTGGCATCAACCAAACAAACCCACCATGCCTGGTAGTCAACTGATGCAGATTACCCTTAAAAAAAAACTGATGCAGGGTGTCGCAGCTCCTCGGATCCTGCTCGCTTCCGATCTACGCCATAAATGCAATAGAAGAGCTTCGGAGAAGACGACTGCACGAGCGGCAGACATGAGCTGACCGGGAGCTTTTTCTTTTTTGAAGCGGTAATTATTTTTTCTCTAGACCAGGGGTTAATTTAGTCTATAGGCACATGTTGCAGCTAGAAAACGCTGCGCGTGGGCAGCTCAAGACATCGGTTTGCACCCACACGGCAACAAAAATATATAGAAGCGCATAGTTTAATTACCAGCTGTGGGGTGAATTAATGGCCTTCGGGTGAATACAGTGATCAGTGCGTCTCCTGCTACTTAATCAGCGAGCTAGCAGCTCGGCAGCAAGCAGAGAGAGAGACAGAGAGTGAGAGCTTACCACTCCAGTAGCTGGCAATCGGCCTGACCCGTAGCTTGTTCGTCCAGGGCAGGGCCCAGGATATATGGCATCTCCGCCCCTCTCCGTCGCCCTCCTCTCCGCAATCCTCGTCGCGGCGGTCATCTACCTCATCGCCATCCCCGACGGCTTCAAGCTCACGGAGTTGTTGGGATCGTCGTCTTCATGCGCGAAGAAGAACCAGCAGCTGCAGGCCGCCACCGACGAGCCTGTGGACCTGAGCGTGTTCCTGGGCATCATGACGGTCCCGAGCGCGTACGAGCGGCGCACGATCCTCCGGCTGGCCTACTCCCTCCAGCCCCGCCCCGCCCGCGCCGCCGTGGACGTGCGCTTCGTCCTCTGCACCATCGACAAGGAGGAGGACCGGATCCTGGTGTCGCTGGAGATCATCGCGCACGGCGACGTCCTGGTGGTGAACTGCACGGAGAACATGAACGACGGCAAGACGTACGCCTACTTCTCCGCCGTGCCGCGGCTGTTCGCGGCGGCGCCGTACGACTACGTGGGCAAGACCGACGACGACAACTACTACCGGGTGGCGGCGCTGGTGGAGTCGCTGCGCGGCAAGGCGCGGCGCGACATGTACCACGGGTTCCTGCTGCCCTGCCACTGGCCGCACAACCAGTACATGTCCGGGATGGGGTACATCGTGTCGTGGGACGTGGTGGAGTGGGTCGCGGCGACGCCGGAGCTCAGGGACGACCACCACGTGTGGGAGGACGAAGACTTCGGCGGGTGGCTACGTAAGGGGGGGAAGAACAAGAATGTGTACAACGAGGAGCCAAGGATGTACAACTACTGGGACAGGGACATGGGCTATGAGAAAATTGACTGCTTCTGGCACGCGCACAGGGCGGACGCGGTGGCCGTGCACCAGCTCAAGGACCGCCTCAAGTGGGCGCGCACGCTCTACTACTTCAACGCCACCCAGGGGCTCAGGCCTTCCAAGCTCTACCATGTAGACTTGGAGAACAACATTTACAAGGTGTACTAGTAGGCTTGATTGCATTTTTGTTAACGTTAATATATCCTAGCTTAGCTACTATCTCATCATGCATGGATTCTTCTTGTTGATGTACACTGCACGACGACGTATGTACTTGCGTAGAGCAAGTTAATTAACTTGGGTAAATTCTGGCATTGCTAGCATTTTAATGCATCTGTTTACAGTGTATGCACTGTCTCTCCTATATATGTCAAGAGTTTTACTACTATCCACAAATTGCTTGAAATATTAATTGTTTATCCGTTAGGCTATTTCCACGGAGAGTTCATGAGGGTTTCATTAACATTTAATAGGGTACCACTTTAGTAATTTGGATGGTATTTCAAAGTTTTACAGAAGAGACATAAAAGAAGTTTCATGTAGATGAAAGGAGGAGGTAAGCAGACATGCATATGATGGGCTCCATAGGGGGAACAAGAGCTAAGGCTAATGTCCAAAGAAGAGTATTCAAGCTATCGAGTTGCATGCTCCAACTAATTCAACCCAAAAGCTTGAGTTGATAGGGGAAAGATGGGCAATTAACTTATACTTCAACACTCTCCCTCACGTGTGGGCTCTCTTAGGCCTCAAACGTAGAATTTAGGAGTCAGCTGCAATTATTTTATTTAATCGCGCCCGCTAGGATTCGATCTTGGAACCTCTGGCCCTAATACCATATTGAGTTGCATGCTCCAACCAATTCAACCTAAATGCTTAAGCTGATAGGGAAAAATGAGCAATTAACTTATACTTCAACAAAATGCCATAACAAGATGGTATAGGAACACGATTTAACAATTTTTAAAAATTCATTTTTAACCCTCTAAAATTGATTAAAAATCAACGTATAATGTTCAAAGTCTTCAATATATACAAATCAACAGTCTATATCCAAACAAGAATTTGAATTGGCTATTGTCTTTAATTCCAACTAACAATTTACAAGCACATCCAAACAACAATATTGACATTAATTGTTGAGTTGTGATCCAATTTTAGCACAAGACAAAGGCCTACCTCTAACGAAGCGTAGCGGAGGCCCGTCGCCGGAGGCTTGGGCCGGAGCGGACTGTCATAGGGCACTATGCCAGGGGCGAATGGTCATTTTCCGTTGGATGGCCATGCTGGACGGCTGAGTTGCCGTGCCACATATGCAAAATTGGCATAAATGTAATAAATCATCTCTCTCTAGTGGCAAATATGTAGGATCAATTCTAAAACTAGCATTTGAAGATTGATTATTCATAAAGATGGCAAAAAATTAAATATCCACCAATTTAAATGGTATACGATTCAGATCTAATAGTAGACATATTAAAAGAATATGAAACATATTCATATACATGGTATATGAATCCATGTTTCTTACAAATCGGCGCTCGTCCTCGTGTAGACTTGGCGCGGTGCAGATCGTAGATGAGACAGCGCAGAATGTAGACGATCAGCTTTCAAGCGGTCGTGTAGTTGCGCTACCCAGAAACCTTATTGTCGTCCCTCGTGCAGGATTCACGACGGTAAGGGCTCAGAGATACCACTCACCCCTCTCCTCGTGCACGCCAAGGAGAAGAACCGGCGAGACTTCAGCAGCTTAGTACCACATCAATCACCAAATGGAAAAAGTAGAATGAAGAGAGTTCGTTTGTGTTTTTCGTGTGTTTTATCCTGGAAGTCTCTAGGAGCTCTTATAGGGAAGGCCACAACAGCTCTTTGATGCTCTCTACTTGGCAGTATAAACCACCTAATTAATCTTGAGATTAAGGCATTAACTACATACTTAACTCCCCTAATGACTATTGTCAAAAGATTAATACGCAGATGGCAAAAAGTTTACACAAACTTGGCTTGGCTAATTGACAGTATAAACCACCTAATTAATCTTGAGATTAAGGCATTAACTGTGTACTTAACTCCTCTAATGACCATTGTCAAAAGATTAATATATTGATGGCAAAAAGTTTACGCAAATTGGCTTAGCTAATTGACAGTATAAACCACATAATTAATCTTGAGATTAAGGCATTGATTGCGTACTTAACTCCTGTACTTATATCGTTGTCAAAAGGTTAATACGCATATGGCAAAAAGTTTACACAAACGTGGCTTGGCTAATTGGCAGTATCAGCCACCTAATTAATCTCGAGATTAAGGTATTAACTGCGTACTTAACTCCTCTAATAACCGTTGTCAAAAGATTAATACATAGATGGCAAAAAGTTTACACAAATTTAGCTTGGCTAATTGGCCGTATAAGCCACCTAATTAATCTTGAGATCAAGGTATAACTACATACTTAACTCCTCTAATGACTTTTCTCAAAATATTAATATGCAGATGGCAAAAAGTTTACACAAGTCATGCGGTGCAAAAACATCCACGTATATGCTTGCGCACGTGCGTGTGTGTAAACTAGCCCCACTCTTACCCGTTGTTGACTGTTCAACACGGGAAGGATGCTCTCCTATTTAAGTTGGCTTGCACCTTCTTAAACTAGCAGTATGGGACTATTCTTTGGCCATGAACACTTGTTTTGGAATTTCTGAAATGAACCTCACATGAGCCTAATTTCCAGATATTATGATAGTATCTTCGGGAAGAGGACTGAAACATGTCACTAAAAGACTCAATTAAGATAAAAAAGATGGGTTGTCAAAAAGAAAGAGGAGGTAGGATGGGCAGTTGGTCAGATTTATTATAAATCGTTCATGAGCGTATGGTTGTTCGAATCGGTAGCTCTCCTACACTTCCCTCATTTTGGATTCCTGGGAAAGAGGATCAGGGTTGCCCTTGCATGGACTTCCATCCCAGACTCTCGAAGGAACACAAAAGTTTCATTTGGATGAAGATATTAGAATAACATGATATTGAATTGGCTTCAATATCAAATTAGAATGGTATTGGTAGTAGATTACAATAAAAACCATTGTTTGAATGTACATGAATTTGATACATGACAGATTGCCATACTATCCAAATTCTCTGCCCACACCAAACCGATCCCAAATCACAACCGGCTGTCTCTCCCTCACCTCGCCAAGCATCGTGCTACAGATGTGCGATCCTCCACACCTCGAACTTAGGGGTGGGATGGAGGGAGACTAGGGAAGGGCAACACAGCATGCCGAGGGAGGAAGGAGAGGACACCAATTCTTACGCAGAAGATGAGAATAGTGGGGTGACAGAGAAAGAGAGAGACGGAGGGGAATGAGCAGAAGAGGATTCACACAAAAACCTAGCAGATGGGCTCAATATCGAAGGAGTGAGGGTCTGATGCGATCATTATTAGGATTATTTCCAATTTCAAATTCCAAACCATCCAAAGAACTGGTATTCAGAGCTATCAATTCCAATTCGGAATTTTGAGACTGAATACATCCAAATGCAGTGAAAGGGACAACTCACTCTTCTTGTATTTTTTCAGAGTAAATTGCACCCACTATACAACAACTTGTCAGCTAAACGTAGAAACTATGTTGGAGCAAGTGGTGTCTATATATACTTTGTTTACTCTCTCCTCTAGACACCACTCATAAACACCAATACATCATGGGTTGGAATTGTCCTGCCTCATTTGGTTGGAGGGAATAAGAGTTCAGAGTCACAACACTAAACTTCTGCTATTTGTTTTGTGGGAGTGGGAATTGTCGTGGGATAAGGAATGAGTTTAGAGGCTGAACTTCCACTAATCTCTTCCCATGAGGAGTGGTAATTCGAAGGGAATTATGCTTTGAGATGAAAATGAACCATCTCAACCACTCATCATGGCTTATGATACAATTTTACACATCAAAACTCACTTACCAACATAAAAGGATATGAATTCTCTTTCGAATCACTCTCTTTAGTTCCTTTCGCAAACTAAAAAGGATTGGGAGTTGCTGACGTACTAACAATGAAACTGCCACTAGTAATTCCCATGGCTCTTTTTCTCCCATCCGGTTGCCAAACACATGTCTAGTTGTGCTAGCTCCGTTGTTGACGTGCTGTTTCATGAGTCATGACTAGGCCAACCTGCTATTTTCATAGGCTGGTTTTTTCCTGCTATTTTTATGAATTCTCTTTTTTTAGGGAATTTTTATGAATTATCCTGAATGAATCGTGGTTTCGGCCCAAATAAAACAGACCAGAAAATGGGGATGTGCCGGCGCCAGCAATCAGCCAGGCCGAGTATATGATAATGACAACCCGTTTGGCCCACAAAGCAGCCCGCTTCTCGCCCGTGGCCCATATCAGGAACGGAAAAAATGCCACCTCCATCGCGGCATCGCCTTGTCGCCGCCTGCCGGAATCCTGAACCAAGGAAACGGCTTCGAGGGCTGGCAACGGACGGCCGACGGAGTAGTCGACGAAGCTGAGGGAGGCCACGGTGTAGCCTGGCGAGTGGTGAGTTATCCGGCCGGGCAAGGCCATGGGG
Source organism: Digitaria exilis (assembly GCA_015342445.1). Classification (NCBI taxonomy): domain Eukaryota; kingdom Viridiplantae; phylum Streptophyta; class Magnoliopsida; order Poales; family Poaceae; genus Digitaria; species Digitaria exilis. The sequence goes on from JACEFO010002487.1 coordinate 1,821,850, forward strand.
ATGCCTCCTCGACATGTGAAGTGAGGTGAGCCCTAAAGGGAATTTCTCAGCTTCGTTTCTACTGGTCTAGAGATTTTGCTGCGCAGAACGTATTCCATTGGTGAATCCATACCTGAACACACAGGCATACCCATATTTCTTCTAGTTTATTGATTTCTCTTCGTATTTTATTATTTAACAAACATAATGTGAAGTGGACCATAATCAGACTATTTTTTAATTATTTTTGGCAGTTCCTTGAATTACAATAATGAGTGGTTGATACTCATTTGATATGACTAATTTTCATATGCGATTAGCTTACCACTAACTGATATGCAGACTCGCAGAGATGTACTGCATATCCAATTAGCTATTCATCGGGTTTGCTCCTCAGCCGGTTACTTACTGGAATGCTGGGGCCTGGGATACACATGTGTACAGTAACACTTGTTGAATGTGACTGGGTGAGATCTGGAGAATGGAGTCATGAAAATCTGGATTAGGTTGGCTCTTCGCGGCACATTGCTCCATGAGATGAAATATCTGGACTTGTTTCGAATCCTAAACCAGTTGGGCTGCTGAGTTCTATGGATATTTCTCTGTCTTGATGGCAAGAATTATCTTCTGGATCACTTGGAACGGTTATGTGAATGTTTTGCGCCTGATTACTGTCTATTTCCCTTTCTTGGTTCAGCTCGTTTGTATGCTCTGATCCATATCCTTCCTGAGTCCAGTCACAGCCTATTGTGTTCCTGATCCTGTGCTTGTTCTTGTAGAGAAACATCACCAGGGCCAGTAAAGGGCAGAAGTGGAAGCAATCCCTGTGACCAGAAAGAGTCCTGAAAAGCTTTTGAAGTTTAGACTGCTCGAGCTGGCAATGGTACCATCATTTTGGCAGATATGTTGATTTTCGATCCATTTATTTTCTATCCGAATGATAGTGTCCCCTTCTGTTATACTGAGGATTGCTCTAGAGAAGTCGTTGACCATAGGGGATCTCTTGGGGAATGCCTACTCAACAAGTACAACAGATTTAGTAATATAACAAACTGAATGCATAATTATTGAATTTTTACCTGTCAGCCCTAGCATCTGGAGAAGTTCAGGTGCTTAATCAAGGGTGCACATGTAATCCAAGAAAAAAATTTGTGTTGTAAGGGACGAGTTCTGAAATCCTACCCTTGTTCTTCTATTAATATAACGACATGCAGATCTCATGCATGGTCTACGAAAATAGTTTTTGTAAGATTTTCTGCTGCATGTCCTAAAATTATGTCTCTAACTTACTGCTCTATTTGAATTTAGAAAGAAATCGGTACTTTTCAAAACCATCTCAATGCCAAATAAGGCCTTAGTGACTGTGTGTTGCTATTTTCAAAGTGCTGCATGTTTTTATAGAACCTTCAGGGAATTTTCATTGTTTTCTCAAGTTAAACTAGATTTCAAGTATATGTTTCCCAATTCATACTTCATAACTTTTAGAGGCATACATGCACAAAACATATCTGGTGTAGTGAACTTACAAAGCCAAATCCTTCAGACTTGTATATTGGTCCAACCATTGTGTAACCTTTGCAATGCTCTGCTAGAAATATTTTGATATATGGAATTTCATGTATGAGAGCAGCAATGCCACCATTTTCACTCCCTCTAGAGAGAGCATCAGCAAAATCTTCTGGAGTGTTGTATGCTCTGATCTTTCTTCTGTCAAAGCCGAGCTCTTCTAATAGATCCACTACATAAGAACCATTATGATAGCCTACATATTCTCCTTTCCTAAGGAGTTCGTGAACATTAGTTACTGTGGGTTGAAGCTGTTGCACGGTGAGAATTGATGATAGATTGGCTGTATAACTTGATGTAATCAGAAGAAGTACAAAGACCCATACAATAACAAGCAGTCTAGACAAAATACTGTCCACCCTCTCCCCTGCAACATGATTAGCGAGAACAATCATCAATGGACCTTCAAATAAAACATGAATATTGTACTATCCTTCATTTCTGTAATGAGAAAGTATTCAGCAAATATGAAGATAAAATTATTGAAATGGACTATAATGGGAGGTGTGTTATTTATTTATGATGCGCAACATAACTTCAATAGTACAAGTCAGTTTATTTTTTGTTTCCAAGCAAAAATAATTATTAAGAAACTCCTCAATTCCTCATCTGTTAAAAGGATTTATTAGGTATTGCAAATAGAATATATTGAATGACAAGAAGCTAGTATCATCACTCACTATCTGCGAAGAAGGAGAAATATATTGCTATCCCAAGCTGGCGGAGAAATGAACCAGTCAATTCAGCATTATTGATTCTTCGCTCCAAGAGCCAGATGACAATCCCTGTGTAGATGAAGAATGCAATGCTTCCAAACCACAAATCAGTTGTTAATGGCTTAGTGAATACCCATGTATTCTTATTCTTGCAGTCCTCAACTGGTACAATCATTGCTATCCCGGATTCAGTGTATGGGAGCATGAAGTCAGCATAGGAAGTTCTATTGTACCTTATGGTTATATCTCCAATTGCTGCATCATATATCTGCAAGCAGCATGACATTAGGATTTATAAAGGTTGAAGTCACATCTTATATTTGAATTATTGCAAGATAAGTATGCCTCTATTGGCATATGAGGGCTTGTGAAATGAAAAATGTATAATGGAAACCGCAACAATAGGCATATTATCTTAAACCATAGAGAAACACCGAAAAGAACAAGTTTGAGCCTTCAGCTTTTTTTTCATATAGTTTGCCCCAATTAATTCTATATGCTCATCTATCTAGTACCAATCAGCATTTAGCACGAGTTGAAAAAGCTGCTTAGAATAACCACAACCAGAATGGTTTCTTCATAAAAAAACAATTATTAAAAATTCATTTAAATTTTAGGAGAAGATGAACAACCTTCAAAACATAATTCCATCATAAAAGTTCTTTACAGATCCTTTGAATATTTCAAGAGCACTTAAACAGTTCAGCATTTTGATCTTACTGACAAATTAAAATGAGAATTAAAATAATATGGTCCATCCTAGGTGGTCTAGTACTCAGGGTGCATTTCAATTATGTTTGCTAGTGTGTAGTACATTGGTGCACACCAAGTGAAAATTTTCTAGCTCTGTCAAAGTCTGCAAGCATGACATTGGTGTTATATGAGTACGAAGCTGTTTGTATTTGTTGAATTATTAGGTGATCAGTATGACATTTGCTTAAGCTCTGCACACACCAATAATTGTGAAGGCTTCTGGACAATGAAAGCAAATGATGGCAACGTCACAATGGGAATTCTATCATAGACCATAAACAAAGTATGATGTTGTTATGATTTAACAAAACAATAAAACATCTAGCCAGTTATGCCTTAACTAGTTGGTTCATAAACCTATCTGAGTAAATATGGTTTTGGTTCTGCATCCATAAAACAGGATATCTTAGTTTTCACTTTTCATATATTTTGAAAAGAAAATAAGGTTTGAAAAGGAAGAAACTTAACCAACCTAGGAGGAATTATGACCTAGGTTGTATTGTAACACTCAACCTGATTTTCGGTTGAAGATGGCTTGAATATAGATGGTGAATGAATAAATGATTGCTCCAATACCTCCCAACTAGAGAAGTAGAGATTATCCCAGTTCATAAAAAACAGCTATTTTATCCTTTGTACCAATTGACTTGCAACGGCTAGAATTCTTAAAAAATGAAAAAGAGAGAGTTTTGCACCTTGATTTTACTAAAAAGATAAGGATAGAAGTTCCCTCCAAGATGAACTTGGTAAACAAAATCATTATAACTCCCAGAGTCTGCACTGTCAAATGCTACATATTCATAAGGTACTGCATATGGTAGTCTCTTTAGCACCTCTTCAAATACATCAATGGCATATCCAGTAGCAGTTGTTGCATTGGTGGTAGGATCTCTTTCCACCTTCATAAACTCAGGATATCCACTTGTTCGTACACCTACGCGGAGCTTCTTTCCATTAGTAGGAATTTGTCATCCTTTAGGCACCACATACAGTTCACCTGGCCAAATCACTGGATTAAGATCAGGCATTGAGTTCACATTTGTTGTTTTTGATCCATTTTGATCCAGCTTCCTAATGATCCCATGCTTTGCTGTCCAAAATCCTATCTCTTGTGAACCTCGTCCAACAACATTAATTATCTGGAATATGGAAGACTGCAGCTGGCTATTTTTAAGGTCAAAATAACCGCTTAGGCCTCTAAACTTATTTTGTAATATTGCACCTAGGAGTTCTGGACCAATTGTCGAAATGCCCAAGCCTCCAAGACAAGATGTGTTCTTCCTGTGCTGCTGCTTCTGAAATATGGCATTGCTCATGCTAACCTTTTCTGCTGCTTGTGCCAAGGCCCAAATTGTATCATAACCCCAGAGTCCAAAAATGCTTAGCTGAGATGGTGCAACATTTGGATTGTCTTGTTTGAATCTCCTGTTCCACCTTGCAGTGAAATTATCAACTTCCTTTGATTTAGGAACATAGAACTTCACACCCAGCGCACCATTCATTGCCTCAAGTATTGGAGGGCTGAGTGAACTAGCAATATTTGCAATCCCATCTGTCAATATCCATGCATACATTTCACTCATCATTCCTAGTTCCTTGGCCTTCATGAAGAGAGCAGAGGCAAGAGCAGATGACATATGCACAATATAGACCCTGGTTTGCATTGTCATCAGCTTGTAGAGTTCTTGCTCAACTTGGTCATTGCTTGCTGATTCAGATATCACACTGTGATAAGGCATAAATGCTCCAAACTCTTTAAGGGCATCAGTCAGATATGGTATAATACCTCTTCCATAGTCTGTGTCTTCGTAGATGGGTACCACTTCCTTCCAACCATAGGCCTTGATGAGAGAAGCAATGCAATTCACTTGAGCTGCCTCACTTAGTGTTGCACGCAAAAAATAAGGCATATTTCCCGATGAAAGAGTGGGGCTTGTTGCAGTGAAGGAGATGACTGGAACATGGCTCTTGTTTCCAAGGTCAGACACAAAAATAGCCTCTGAAGATTTTTGGGGACCAATTACTGCTTGCACATTGTAATTTTCCAGCAGATCAACCGCTGTAAATCGAATAATCGAAACAGGGATGAACTTCAGTTTACAACGAGTTTGTTTGTATTCTAATGGTAAGATATCTAAAACTTTATGCAAGCAATATTGCTAAAACTTAAAATGCTATCTTTTTCACTGTGCCTGTATAATAATTGATATTCTTTGTTTCTATCTTTTGATTCTATGTACTAAGAAGTTATAAAAAACTTTCTGATATTAGCTAAGATAACATCTTTCTTAATTGGAGGCTTGGTGTGGACTGTGCACAAAGAAAGCATGAATACTGGAGAATATATGCCAAATCTATGTATCGAGGTACTGGAAGTCTGGAAACGGAAGTCACTCCTCTTTTTCTTCTAGTTCTTTCATCTTAGGATTTACCTCATTACTTCTAACTTTCTGCATATATGTCTACCATGAGCTCTAGTGGATTTCTGATTATAGCTAGGAAGTATTGAACAGCAAATCAGATTGACAGTTCATCGGTTATGGGCAAGACATGCCAGATGTCCACATGTACAATAACATTTAGAATATCACTGATGAATTCTGGCTTTAAATCGAACTTTTTTTACTAGGAAATACTTGTACAAGTGACATCTTTGGTGCAGAACTCGAGAAAAAATATTGTAAGTTCAAATTGATGAAGAGAATCTATTTTTGTTCGTAGGAAGGCTATACGATACCAAAATGTTGATAGCAATAAAGCTAATTTTTCGCTGCTTTCGTTTCCACTTCTAAAATAATTGTAGTCCACATAAGTTCAGTTTTAACATGTGGCAACAGCTACTTGATATCCATACCAATACATATTCTGTTTAGAAAATTAAGACCTGCTTTTTCAATATTGCAACACATTGTCAGTTCTAAAGGCTTTGGCCTTTGTTTGATATACAAAAACCAAATTTTTTTCAAAGACCTATGCAAAACGAAATTTGAGAGCTAGTTTTTTTTTTGTTTCATAACAATTAACAAGTCGTAAATGTACCTGCTGAGGCAGCTTGGATATCTCCATTGGAATCCCTCACGTGCAAAACTAACTTTGTTCTGTAGCTATTGTGTTCTGAATAGAAATCTTCCACGGCCATCAAAATGCTTGTATGCGCAATTTGCCCCACCAATGACTGCAGATCGAGGATGACTCCAATATTTAGGTTGCCGGAATTTGTTTCTGTGGCATTTTGAGAAGCTGTGATATTGAAGAATAACACCAACCAGAAGATGATCCTGGAGGGCATTTCCGTCCCCTGAGTTTTGACCTTTGAGTTCCACAACCTGTGGAGCCAGTGCACTGTCTTATATAACGGGTTAGCTGTGCCATTAGTCTAACTAAGTCAATTTACATTGGCCTCTCGGCTTTGTCAACTCTGAACTAGAAATTCAAGTTTCCATACTGTTAGTCTTTGCCTCTTACTCTCTTGTTTTTGTTAGATGTCACATTAGGTTTGTCCTAAGTCAAACTTGTCTAACTTTGACCAGGTTTATAGAAAAATAAAATCATTTACAATACCAAATTTGTTTAGTTACACTCATTATGGAATATGTTTTGATAGTGCATAAATTTGGTAGTATGTATGCTGTTATATTTATCTATAAACTTAGTCAAAGTTGGATAAGTTAGACTTAGGATAAACCTTATATGACATCTAATAAAAAATAGAGGGAGTAACTTTTGCAAGGATGAACTGTACCTAGCAACAACAAACAAAATGTTTTTTTTAAATTGACCAGGAATGACAAATACAACACCATGGTTTCTGGAAATGTATCTTGTAAGTGAAAAGTGTGAAAATTAGACAAACGAGTAAATTGAATGAGCTTCTGTGTTCAAATTGGGGTAAAAAAACAACATAGCTACAGAACAAATTGGGGTAAAAAACAATATAGCTACAGAAAAACATTACAGCTAAGTCCTGGAAAGCGTGTTATGTGAGAAAGAGGAATAGTTGAATAGTGAAAATTTAGAATGAATAGTGTTTAGTTCGTAAGGCTCACCGCATTAAGCTTGGAGTCTGCGACTGCAAAAAGTCAAAGGAACTCCCATTTAGCCTGCCGGGGTCCCGGGGACACGATTATTCTATCTTTCTAGTGTTGACACTTGATTAGTTGTACACCTATGCACACCCCCGAGGCATTGGCCTTATCACCTTAATACTTCTGCCATTTAGGTTCTTCCGTTTAATTTAATTTATTTCTATTGCAGAAATACTATTTTTGCTCATAACTGGGAGCATTGATTTGTACTTTATTTTGGGGGATATTTAAAAGAACCCAAGCCTGGGAAATGATCCAGATTCATTTTCCTTTTTGTATGGAATTTAAGTATATGCAGTTAGGTTCTCTCTTTCCAAATAAAAATTTAACAACTGTCATTTGACCTAGCTTGTATGTGCAGCAAAGGATGATCTTTTGTGTTCGTTCTGTCAAAAGCGGCTTTCCTGCAGATTGAAGCTAAGAATGGGCTTGCCAGAAACATCTCATGTTGTTATATGCATGACAGCACGCAGTCAAGTCAATGCGGTTCTGTTGTGAGGATCAAGTACAATACGAACTCTCAAGTTGGTTCTCAAAGAAAACCTTGTTTAGATTGTAGGAAAAAACACTGTAGCATAAGAAAAACACTGTAGCATTCGTTGGGAAACGTGTTTTGTGAGAGAAAAATAGTGAAAAGTTAAAATGAATAGTGAAAAGTTAGAATGAATAGTGAATAGTTGGGAATATGAACATAGCCTAATTCGACTTGCATGTCGTGCCCTCCTCGCCCCGTCTCACGCCAAAGCACCGAAACCGGAAACCGTGGGGGAGTCTCCCCTTGCAAGCTTTTTTTTTTACTTGCATGTGGCACGGCGTTGATTGCTTTATAGAACCATATTGCTGGTCATCCAAGTCTGCAGGATCCATTGGATAGCCAAAACTTTTCCGTTGATTTTTGCAAATTCGACAGCGAGAATTTTTTTTTTTTGAAAGGAAGAACAGCAAGATCCAGATGCTCGTCACTCGTCAGACGCTGCCAACTGGCCATCTGGTGCCGGTAAATTATTATTTTTTTAAAAAAAGCAGGAGCATAATATAAGAGGAGAAGCAACCGATAGTCTTTGAGACCGGGTGTCGATAAATTATCAGAGAAGAATGTTCAAGAGGACGCGCTTTTGAGACTAGGTGTTCCATGAAAATTTCGGGACATCGCCGGCTTCAGAAATCAACTAGAGGGAATGATGGGCCATATCTTAAATGTATTGGGCCCAGCCCATGATGGTTAACCCCACTCCAGGCCCGCATTCCCGCACCCAGGCCTGGCCCACATTAACACGGAGCGGCGCCAGCGCCGCCAGGCGCCGGCGGCCGGCCTCCAGAGTCCAGACGAAGCAGCCGAGCACTAGCAGAGCGGTTGGGACGAGCGGGTGACGGTAGCGGTGGAGCCATGCATGCCCGCCGGTGGAGGACTGGAGGAAGATCTCGGCAGCAGGTACGCATCGGTTAGCCTACCCTTTTGTGGGGGGCGACGAGGGCTCCTCATGCTCGTCCGGTGTCCGTGTGATGACTGATGACAGTGCAACCTGTCAGTTTATTTTCTCTTGTTTGGGTAATTTACTGAACGTTCCATCGCCCCTCATTGGTGAACCTGTACACATGCTATATTGTTCGTAGGCTTGTTTTTTCTATGGCTATCATGGGAGTTATAAGCTCATAACAATTTAACATCAGAGTATCGGGCTAGTATTCAGTTTGCCAATTCCTTGGATTACAGGAATGATATGACTGGTTGATGTCCATTTCATGCCTGACTAGACTACATATACAACTAGCTTACTGTTCGGTTCCTGGTGTCCTGACTGAGGTGCGGTGATCCAATATGGGGTTAGCTTACTGTTGGGTTGCTGGTCAGCTGTTGTACTGACTGAAAGTCTGAAATGCAAAAGGATGTACATATCCGCTTGCATATAGTTGTCACAGGACAATTCTGGAGAATGGACGTATGTATGAAAATCTGGATTAGGCTGACTTGTCATTGCACAACAGACTGTTACGTGGTGTCTCGCAACATGCAAAATCAGGACTTGGTTGGACTTCTGAACCAGGGCTTGCAAATTCTATGGACATTGCTATCTCCTGTTGGCATGTTCCTTCTTCTGGGTCATTTGGCACTGTCACTTGCATGCTCTGGGCCTGGTTGTAATCTATTTCTCTCTCTTGATTCTGTATGTTTGAATGCACTGATCCATATCCTCCCTGAGTTTGGACACGACTTATACTATTCCGTATCTTGTGCTTATTCTTGTAGAGGAACATCACCAGGGCTATTAAGAGGGCAGAAGTTGAAGCAACTCCTGTGACCAGAAAGAGTCCTGAAAAGCTTTTGAAGTTTAGACTGCTTGGGCTGGCAATGGCACCATCATTTTGACAGGCATGTTGATCTCCGATCCATTTCTTCTCTATCTGAATGATAGCATCTCCTTCTGTAATGCTGAGGATTGTCCTGGAAAAGTCATTTACCATAGGAGATCCCTTGGGGAATGCCTACTCAACAATTAAATAAAATTCAGTTATATACCAATTGATTAAGAAATGAATTGTTTTTTTTAAGATGACCAGCATTCTAGGATTGTCCTTAAGATCCAAAAAAAAAGGTAAGATTAATGAATTGTATGGTAGTTGCCAACTTTTGCAAATATATGTTTGTGGTTTGAATGATTCATCATTTACAATTCTAGCTTCAGATTTGACTGACATTATTATAAACAGTGAATATTATCTTATAATTCTTCTTTTAAAGAATGCATGAATGGCTGTTGTTTATCTTTTTGTTTTTGTTTCCCCGTGTCCTAGTTGAACTGGGATATGAACCTTTTTGTTTGTTTGAACAACTTTTTCACTGCACATGCTCATACTCTGCTGTTAGAACCTTCATGGTTTCATGCTGCTATTCAGTTTGACGTAGCATAAATAAATAAATAAACAAACAAACAAACAAATGTGAGATAATAGTGAATATCTGCTAGTCATAAGTGCCTGTAACCCAGAACATTGTCCAATGGTCTCTGTTACCTTAACCTTCCTATCATAAGAAAAAGTTTCTCACAGGTGGTCGCATGATTTTTGGTAGCCACTTAACGCTTTTTGTGATAAATGATATTGCAGAAGATAATCCTGGATGCTCTTGTTGAATGGACCTGTTTTGTTGTTATCTTGGGTAGCAATGTACATTATGTCCCAAAATAGCTTAATTAGTTTAAACCACTATTTCCATATGTGCTCTCTTTTTATTGAGTATTCTTTTTGGGAGAAGCTCTTAAGATATTTTCCTATAGTTTATTAATAGTTTAAGAGTCATGTTTTCATAAATTATATTTGGTATAGGTAACTTACAAAGCCAAAGCCTTCAGATTTGTAAATTGGTCCAATCATTGTGTGACCTTTGCAATGTGTTGAAAGAAATATTTTGATGTATGGAACTTCATGTATGACAGCAGCTATACCACCATTTTTGCTCCCTTTAGAGAGTGCATCAGCAAAATCATCTGAAGTTTCATATCCTCTGATCTTTCTTCTGTCAAAGCCAAGTTCTTCTAATAGATCTCCCACATAAGAACCATTATGATACCCTACATATTCACCTTTTTTAATGAGTTCATGAACATCAGTTTCTGTTGGTTGAAGCTGTTGAACAGTGAGAATTGATGATAGATTGGCCGTATAACTTGATGTTATCACAAGAAGTACAAAAACCCATACAATGACAACCAATCTAGACAAAATACTGTCCACCCTCTCTCCTGCAAAATGGTGGGAATCAAGTACAAATGAAAGTGCGACAATAGTTAATGTATATTCTAAATAATATATGTTTAAAAATCTATGAAAATTGGATTATGCGATAATATATTTCAGTGGGGGAGTAGATTACTTATGTTTCAGCTCCCACTTACACTAATTTTAGTAACATACAGGTTAGATTTAGTCTTCCAGAAAAATGTAATTTACTAAATATGAGATGCAATTTTTCCTATTGAAAGAAGAAACTCCAATATCATCACTCACTATCTGCAAAGAAGGAGAAATATATTGCTATCCCAAGCTGACGAAAAAATGAACTAGTCAATTCAGCATTATTGATTCGTCTCTCCAATAGCCAGATGACAATCCCTGTGTAAATGAAGAACGCAATGCTTCCAAACCACAAGTCAGTCGTTAATGGCTTCAGGAAAACCCATGCGTTCTTATCTGTATCATCCTTGACTGGCACAATCATTGCTACTCCGGATTCTGTGTAAGGTAGGGTGAAGTCGGCATAGGAAGTTCTATTGTACCTGATGGTTATATCTCCGATTGCTGCATCATATACCTGCAAGCATGAGCTTCTGTGTTACATGGGTACTAAGCAATTTATTTACATTAATTACTGCATCAGTATGCCGTTCCTTAAGCTCTGCAGGCATTTACAGTTATGATGGCTCATGGACAACGAAAGCAGAAAAGAACAACAGTCACAATGGGTTATTCTATTCTATCATTGGCTCAAAAAAGTAATGGGTTATTCTATCATAGTATGCCAGAAAGGAATTATGGATTTATTGTGCTATAATGATTTGAGAAAACATCTAGTCACAGTCTTGCCTTAACTTGCTTGTTCTTACAATGCTCCTTGATCTTACTGAAAAAATAAAAATAGCATCTCCTTACCCCAAGATGGACTTGGTAGACAAAATCATTATAGCTCCTAGAGTCTTCATTGTCAAATGCTACATATTCATAAGGTACTGCATATGGTAGTCTCTTTAGCACCTCTTCAAATACATCAATGGCGTATCCAGTAGCAGTTGTTGCATTGGTGGTAGGATCTCTTTCCACCTTCATAAACTCAGGATATCCACTTGTTCGTACACCCACACGGAGCTTCTTTCCATTAGTAGGAATTTGCCATCCTTTAGGCACCACATATAGTCCACCTGGCCAAATAACTGGATTAAGATCAGGCATTGAGTTCGCATTTGTTGTTTTTGATCCATTTTGATCCAGCTGCCTGATGATCCCATGCTTTGCTGTCCAAAATCCCATTTCTTGTGAACCTCGTCCAACCACATTAATTATCTGGAATATAGAAGGTTGCAGCTGTCTATTTTCAAGGTCAAAATCACCACTTAGGCCTCTGAACTTATTATGTAAGATTTCATTTAGGAGTTTTGGACCAATTGTAGACTTACCCATTGTTCCAAAACACGTTGAGTTGTTCCTGTCCTGCTCCTTGTGAAGTAATTCTACCATACTAACCTTCTCTGCTGCTTGTGCCAAGGCCCAAATAGTATCGTAACCCCAGAGTCCGAAAGTGCCTAGCTGAGATGGCGGATTATTTGGGTAGTCTTGTTTGAACTTGTTATTCCATCTTGCAGTGAAATCATCAAGTCCTTTTGATTTAGGAACATAGAATTTCACACCTAGTGCACCATTCATTGCATCAAGAATTGAAGGGTTGAGTGAGTTAATGATATTTGCAATCCCATCTGTCACAATCCATGCATACATTTCACTCATCATTCCTAACTCCTTGGCCTTTGTGAAGAGAGTAGAGGCAATAGAGGATGACATGTGCACAATGTAGACCCTTGTTTGCATTGTCATTAGCTTGTAGAGTTCTTGTTCAAGTTGGTCACTGCTTGCTGATACAGGGATTGCACTACGATAAGGTATAGAAGCTCCAAACTCTTGGAGGGCGTCAACCAAGTATGGTATGATGCCTCTACCATAGTCTGTGTCTTCATAGATTGTTATCACTTCTCTCCAACCATAGCCCTTAAGGAGAGCGGCAATGCAATTCACTTGAGCTACATCACTTAGTGTTGCACGCAAAAAGTAAGGCACGGAGTGAGATGACAGAGTGGGACTAGTTGCAGTAAAGGAGATAACAGGTACTTGACTCTTATTCCCAAGATCAGAGACAAAACTAGCCTCTGAAGATTTTTGTGGACCAATGATGGCTGAGACATTGTAATTCTCCAGCAGATCAACAGCTGTGTAATTGAATAAGAAGAAAAATGATTTGATGAGACATTTGTGTATATTCTAGTTACAGTTAAGAATTTAGGATATCGGCTAGTGTAAGTAGACATAATGAAATGACATGGGGTATCTAATCATTTCTTCGGATCCTGGTGGGTTAAGAATTTCAGACATAGACACAGCAAGAAAATGGAAATAGTGAGCTTTGTCTGAATTTAATTTTCAATAGATGTTGATTTTTTTTTCTGTAAAACTTTACTGAAAAAACTTCTCTTTCGAAGGGTTCATGATGCACTGATTAGACCTTACGCACAAACCCAAATACAGTTGTTTTATATCATAAGTTTTATCCAGTAAAACTTAATAACAATTTCACATAACAATAAATGTACCTTCTGATGCAGCTTGGAGATTATCTGCATTGGAATCTCTGATGTGAAGAAACACCTTTGTTGTATAGTTCCGGTGGGCCACATAGAAATCTTCCATGGCCATTAAAATGCTGGTGTGTGCCATCTTGCCCACCAATGACTGCAAATCGAGGATCACTCCAACATTGAATGTTACTGCCCCATTCACAGCAGCTCTATGAGCAAGAATGAGGTTAACGAACAACAAGAAGGTGGTCCTAGCTGCTATCTCCATCCCTTGACCTTTGTGAGTTTTAGAGAATGTGTGCTGCCAACGCGGTATTATATGGAAAGTCGGGTGCATCAGGTTCTTTTGCTTTGACTTAGTCCAGTCACACTTCATTCCTGCAAGCTTTCGATTAAAGTTTTAAACTAACATTATGTATAGTTTTCTTTTTGAAAGCTACCTGCATTCAGAAGTTGATGACTGTGGAAATTCAATGAAATTCCCGGTGACAACACTAAGTCCAAGAATGATCTGGACTGGGAGCTCTGAATTAAAGCTTCAACCTTCCACCATGCCTTATTTTTCCTTGTGAAAGAAGCTAATGCTATAATTATACAATAGAATGTAATATGTCCAAATACCTTCATGGTGAAGATGATAGGTGTGGAAGTTCAAGGAAATTCCCTGTGGCAACCAAGAATGATATGGACATATTCCTTGGTCAAGCAAACGTCTGATTGTTACGGAATGGAATCACAAGAAAAAAGTCAAGATGATCTCTCAGTTGACACTCCTGTGGCTTGAAGCATGAGATCGCCATCCATGCATAAAGCAACGAAGATATTGTTGACAATGAGCAGCCAAGTCAATGGGGCTTTCTTTCGAGGATACGGTAAAGTGTGAACTGAGGGAATGTAAGTACCATGCTCTACATTAGAGAATCTGATCGCTGATTTTTGAAGTTTGAATGTCTTATATTCGTTAATTTATGCATCTGGTAGTGACGGAAAATATGCTTTGATGGAGTGACTTACTCGAATTTTCAGAGAAAAATATTCAGAACACTGTTCGATAGTCGCAACTGGAATGAAGTGAGGAAAATTCGACATTTCACGCGACCGAATAAAAGTTATTATACGATGAGAACCAACTTCATCTCCTTTTCTACTTCCGCGGCCGATAGCCCTTGCGATTAACAGGGAAATGATTTCAGAAGAACAGTTCATGGTCAAGCGGTGCAGGTTTTCTTTTGATTCAAATTTGTTACTCATCTGATAATATCACCATGCCTTCTTTTAATTTCCCCGTCTTCGCGGTTATCGCGTTCTGTTTCTCCTCCATCCGATCCGACCGGCAACGCTCTTACTGCCTAGGAAAATCAGTTTTTAACATTTCTCCCTTCAACTTGTGTGGCCCTAGATGAGCCCTTTCACGAGTTCACTGTGATGTTTACCCTTATCTGCCTAGGATTGGCCGTTTTGAGTCAACGAGGGCGACGCCTATAGACTACAGTGCATCTAAGAGCAAGTTTAATAAATGACTGTAAGCGGATAGATGTCAATGTGGAGCTGATAGAAATGAGGAGACTGTAAGCGGATAGATATCTATGTGGAGCCGAGAGAAATGAGGAGAGAGAACGGCACAGGTGTCTCACGACGCACCCGGAACCGTCTGAAGCCGGTTGAGAAGCGCTACCACTCCCACTATTGGTTGAACATTGCTATTGTACATTGAATGCTTGTGCGGTCCGCTACACTGCGTGTGATGTCACCCTATCTTCTAGCCGACATCTGACAAATTCATTAAACTTGTTCTAAGGCTACTCCCAATTGGTAGTTGTACTAAACGCCTCTAGGATGTTGTGGCACTTAACCATTGGTAACATCAGTTTGTGCCTAGGAAGAACAAAATAGCATATGCACCAATTCTGCAGTTCCTATAAGATCTTGTGAATTACACCCATCTGGCAAAAATATTCCACGACGTACTCATCTCGTTGATACTGACTTGTTATAGGAGCACTCACCTCGTTGGTACGGCAACGGGCTTCCAAACTCAGATCTCGTCACTCGATGGTGTCGCGCGCTTTGGCTCTCAACCAACAGCCGAATTTAGGCAGTGGATGCCGTGAGATTTTAGAATCCGCGGAAGCTTGGTATGTCTAGATTTTAGGATTCTAAAATTTATTGTCTGTAAGAGTGGAAGGTACTACTCAAAGCTGAATGTTTAGATCCAATTCTGAATTCTAAAATCTAGATTCTAGAATTCAATAGGATCCAAAGACGCTCTTAGAGCAGGGCTTATAATTTCACATGCAGCCGACGAAATGAAGCCAACATAGAGTGGTGGGTAACATTTAATGCGCACAATAGTAGTAGTAGTGTGGTGTCTCTTTTTGGTAGAGAACTGCATGCAGGCAATGAGTGCAGCGATGCAGTGCTCTTTGTCTGTTTTTACGGGCGCTTGATGAACAGCTGGTTTGGAGCAGGTACAATGGACCAGCAAAAACCAATGGAGAGGAGAGAGAGTGGAGGCAAAACGAAGTGGGCGCATGTACTGTTAGCATCGTTGCTATGATTCTATTGGTCCCTGTCTTTGCGCAATGTACAACAACGAATTAATGGGACATGGGTCCCTCAACCATCATTCGACACGAGACGCCGGCAGCCGCGTTGCTCTTAGACTAGCCACAGCGTGGGCTATTGCCGATGCTTGAAACATGAAAGAGAAAGTTTGAGCATCAGGGCAACCCGCTGTGGAGACGAGACGATGCAGAAACCAGGCTCTCGAGGCATGTTGGTTCACCGGTGCTGAGAAGCTAAACAATAATAACTTGGCACCGATACAACACCGTATACTAGAAATTATTTTGGCATCAGTATGAGGTGGAAGGACTTTCGTTTTTTCAGCCTCGACAGTATGAGGTGGCAGGACTTTCATTTTTTCAGCCTCGACCCATGTTGTGTTTAAACTTACAACCTTACCCCTCTTTCCTGATTTCTCTCCCCTGCACGTAAGATATCACCGGCTCCTATCTCATCGGCACACAGCACACTGCCCCCGTCGACAGCTCTGGCACTCCCCGTTCCCCGCCTCAAGGTCCCAGACTCGTCGGGGCTCGCGTACCAAGAGTTGTACGCGCAACATCTCTGGGTGGGTGCCTCCTATCTGCGGCATGTTGCATCCACCGGCGCAGCCCACCATCAGCCCCGCCGAGACAATCCCTGCCGGTCGCTGGCCATGGTTGGGTATGCTACATGAGGGAAGCCTGAAGATTGCAGACAAGGCGTGTTCTTTTATACGAGTCCGCCAACCCGCACGCAAAGATACAATTTGCGATGCTTGCGGGCCGCCGTAAAACTATCGGTGCGGCCCATCCTTGCCCGCATCCCCCAAACCCACACTGGACAAACCAGAATCCCGCAAGAACCCGCAAACCTAGCGTCAGCGCCGCCACCGCCGCCGCACTCCTCCTCGCGCCGCCCCTCCCGCCCCTCCCCGCGCCGCCCCGTCCTCCTCCTCGCGCCACCCCTCTCCTATTCACGCAGCGGATTGGTGCCGCCTTTCCTGCCGCTCCTCCAAGAACTCGCGGTACGGCAACATCCTCAGATCTCATGTAGCCATTTTCGTACCCTTCTCTTCAGATTTCCAGTTTTTTGAATGTTTCCGTGTGCTGTCTGGTTGCAGGACTGCTTGGTTCTTCCGCCCAAGTTCCTCTCTCAGCTCCCTCGTGGCCTTCGTCTGGACGTAAGCAGCTACTTTGACTCATTATTTAGTTTTAAAATCTGCTAGTTCCTACATAAGCAAGCAGAATGAAAATACCCATTAATAATTTTAATGCTCCACGGGAAATATTACTGTTAGCACAAAAGGAATTTCAGTAGACTGTACCATAGCAATTAGTTAGACTGAAATGCTAATATGTCATAACTATGCCTGATATTTTGTGGAGTTCCTCACACACAAACAACCCTTGCATAAGTGACATTCTGATAGTGATATATTTGAAGGAACACTAATGTTGGTAGATGAGTTAAGTGCATATGAACATTTGTGAACATCTGTTATATTTGATAATTGCTATCTCATTCAAAACGATGGGTTGTTTTGTATCGAGAGAGCATGCAGCATGCTAGAAGTTGCTTGAATAAGCTACCATTAGCTGAAGGATGGCAAGTAAAGCAACTTGGCTTTTATGGTTATACGTTTTGCTAATTAATCTGAAATAGTATGCTTGTGGGGAGTTTTCTTTGATATATCATTTTCTTGTCCTTCTGCAGCCAACAAGAGTCGAGAAGCGTTTACTGACTTTATGCATGGAGAACTCACCTTGGTCCGAGGCTGCGCAAGGAGATCAGGTTGCTCAAGGAGGAGGGCAAAGGAGTATGCAAACAGAGCTAGGAGTTCCTACAGCTTCAGTGAGCGTAGCCAAGATGAAGTTGTTGCAAAAACGGAAGTCGTCTAGTGCCAATGCTCCAAAGCCCCCAGCAGGAAAGCGGAGGAAGCCCTCAGGTCTGAATGCGCCAATTTTGATGAGGCTATTATTACCAAGGACCGGACACCCTGGAGCAGTAGGCTTGAGTTCCTTTTCCAATGAGAGGGAATGGATCAAGAATAGTTACTGCTCAGGAGCTTGCCCAAGATTAGATTTAAATTCACCATTTTTCTTGAATGTAGCTCACTGTTTTGTTGAATTAGTGTGCGTTCGCAATGTTCAGTTACTCAAGTCAAACTAAATTCCTATGTGTTGAATTTAATTTTTCACTATGTTAGCTTCATGTGTCCTAATTAACCCTTGCATACTTATGGTGTAGATTCATCATGGTCAAGAGCAACTAAAAGACGCAAGCTTAGGTCTGTTGTATGGAAAGATTTTGAGCCAATTTATGAGGGAAGCCTGGTTGTCCAAGCTAAATGCATTCATTGTTTGGATGTATTTGCTGCTAATCGAGAGAATGGTAGAAGTTCTTGTCGCAGGCACCTGGAAGCATGCAAGCAACGGATTAGAATGAATCAAATGGTTGACAATATGAGGTCAGATTCTTTGTCCAATATGTCCCCTGATGCAATGGCTTTGAAAAACCAGAAATTTGACCAGGAAGTCTCACGTGATGCAATGATTAATTTTGATCAAATGGTTGACAATATGAGGTCAGATTCTTTGTCCAATATGTCCCCTGATGCAATGGCTTTGAAAAACTGGAAATTTGACCAGGAAGTCTCACATGATGCAATGATTAATTTTATAGTACTGCAAGAGTTACCTTTTAGTCTAGTTGAACATGAACCCTTTCGGAAATTCATCGCTACTTTGAACCCATGGTTTACCATAGGATCTAGAACTACAGTTGGTGAGGATGTTGTAAGCTCATTCGAGAATCGAAAGTTAGCTCTTAGGGAAATTATCAAGGCCTCGGATTCTAGGGTTAGCCTTACAGCTGATTTTTGGACTTCGAAACAGAACCTGGGTTACCTTTGTATCACTTGTCACTTTATTAACAAGGAGTGGAAACTGCAGAAAAGAATAATTAGCTTTAATCTTGTTGCTTCACCCCATGATGGCCTTACAATGTTCAATGCATTATTGGAGAGTTTAAAAGATTGGCATCTGGACAATAAGGTTTTTAGTATCACAATGGACAATGCAAAGAATAATAACAAGATGGTTAGTTATTTGAGTCAAAATCTAAAAGAGAGGCAGTTGTTTAAAGGAAACACAGATATGATTCACATGCGTTGTGCAGCCTGTGTTTTGAACCTCATCGTCCAAGATGGATTCAAGATGATTGAGAGTGCTACTACTCATATCAGAGAGAGTGTGAAGTATATTAGAAGTGATCAAGCATGTAAGCAACGATTCGAAGATATCATTGTACAACTAGGCATATCAAGTAAGAAAAGGCCATCTCTTGATGTTCCGACCCACTGGAACTCAACGTACTTGATGATTTTGTCTGCTGTGGAGTACAAGATAGCTTTTGAGGCTTTGGACTCACAGGATCACAGCTACATGGACTTACCTTCTCCATATGAATGGAAGATGGCAGATCTTCTGTGTCAAATATTTAAGCCTTTTTATGATGCCATAAATGTGGTTTCAGGTTCACTCTACCCAACCAGCCACCAATGTTTTCATGTTCTTTGGAAGGTAAAGGAAAGGATAGAGAAGGAGGCTTTAAATGAAGATCAATCCATCACAGCAATGGCCGTTAAAATGAAGGAAAAGTTTCAGACATATTGGGACTTATCATATCTGCAAATTTGTGTGCCTGTTGTTCTAGACCCTAGATTTAAGTTCAACTTTGTGGCCTTTCGTTTGGATGCTGGTTTTGGCAACAAAGGTCCCTCATACACTGCAAAAGTGAAGTCAACGGTGAATGATCTATTTTCTGCATATTCATCTCAGACACTTGATTCCAACAGCAACTGTCAGCCACAATCCAACGCCGAGACTGTTGATGAAGATAACCCCTGGGCAGATTGGGAACAACACCTTATGGAACAGAGAAGAAGTGCAGTAAAAAATGAGCTGGAAGTATATTTGCAAGATGGTCTCTTTCCCCGGGAAAAGAAGTTTGATATCCTGCAATGGTGGATGATGCATTCTACTAAATATCCTATACTTTCACTTATGGCAAGGGATGTACTCGCGGCACCTGCAACAGCTGTTGCTTCTGAGTCCGCATTCTCTACTGGTGGGAGAAAAATCAGCAAGTATAGAAGTCGGCTGACAAGCAAGAATGTAGAAGCGTTAATATGCTTGCAAGACTGGTTGAGAGCGGAAGGTACACATTTATGTTAATTGTACTTAATGATATGCTTGTTCAAGTAACTGTGTCATGCTAAAAGTTGTTCATCGGTTCTTCATATTTCAGGCTATACCAACTTCAAGATGGCAGAAGATATCGACGATGACGAGGATCAGTACTATGAAGGCACTGCATGAAGTAAAACTCTTTTCATTGTGAGCTATGACTACTCTTGTGTTGAACGCCTTGCTATATATCTGGACTATTTTCCAGCAGCAACTTGGTGAGAATCAACTCTGAATATCTGGTTATTTAATCAGCTTCTAGAATCACTTCTGAATATCTGGTTTCACAAGAATAACCATATATTGTGAAGCACCTAGGAGAAATAGGATGGCCTGGGCTGCTGGCCGCGCCAACTCCAGTGCCTTGATCTCCTAATGCCTTAACCTCTTGTTCGGTTGTCGTAGTTTATTTTTCAGTAACTCCAATATTTTTCTTGTGAACCGTGTGCGAGTGCCTGGTTAATAGGCCCGTGTGTAATCGTAAACTATCCTTTCTTCTTAATACAATGATACACATCTCTCATGCGTATTCTCGAAAAAAAAAATATCTGGTTTCACATATGCATGTTTGCAATCAGAGTTTGCCACTTCATTCATTGCTGTTCTGAAACCGAGCTCTCAATTCAGATAAATAGTTTTTGTCCCTATGGCATGTTGGGATTAGATTGGTTTGCTTTACTGAACATCTAATCCAGTTCATAATTCAAGCAATTACATTCTTTTGCTATATCAATAATGCAGTTCTGATTTGGTGAATGGTAGTATGATGTTAGGAATGTATGAATCATTTGGCAACAAAGACAAACCTGCATCGCTGCATAAGATTTGGTGTTTTTGCCTTCCTCAGGGCCTTCATACAGGTGGAGAATAAACCTCTTCATTTGTCTACATGAGTACCCTGAGGGTGAGAGGTGAATCTGAGACTACTGCTTGGTGGATTTGGTCATTTGGAAGGTTGCATTGAGTTCCCGTTATATAGCCCATTTCCAGACTTACGCAGCCGAAATTTCTCATATCCATCTTATCAAACATGTTTTGGTATTCATCCTCTGTGGTACTCTATGTAACTGAACCTTTGCGTGCGACAACTGACCTACTAGCTTCCTTCGTATGGCCACGACTCGCCAAGCCAAACTGCTCCAGTTCCTTCTTCCGCCTCGTCGCCCTCCTCATCCCTGGGCTAATGTCTATGGGCCCAATGCTGATAGGAGCGCACGCCGGCCCGCCTTGCAACCAATTCAGCTCCGTCCGCGTGTACGGAACCTAACGCGACCGACCACTGACGACCCACACGGCTACACCTTCCTTGTAACCCCACAACCACAACTGCGTGCTGCGCTGCGTGGTAGTATAATTCTCTTCGCCTCGCCAAGCCAAAACTTCTTGGGTGCGCCTTCTCGCCCCGCCGGCCCCGGGTTCGGGTTGTCTCTTGTCTCCTGCCATGGCCGGCCGCGCCCGGCGCCACCCTCCCTCCCGCCTCGTCGTCCTCCTCCTCCTCTGCCTCGCCTCGCTCATCCCTACGCCGTCGCTGGCTCAGGCACAGCCGCCGCCGGCGAGTGTCACGGTGGGCCTCATCATCGACGCCGACTCCCCCGTCGGAAGGATCGCCAGCACCACCATACCCATGGCCCTCGACGACTTCTACGCCTCCTTCCCCAACGCCTCCGCTCGTGTCCGCCTCGCGCAGCACGACTCCTCCGGCGACGTCGTCGCCGCTGCATCCGCCGGTATGGACACGCATGCCCCCCTGCTGGCTCTCGTCGCTGCGCCTGTCAATTCCTGATGACGACCGCAGCGCTGCAGCTGATGACGACCCAGGGCGCGCGCGCCATCCTGGGCCCGCAGTCCTCCGTGGAGTCGGCGTTCGTGGCGGACCTCGCCACGGTCGCCGAGGTCCCCGTCGTGTCCTTCTCGGCGACGAGCCCCTCGGTGTCCCCCTCCGGCGCTCGCTTCTTCACCCGCGCCGCGCTCAGCGACGCGGCGCAGGCGGGCGCCATCGCCGCGCTCGCGGCCTACTTCGGCTGGCGCCGCGTCGTCCCCGTCTACCAGGACGACGACTACGGCGCCACCTTCGTCCCGTTCCTCGTCGACGCGCTCACCAACACGTCGGCGTCGGCGCGCGCCGAGGTCCCCTACCGCTGCGCGCTCCCCGGCGACGCGTCCAGGGACGCCGTGTCCGCCGCCATGTACCGCCTCGAGTCCGAGCAGACGCGCCTCTTCGTGGTGCACGCGCGCCCGGCGCTCGCGGAGCTCATCTTCGCCGCCGCAGTTGACGCCGGGATGATGTCGGAGGGCTACGCGTGGGTCGCCACCGACGGGATCACGTGCCTCCTCAGCTCCATCCGCCCGCCG
The DNA here is from genome assembly GCA_015342445.1 of Digitaria exilis. NCBI lineage: Eukaryota > Viridiplantae > Streptophyta > Magnoliopsida > Poales > Poaceae > Digitaria > Digitaria exilis. Next base: position 1,844,433 of record JACEFO010002487.1, read on the forward strand.
CAGGGGATCATCGGGATCGCGCCCCACGCGCCGGGCACCCCGCGGCTGCGCGACGTCCGGAGGCGGTGGGCGCGCAGGTACATGCGCGACCACCCCGACGCCGAGGCCGCCGAGATGGGTTGCTACGCGCTGTGGGCGTACGACGCCGCATGGGCCGTGGCGTCCGCCGCGGAGCGCCTTGGGCCCCGGCGACTTTTCATCATCACCGCCGGGACTCGTCGGCGGCGAGAAGAATGGTCCCACCGACTTCGCCGGGCTCGGCAAGTCGGTGATCGGCGACAAGCTGCTCGCGGCGATAGCCAACACGACGTTCGACGGGCTGGCCGGAAGGTTCGAGCTCGGCGGCGGCGAGCTTGCGGTGCCGGCGTTCCGGATCGTGAACACCATCGACGACGGCAAGGAGCGTGTCCTCGGGTTCTGGACGTCGAAGGACGGGCTGCATCGGAAGCTGGGCGGCGCGCCCAACAACAGCGGGCTCGCGCCGGTGATCTGGCCGGCTGAGTCGACCGTCGTGCCGGTCGGGTGGGTCCAGCCGACGAGCGGCCGGAAGCTGAGGGTGGCCGTGCCGGGGGACGTCGACCCTGGCTACCGGCCGATCATGCACCTGGACGTGGACCCGGCCACGAACCGATCGACGGCCGGAGGGTTCGTGATCGAGGTGTTCGAGGCGGCGGTGCGGCTGCTGCCGTACGCGCTGCCGTTCGAGTACGTGTTGGTGGGCTCGATGCACTACGACAGTCTAGTCGAGAAGGTCGGGAGCGGGGTAAGTAATATTTTCTAGTCTTATCTTATGTCGTTACATACACATTCTGCATGCATTGCTAAGATCTACAATTTTTATGCATGGTTACTTTGTTCGTTCTGCAGTTACATTTTATTATGGTTTCTATAATTTTAACCACACATTCGCTGAAATTTACATGCAATGATAAAAGGGTTCACCACTCGCATGGTTTTTACTTTTTGGATCTTGGGTTTGGCAGGGTCATGTAGAAGGTCAACTTCCTATTATAATTGGCAGCAATTGCCCTAACCACTAGTATAGCTCATTCCACTTGAACCATCTAGCTTGTATACTGTATGCAACTTTTCCAATTTTTGTGGTTAATTAAATAATTATTCAAATTATTGTCCAAATATGAAATGGGTCAATCGGAGAACTAAATTATTCAAATTTTAAGTTGAGATGGTACTTCTTAAACTAAACTTTACCTTTAATATACTTAGAGTGAATGAAATAATCATACATGGTTAAGTAAATTTAGTTTGTTATTAGTACCTGCAAAATTGATATCAACGTACAAAGAAAAAACATATATGATGTAGTACTCCACTCTTGTCTTTAATTGGTTGGTCAGACTTAATTGTTTGCGAGTTTACTCCAATAATACATTTCTTCCCGTGGTGTATATGGCTAATCTGGCTATACGCGTCACGCCGTCACGTGATATGGTGTGCTACAGATGTGCTCCATACTATTCTTAGCTCAATTCTGATATTCTCTCAATTTATATGCATAAAGCATTTATTTGAAACGAATTAATGTACCTGCAATCTACATCGACATACTAGTCTTTGTTTGACTTTGAAAGAGCACAAAGGTTAACGTACGTTGACTTGAGATTCCCGATCAAGGCTTCCAAAGACTGTCGGGCCCATTCGATCTTCCAAAGAGTTTGGCTTTTTAAGCCAAGTTTGTCACATATATGATGCAAGTTGCCTATATGTTTAACTAAGTTTACCACAAGACTGTGTTGGAGAGGAATAGGATCGGATGCAAGTCAGTCGCGAGTTTCCATACACTTTCCATGTCGTTTTCAGTAGACAAATAGCCATTATGATTCCCCTCTTGCATACGCGGAAATGACTTGTATGTACAAAAGTCCAGCATAACTTACAAATAAACGCAACCTCTAATGAAGACTCCGTAACAAATTAATTGGACATTAGCTCGCCTATTTTTGAACAATTCTTGACTGACTCTGTGTTCTGAGTTTACGGCCACTCGCGATCTTATGCATGCTGACCAAACTTTTACTTTACTTTTCTTTGTTCTCTTGGGACTAGCTAGGATCGGCGGAGTACCGTATGTAATATAAGTATATATGTATCAATATATGTGGTCTATATTACACTGAGCTTCAGCCTATGACCCCTAAAATGATTTTTTCCTGCTCATCACGGAAGACTCCAATTCTTCAAAGCTTTAGCAGAATGCACAGCTCCTCCCGACCAAGGAAAACTGCTGGCAGACCCAAGAAATGCATAGTGCACGGTATAGAGAGGATATATATAAGAAATATGACCCAAGAAATGCTAGCTCCCGTTACGTCATAAATGCCCGTGACTTTATTACTGCTTGCTTGTATACTGTCTTCAAAACTATGTCATGATTGGTATAACTATAATTTTTTTGAAGTGGTCACGTAGTAAGAATTTAAACAAGGAGGTTACATGTAATAATTAATGACGCACCAGCATACGTAGTTTGTGTGACGCCGTTTAACTGCTGAAAGTGTGAACCCACGAGGAGGTGCAACTTGTCGCATCTGTGGTGAAATACACGTCTGGTCGACCGGAATCAAATCGCTATCGATATCGGTCCTGTCTGACGACGAGATACGTGCTGTACTCATTGTTTAGTGACACCTAATGGTTCAGTTAGTAACTCCAGTCTCGGACACCTACTTCAGCCTTTCTTTTTCGAACTAATCTGACTTCAGCTTACTATATGTTACATATATATGTACACTACTCGTAGTTGCATTATTGCATATGTGAGCTTATTGTATTACTACTACTATACCAACACCATACAGGTGTCGTTTATTTTAGGATTATTGCGTACTAAATTATTTTACTGTAGTACTGCCAAAACTTTCAAATAGCAATTTGAGAAAAAAGTCACGTGGACATACTTTGACTCTGGCATAACATACCAAGCATTTTTATATTCGAATCTACTATATATGTATACTACTAGTAGTTCTGCATGTGTGAGCTTACCATATAATGCTATCACACAAGTGCTGTTTAATTTAGGATTATTTTATACTAAATTATTTTACTGTATTGGAAAAACTTTTAAACAGAAATTTGAAAAAAAGTCACGTGGACATACTGTTAGCCCAAATTTGACTCTGCCATAACAAACCAAACAGTTTAGATTCGAATCTGTAATGTTAAGAACAGAATAAATTTTCACAAAAAAGGACAGACTAAATTTTCACCTGGCCAGTTGGAAACTGTCATCACATACCAGTAAACCCAGGTGAGCTGGGCTTGCTTGAGCCTACGAAATAAGGCCCAAAAGATCTGTGCCAATGATCTGAACAATTTCTTTTGTCATGTGTAACACTGTCACAGGACTACGACGCGGCGGTGGCGGACATCACCATCACAGCGAACCGGTCGCAGTACGTGGACTTCACGCTGCCGTACATGACGTCGGAGATCGCCATGGTGGTGCCGATGCGCGACCAGCGCAGCAAGCGCGCCTGGGTCTTCCTCAAGCCGCTCCGCTACGACCTCTGGCTCGTCAGCTTCGTCTTCCTCATCTTCACCGGCTTCGTCGTCTGGGCCGTCGAGCACGGCGTAAACAGAGAGTTCCGTGGGCCCCCTTCCAACCAGATCGGCACCCTCCTCTACTTCGGCTTCTCCACTCTCGTCTTCGCACACAGTAATTAACCTCTGCACATACCTTCATCTTCATGTTCCTTGCATTGGATGGCCATTGGTGATTAACCTGCTTGGAATTGGATGGATGCAGGGGAGGACTTGAAGAGCAACCTGTCGCGGTTCGTGGTGGTGGTGTGGGTGTTCGTGGTGCTGATCCTGCAGTCGAGCTACACGGCGAGCCTGACGTCCATGCTGACGGTGCCGCAGCTGGAGCCAGCGATCGGGGACTACACCTCGCTGTGGCTGGGCACTGCCAAGGTCGGCATCATGAACAACTCCTTCATGCCGGCGTCCATGACCAAGTCGGGCTTCCCGCAGTCCAGGCTCAGGTCGTACCAAGCCTCGCAGAGCTTCCACGACGCGCTGCTCAACGGCACCATCGGCGCCATCGTCGACGAGACCCCCTACCTCAGGATCTTCCTCAAGGCCTACTGCGACAACTTCACCGAGGTTGCCCAGATCAACAAGACCGGCGGCTTCGGCTTCGTAAGCTACAACACCCTGATGCCATGCCACTGCATGCACACATGTTGTCACCTGTGAGTGAGTACCATTTCAGCACGACTGATTCGTGTCGTGTCATCTATGCTGGACGTGCGAGCAGGCGTTCCCGAAGGGGTCTCCATACGTGGCGGACCTGTCGCGGGCGATCCTGAACCTGACGGAGAGCGACGGGATGAGCGCGATCGAGCGCAAGTGGTTCGGCGACGACGACGAGGGCTGCGCCGCGCAGGGCAGCCAGTTCACCTCGGACAGCCTCAGCTTCGCCAGCTTCTGGGGCCTGTTCCTCATCACCGGCGCCACCTCGCTCCTCTGCTGCGTCGTCCACCTCGTCACCTTCCTCGTGTCCAACCGGCGATCCATTTGGGTGGTCGTCTCCACGCCCCACGAGCCGTGGAAGGACAGGTTCCGGATGTTCCTGGAGCTCTTCGACAAGAAGGACCTCTCGTCGCACACGTTCAGGACCAAGGACGGCGGCTGCGGCTCGGTGGCCGGCCGGAGCGCTCACGACGCGGGCGCTGCTTCCCCGGCCGTAGAGCACATTGCGGCCAGCAGCCCGTTCAGCGTGTCGAACCACACGTACGACATGAGTGAGTGTTCTTTCGATACGCAGAGCCCGCCGCCTGCATCCGCGGCAGGGGAGATGGAGATGGCTGCCGGAGGCCAGGCGGAGGAGGAGGAGGTGGCCGTAGCTCCAGATCCTGAAGACATCAGTGATCAGATCGGCACAGGGCATCAGGGCAGTAACTGATCAAAGGCCATTTCGCGCTCTGAGTCTGTCTGTCTGTCTGCCTGCCTGGCGGGAAATGGACGACAACAGACTATTGACTTGAGGAGATCTCAACACAGAATTGGAAGATTAATTGTAAGATATTAAGGATGCTTATGCTTGTAGCTATCTGGGGCATTTAAGTAGCTGTGCATTGTATATTCTAAGAAAATTGGACATTGTGAATTGCATAAAGTCCAGTAGTGAAATCTGCTAAAGTTTCAGTAGTAAAGTCGGGCCTTTATAAACCAAAAATTGGACATTGTGAATTGCATAAAGTCCAAATAGTGAAATCTGCTAAAGTTTCAGTAGTAAAATCGGGCCTTTATAAACCAAATAATGTTAAATATATGTTTGGGTCCTCGCTACAGTCCAAAGAGGGGGAAAATTAATTTAATGGCTGTAAGTTATGCTTGTTGGTCTAGTCTATTTGGTTGAGCAGAAATGAGATTGTTTTTGACAGAGTATACAAACAAATTGGTCTACAGATTCTTTTCAAGGCCATAAACTGGATCGGGTTTTGGGCTCAAATTCAGAAGGAGCAGGACCGAGACATTATTTTGGGGTCGTTGATGCTTCAAACCCATGCCATTCTTCGCAGGTTCAACCACTTCCGCCTTGACCTCGGCTACTTGAGCACTAAGAAGGTCTCGTCCACAAGAGTCACTCATCGGTTTACTCCAGTCATAGCATCACACCATAATTGGCGTTCCAACTATTTTGGGATCTCTCTCTGGTCTTTGCTATCGCTACCACTGCTAGAGGATGCTATAATATATAGTACATGATATATTCGACTATCAATGCAATACATCAAAGAAACCCACACAATTTATTATACTTCATCGTCCTACAATGCCATGGGAAGCATAACCTAGTTGCAGAGAGAGAAAAAAAAGGCGGGACTATAATACAATGTTGTGTCCGTCTGATCCTACGAATGATTATTGTAGACTGAATCAGTGCCTGATTTCAGTCAACTGAGCAAACATCATTTTTTAAGGGAAAAGTCCAGTTTTTCACTCTCTAACTATACCAAAAGTCTGGTTTTCAATCCGCAACTATAAAACCGGACACACAAGAACATCCAGCTGTCAAAACCGTGCAAATTTAGCCTTTTGATTCGTTTCAAAGACAGTTTTCTGTTTTAGTAAATTATAAAAAATAATTTAATCTAAAAAATCATAACTAACTCATTTTAAGTCGAAAAAAATATGAAACTTGTGCCAACTGTTTTAAAAAAAATATAAACTATATGTTGGTACACCATTTGAAATTATTTGTACTTTATTTATTTATGTTCCTAGTATTTTTTGAGAAAAAATAATAAAACACTAACAACATAACTTTACATGGTGTATCAATAGGTAGGTTGTATTTTTTAGAAATCTCTTGGCATTGGTTTCATATTTTTTTTATTTAAAATACAATAGTTATGGATTTTTTAGTTTAAAAAAATTATTTTATTTTGCACAAAAGGGAAAACCACCTTTGAAACCACTCAAAGGGTCAAATTTGCACGGTTTTGATAGTTGGATGACCATTTGTGTCCGGCTTTGTAGTTGCAGATTGAAAATCAGACTTTTGTTATAGTTGGAGGTGGAAATATGATTTTTCCTATTTTAAATTGGAGGTTATACTCCGCCGTCTAAAACTGTCATTGCACCCCATTTATCTAAAACCGTTGTACATGAGATTCAAAATAATCACATATAATACTGGCAGGACAATGACTATCGTCGTCCACGGCCTACAAGTCAGAATTTCGCTGGCCCCTCCATCTGGAGACGGCCGGGTGGGACCGTGGGAGAAAGAAAGGAAACCCAACTCAATATGAGTCGCGCTCAGGCTGCGCCATCCATGGCGAAGCCCGTCGCCGCACTGCGTACGCCCAGAAATTCGTCATTCTCCCAGATAGAAATGGAATCACCAGTAGAATTTTGAGTAATCGTTCACCAGAAAATTCCCATACAGTAATGTCGGGTAAACGATCGACGTCGCTGTCGACCTGTCGAATTCATTCTGCCTTGTAACCAATACGGACAGTAACCTATCTCCACCTGTACGGCTGTTCCTACTGCCGTTTGAAATTCGCAGGAGGTCGATCTCGATCTGTATCCGCAGCGTAGAAGATTCAATTCCAGCTTGACCGCGTCAGTGCAGAGCCGTGAAGCAACGACGGTCGTCGCAAGGACCACACCGTGCCTGGTTTTTTTTTTTCTTTCTCTTCAAATTATTCAGCTCTGCGAACGGAGCTCGCTCGATCGATCGACGACTTTGACCGCAACCGCAGCGTCTGATTCCTCACTGTTGCCTCCTCTCATCCTGTGGCCCGCTCACGGCCTCACACGCTGTCTGCCTGTCGCGCCACACGCGGCTCCCCCGGCGCCACAGCCACCACGCCCCGGTTGAAGTTTTCTCGCCTGGCCGGCCGGACGGTCACGCCCGTCCGCGCCGACACGAAATTACCCGGGGCTTGCATTGCGTTCCGTCGTCGCAGAGGCTAGGCACTGTAGTGTGTGTAGCATAACACCATGAGTGGACGATGGATTGGGTATCCTTCCTCCCACGGCAAGACCGGGCAGTAGAATTTCGTGGCAATGGGCCACGGCGCCCCGGTTCAGCGACGGCGACCTCGGTATGGCGCGCGCGGGGGGGTGTGCGTGGGGGGGCAGTGGGCACCGCAAAGTCATCACGCTGATAAACGCGTGTACTGTACTTGCTTGCCAGAAAACGGGATGCCGTCGTGCTGCTGCTGCCCGTAGAAAGGCAGGCGCCATGCCATAGAGGGCAAGTGGGGCAACTATTATTAGTCGGCGCTTTCTCCTTTATTGGAGTTTAGAAATCGTCACTCGATCCAGCAAGGGACTAATCACGCGCTGTGTCCTCTAGGCATCGTCCATGAAAGCTGGAGGAGCGGCTCATCAGCTGCGGCCAGTGGGTAGCGCCCACTCGCCCGGTCCCTCCTCGTTTCTTCGCCTCCGCCTCGTCTTATTCCTCCTCGTCTGCCTCGTCGGCGCCGAGCGAGGGGAGGGGCAAGCGGCGGCGCCGGCGGCCGGAGAGAGGCGGGTGGTGGTGGACGTCGGGGTGATCCTGGACAGGACGACATGGGTGGGGAACGTCAGCTGGGCGTGCATGGAGCTGGCCCTCGAGGACTTCTACGCCGACGCGCGGTACGCGAGCTACCGCACCAGGGTCGCGCTGCACCTCAGGGACACCGGCCCGAGCGCCGTCGACGCCGCGTCGGCAGGTAATAGTAACGTAATTAAGCTAGCCCCGGCGAGCTAGCTAGCTCTCTCGGATCACAGCTCGCTTACTCGATCGTTTCATCCGCTCTTCTTGGCAAGTTAAGCGCGTGCTTACCGAAGTTGCATGTGTTTGTTGGCAATGTGAGCGGTTCCTGAAGTTTTAATTCTTTTTGTTTTTTTTATCCAATCGTCTAAAGTCTGAACCCTTTTCAATCTAGCATGAATCTCTATTTTGCTAGAGTGCTAGGATCCAAGTAGTGCTGAATTGCTGATTGCTGAAGTTCCTGTTCTGCTTCTCCAAGAAGCTCCACCTGGCCCCGCTCCGAGCACGTTCGTGTAGTACTAAAGCCTGGATCGGAGCGCTTGTCCGACCTTCACGAGCCGAGCTTGAGCTTGCGCAGTTGCGCCGGAGATCATCGGGCTCTGTGAATGGAGCTCACAAAGTCACAGTACCAACATTGCTAGTTTTTGTTTTTGGCAGAGACATGCTGCAAGTTTTTTTTTTTTTTTTTTTTTTTTTTTGAGGGAATGCTGCAAGTGCAACTGCAAGCATGGCACGCTTCTGCAAGGGCTCGAGCCCAAGGCAGGGCGGCCCAAATTGTGGCGGGTAATTTAGGCCTACCGTGACAGCCCACTAAATTTGAGCCCAAATCGATGCAACATACCACTTCTCCGTTCTCCGGTTCTCGCTGCCGGATTCTGCGATGCCGGCGTGCGTCCCTGCGGGGTGCGGACGGCGTCCTCCGCCTCCGATGGCAGTCTACCGCGCCGCGGGGGGGCCTAACGACCCCTGCCCTCCTCGTCGGCTCCTTTCCCCCGTTCCCCCGGTTGCTGCGTCACCGAGCTCTACTCGTCGGCATAAGTAGAAGGTAACCCCGTGCTCCCGTTGGGTTTCTAGCGATACATGAATCCCCGAAGCCTCGCAATGCCATATCCCATCCATGTCGCGACTGCAGTAACCAATTTGGGGCTTTCCCATGTTTTCCGTGGACGCCTGAAACTTGCAATGGCCAATACATAGGCTCCGAGCTTCAGATAGTTACTTAGAAATGTGCTTTTAAATTTGGCCTTGTTTTCTCCCCCCAAAACAAGAATCACGTAATATTCTGTTTCATCTGAGTTTCACTTTTGCTACTTAGTCTGGGAATCCATGGATCTGCTGCAGGTCCATGTTAAGGTGGAATAAATGAACGCCACTGAACTTTTCAGGACCGTTACTTATATATATCTGGGAAACACTGCAGGTGTTGATCTGCTGAAAAATGTTCGTGTGCAAGCAATCGTGGGGCCACAAACCTCGACTCAGGCCAAATTTCTTGCAGAGCTTGGGAACAAAGCATCGGTTCCAATCATTTCGTTTTCTGCAGATAGCCCATGCCGGTCCGCCAGTCAGACCCCATACTTCATCCGGACGGCATGGAATGATTCTTCGCAAGTGGAAGCTATCGCCTCGCTTGTTCAGGAATTCAATTGGAGGGAAGTTGTTCCAGTCATTGAGGATGATGATTCCAACACTAGATTCATCCCTGATCTTGTTGATGCTCTGGGACATGTTGGTACTCGTGTTTCATACAGGTGCAAGATCCATTCTTCAGCTGGAGATGATGAGATAAAGGGAGCTATCTCAAGTTTAAAAGGCAATTGGACCAGTGTATTTGTTGTTCGCATGTCATACTCATTAGCCCTTAAGTTTTTCCGGCTTGCCAACGAGGAGGGGATGATGGGCCAGGGCTTTGTTTGGATTACAGCATATGGTTTGACAGATATTCTTGAAGTAGTTGGTTCTCCTGCACTTGATGTGATGAATGGTGTTGTTGGGGTTGAACCTTATGTTGAAAACACTGCAAGACTTCAAGATTTTAAACGGAGATGGCATGAGAAATACAAAAGAGAAAATCAAGGTACAAAACTGAATGGGCCTATATTGCCCGGTCTCTATGCATATGATACTGTATGGGCATTAGCATCAGCTGCAGAGAAGGCCAGATATGTGAATTCAGACTTTCTGCCATCTGAAACAAACAATGGATCTACTGACTTTGACAGAATTAGGACTTCCAAGGCTGGCGAGAAACTGCATGATGCATTTTTGAAGACTAGCTTCATTGGCATGACTGGGACATTCCGCATTCAGGACTGGAAATTGGTATCAACATCGTACAAGATAATAAATGTAGTTGATCAGGACAGAAAAGTAGTTGGTTTATGGACTCCAGGATTTAAGATATCCGGTAATCTAAAAAAGAAGGCTGATCTTTACACCATTATATGGCCAGGTGGCAGTGACAAGGTACCTAGAGGATGGCTATTGCCGGCAAATAAAACACTCAGAATAGGAGTACCTTATAAACCTGGTTTTGGTGAATTTATTCAATTTACAAAAGGTAAAGCCACAGGGTTCTGTGCCCGTGTATTTGAGGAAGTTATTCATGCATTACCTTATGAAGTACCCATTCACTATGAGGAGTTTGGAGATGGGAAAGGAGAAAGCAATGGAACCTACGACTCACTTGTCTACAAAGTTTATCTTAATGTATGTTTGGACTTTTCTTTGTTCACTGTACTTTACATGATCAATCCAGAAGAATTAAACTTCTTGTTCAAACTTGTCAATGATACAAATTTATTAGTCAATTAGAAAACCCAGAGTTGTCTGAAAAATGCTCTGTTATGCTCTTGAGTAACATAGGACTGGTAGCATGTGATTATTTTATATTGATCACCAGTCATGCAAATATGTAGTACACGTTTTATTAATATTTCTATAATTTCGTGCAACTATCTGATTGGGAAATTTTCGACAAGTGTATCTATCTTTTATGATTGTTTATTGCTAGCTAACTGCAACATTCTAAGCGATGATTTATCTGAATGCTCCAAATAGAAGGCAGTATCCCTATTATTAGTCACATCAGTTTTATCAACTTGGTTACAGATTCTTGTCATCAAAATGATAGAATTCCTCCTTTATTCATTTCCAAAGAAGAATTGTTACCCCCTCTTAAGTTATAATAAAATGCTTTTGTGTAACTACTATTCCTAGTTGTTTCTTTTTCTAGAAATACATGCAAAGTGGTAAGCATTCATATACATATACTCTACCCTAATATGTGAATTTCTGACAGGAATTTGATGTGGTAGTAGGTGATATAACAATTTTGGCCAACCGTTCTTTATATGTGGACTTCACTCTTCCTTATACCGAGTCAGGGGTACGCATGCTGGTTCCAGTTAGGGACCGGAGACAGAAGACAGCATGGACATTCCTAAAGCCTTTGTCAGCTGATCTATGGTTAGGAACTGGAGCCTTCTTTGTCTTCACAGGTTTTATAGTTTGGTTTATTGAGCACAGAACAAATCCTGAATTCAGAGGACCACCAGCCAGTCAAATTGGATCTACCTTCTACTTCTCCTTCTCAACACTTGTATTTGCTCACAGGGAGAGGATTGTGAACAACTTATCAAGAATTGCAGTAGTATTTTGGCTTTTTGTGGTGTTAATATTACAACAGAGTTATACCGCAAGCTTAAGCTCAATTCTCACAGTAGAACAGCTTCAGCCAACAGTCACAAATTTAGATGAAGTTATCAGTCGAGGGGATAATGTTGGCTACCTCAACGATTCTTTCTTGCCTGGGCTTTTGAAATGGTTGAAAATTAATGAATCAAAACTGATCCCATTCAACTCCCCTGAGGAGTACAATGATGCCTTGTCAACAGGAAGAGTTGCTGTCATTGTTGATGAAATACCATACCTCAAATTGTTTCTCTCCAAGTACTGCCACAACTACACTATGGTTGGGCCAACTTACAAATTCGATGGATTTGGTTATGTAAGTGACTTTTCGTAGTTTTTTTAAATATAGCTAATCAACTTTGTTGCAGAACTCTGCTAGATTTTAATTTGGTACCATGAGATCAATTATTATTGTGGTCTTTAGATTCCTGGACCCTCTTAGATGTAAAAATGCCCAGGTACATGATCAGATTTGTCTTCTAGTGGGATTGAAAAACTCCAGATCTTGTTATTATGGAAATGTGGTTCTTATTATTGGTTCACATTTAAATTTTACTTTGCCAAATTAAATAACTCCACCAATGTTGTTTCACCATGGTCCCAAGCCCAGGTAAATTCAGTTATTTCAGTCACTTATGTGCGGATTTTCATGCAGTTTTATCGTAATTTTCGCAACAATCATTCAGTATCTTTGTAGTTGTATTGTAAGCTTTGTAGCAATGTTATACAGTCATCTAATCGAACCTAATCGCCATGGCACCAATAAGGTGATTAGTCGTTAGTGAAGCTTAGTCGGTCCTAGTCGTCTGTATAGTTGTCCCGTACCTCCAGGACTGATATGATATGTGTACTCACTACTCAGTACATGATAGAGTACCATCTGGAGCGGCTGATGAAGCAGTGTCAGCCGCTGATGAACCTGTGGCACCTGCTTCATTGTTGGGCATTAGCAGTTAGCACTTCCACCATTCTATACCGCTAAGCCGCTAACCCATATCCACATCTGCACGTGCACATCACAAATATATGTAAGCAACAATAAGCAGCAGAGAAGAGCAGCAGCAGAGAAGCCAAGAACAAAGCAGAGCAAAGCTAGAAAAAGAGAGAACAGAGCAGAACAACCTTCACCAACAAGAGGAAGAGCAGTAGCAGCAAACTTACAGTAGGAGGAGGAGCTCATCTTCAGGAATCAAGCGCCGGACAAAAAATCTGATCTTTTCTTTTATGTAGTCGGATGGCTAATCTTGATAAATTGTCGCCTAATGGGACTGCTAGGTTTCTAGTCACTCAAACCTACTTGGTAACCCTGATAAGGCTGACTATACGTGATTAGTCGGACAACTGTATAGCATTGCACTGTAGTGTTAAATTTGTGATCAATATAATTATTCCCCATCATCATCCAGGATCTGTGCAAATTTAGAATATAACTGGATCACTGTCACATGAAGACATGCTTTTAGTAGTGATTAATAAATTACCCTGGCATTTTGTAGCTCTGTGATATAATTACTGAAATGTTTTACGATTCTCGTTTCTACTCTATTTCTGCAGGCATTCCCTAGAGGTTCTCCACTCACACCTGAAATATCGAGGGGAATATTGGAATTGGCGTCAAATGGCACAATGGCCGAACTGGAGAAAGAACTATATGGTGATACAGTGTGCCCAGACAAGAATGACTCCCAAACTTCAAGCAGCCTTACACTACACAGTTTCCTTGGGCTGTTCATAATCACTGGGGCATCTTCATTGCTGGCTCTAGTTCTGCATGTTGGCATAACCCTTTACAGTAATCGCAGCCATTTGATTGATGCCCACAGGCAAGGTTCATGGCGTGGATCGTTTGCCATTCTCTCCAAGATCTTTCATGAGCATGATAATAGCTCCAATACTCAAGATAAAGATGAGACAGGAATGGCTAATCCCGATCCTATTGTTGAGATCCCATGGAGCATGTCTAGTCACACCATCGAGAACTTTGATATGGACACTGATATGGGAAGCCCACTGGAAGGAGAAGGAACCCCAGGTAGGGAAGTTTCGAATCAGGATCCTGGCCCACCATCATTTGCATACATGCATTCTGATGGTTGATGGAGTAGCGTTCTTTTATCTCGTGCCACTGTAAAGTACCTTTGGTTATTGCATACTGTTCAGTGTAATTGATTCATTTGATACTTACATAGATGTATAGTCTTCTTTTAGTTTCATCATTATTACAAGTGTGTTAACGGCTGACTGTTTTCATTACTATTTAACTAACTAGAAATCTCAACATAGTAAAACCTTTGTTGAAAGAGGAGCCTGTGCATGAGAGGAATCTACTTGAAGAGTGATTTTGGAAATAAACAGTAAATTTACCTAATCTATTTCTTATATATACATATCAAAAAGCACCACTTACTGTTGCTAGCTATTTCCATATGGTACTACAAATCGCATCAATCGTGAAAATTACCTGAACATTAAGCTCAGTACCCATAAGATTTCCAGTGTAGCCCATCGTTGGCTCTTGAACAAGCCAAATATCGTATCTGAATTAAAGCCTGTTGGTGAGTCCTAAGATGCATCTGATAAACGTGTAGCCAAAGGTACCTTCCATAATCCATATACAAGTAGATAACCAGGTATCTTTCACTACAATCTACAGAAGTGCATACTAAGTTGAAGTTTTGATCCTATATTTCTGGATGAATTCAGTGTCGCATCAGCATTGACAACATACATGTATCAATGTTGAACTCTTCAGAAAAAAGAAAACTACCGAACACTATGATACATATGTAACATATTCACATACTGAACAATTCACAAGATATATATTCAGACTGAAACCTACTCTCAATATCATCATTTCACACGTTCACAGCCAGTGGCGCATGTTTGCGAAGCTTCTGGCTACTGGCTGTACCCTTGCACGTAGTCATGGAACACTGAATCCACTCCAGGAGTCGAGCAGGAGCTCCAAGAACCAACGCTGCCGTCCACCACCTCATGCTCGTCCATTGATCTGAAGCAGTACTGGTCCATGCCGCCGTACACCGCCTCGTCGCTGACGTGGCCGTTCTCCCCGAAGCACTGAATCTGCCTGAGCAGCATGTCGATCTCATCGTCCATGCTACTACCAAACGTCGCCGAGGCGGAGCTTGCCGTCGGCGTCGAGCTCGAGCTCTCGACCCCCACCGCCGCCATCATTACTGTCTCTCCTCCCGTGCTCGAGGACAGCGGCGGAGTGCAGGTGCCGTCCATGTTATCTGACATTCCAGCGCATGCATAACTGAAACTGCTTGGCATGTGGGCCCAGAGGCCGGAGTAACCAGTGGATGCTGCTGCACCGGGTTGATGCCACGGCCGCCGCATAATCTCTGAGCTCTCGCTCGCCGTCGGTGAAGGAGAAGGCGACGGCGACGAGGACGACGGGCTCGGCCACCACAGCGGCGTAGCAGCACCGAGGCTGTTGCCGAAGTTATACAAGGTGAAGGCCTCCGGGGTGTCGAGTTGAGCTTGAGCCTGCTGGTGGTGGCGGCGCCGGTGCAGGCGCATGCTCACCTGCAACCTCTCGATCGCCGACGACGACGAGGCGAAGGAGCTCTGCTGCCAGGTTGTTGTTGTTGTTGGGCTCGTGAGGAGTTGGAGACGCGTCTCTGCCCTCGGGCGCCGGCCGCCGCCGAGAAGCCGCCGCTTGAGCTTGGTGTTCCAGTGGTTTTTGACGTCGTTGTCCGTCCTGCCCGGCAGCTGCGCGGCGATGGTTGCCCACCTGAAAATTAAGGGTCGGCCAAGACATGAACAATTGGAAGAATAATCCATCGATTAGCTGGGGCGGCTAGCTAGGCAGCAGCTGATTATTGACGATCGATCTACTAACTCTTGAGTTGCAGTGGTTGGAAAGGTGTTTGAAATGGCTGAATTGTACGCGCATAAGCTCACCTGCTTCCGATGCTGATGTAGAGGCTGCAGATCAGCCTGTCCTCTTGCTCCGTGAAGCCGCCGTGCCGGATGTTTGGACGGAGGTAGTTGAGCCATCGGAGCCGGCAGCTCTTGCCGCACCTGTTCAACCCTACAAATTAACGAGACCAAAAGGTTAAGGATCGATTGAGTTGAGTCTTCTGCAGCTATGGTTAGGCAGGCGATCGATCGATACAGGTGTGTGCACGGTGCACCTACCGATCTTGTGGGGGAGCTGTATCCAGTTTCCCCCGGCGCCGTGCTCGTCGATGTAGGCCTTGAGCACGGCGTCCTCCTCCGGCGCCCATGGCCCCTTCTTCACCGTCGCCTTGTCGCAGCACGGCGCTCTGCCCATTCTCTCCTCCTCGATCTCTCCTGGATCTTGTGCCTCGCGGCGACGGCGAGTGCGGCGGCGCAGCACTGCAGATGGCTTGCTCTAGGGCGGCGTGGCTGATGCCTTGAGGTTGAGGGTGAGGCCAGCGCTGGCTGGATGTTTATTTATAGGAAGGGACCTTGATGTATAACATTATTAGTTTTTTTTTTCTCACACATACAACAGCCAGTCGACACGACATATATTTCTACTATTTTTAGTTGTCTTAATTGGAAAAAAAATTCTAGCCTATCGAGGGATGGATGTAGCAGTTTAATTTAATGCCACATGCATATACTTAATATTGTACTAGTTGCATAAGTATCTGGCTGGTTATACGTCGATAGGATATTTTAATTTTAAAAAATAAGTGCTGCTAGCTTATAACTAGAAGTCTGACATCACAAAGTATCACATGCTGTCTCGGTTCAATTCACAGTTTCTTTCTGAAATACCATAGATGTTCTTATATAATTATCCACACGCACCTCGAGAAAACACGCATACCTCACCTCTATGAGATCTTTTCAGCTACCCGACTTGGCACATCTTAAGGTAAACACGGGCACCATGACACCTTACTGTCGACATGCATGCCATCTACTATAATAAAAATATAGTAATATTTAAATCCATTTTGCTCTAAGTTACTATTTGTATGCATTAGCACAGTTTGGGATTTCTATGCACATATTCTCAGTTGTATAATCATGTCACCTTATAACTGTTCTTTTAAAGAATAACCTATAGCCACTTATTAGACATGTCTTGTATATGACTGGTCCTTGCAACTTGCAAGTGGTGCCTCTCTCGAAGTAATCTCAAGTTGCACTCAGAGACATCTCTAAGAAAACATATAATAAAGAATATGAAGACGTTGGAGGTCTAGGAGGTCATGAAGTCATGAGCAGGTCATGACGCGCCTAGATTTTTAGTTTCCGAAACTTGTATTCGAATACAAGAAGGACTTCCCCCCTTCATTGACAGACTTAACTAAAGCAACTATTCACTAGTCAACTACTGGCGGTATTTACACGGTTCAAAAATTGCAGGACTTTTCGAAAGAGCATCTAAGCCTCCCAATTGGTTTTGGTAATTAATGACGATATGATCATTACGACTAACGTGTGTTTTGCAGCGGTAATTCTTACGTTAGTGCAATAATGAGCTTTCATGGTATTATTGGGCCCCATCATGGAGATATGATTGTATTGGCGCAAGGATATGCTCGAAGATTAAGGATAAGGTAGTTCTAAATACCGTTTGGATGATGAGATACACTTAGAGTAATTTAGGTTTTTGTTTTCCTTTGGCCGTACTATAAAGGGGGCTAAGAGTTTGTAGCTTGATCTAGACAAGACTAGTGGTAGGTGTGGTGCACACTTGTAAAATTCTAGTGCTATGTAGCTCAGATGAAGTCTTGGAGAAGTTAGAAAACTCAAAGAATTCGAATTGGACGAGTTTCAACTTTAAAAGTGTGAATTGAAAAAGATTCGCAGAGGCATCGACTATTTCGATGGTGCCTGGAGCAAGGCACCAAAATAATCGGTGGCTGCTAACTCAGAGGAGAGACAGCAGCACCGACTATTTTGATGGGTGCTCCCAGGTACCATCGAATTAATCTGTGACCCCAGACTCACTGTTGTGATAGTGCGCACCGACTATTTCGACGGGTGCATACGTGAACAATCGAATTAGTCAGTAACCCTTGGGGTGAGCCAGGTCAGTGACATGCTCTCTGTGCAAAATGCATCGATGATTTCAATGGGTCATCGAATTAGTGGATGGTCACTTTTTGGGCTCGGTCACTTGACATGCTCTCTGTGTAAAAGACGTCGACTATTTTGACGGTGACCAAAAGTGGCCACCGAAATAGTCGATGGTTGTCAGTAGTCGTTGGATTTCAAAGGTAAATATGCCACTGACTATTTCGGTGGTGACCTAAAGAGGTCACTAAAATAGTCGATGCTCTTGCGAAAAGTACAACGGCTAGTGGTTATTGGGGGGGGCTATTTATATCCCTTCTTCTCCCACTTGGAGGCTCTCTCGCCACTCGAAATTACCGTGCTCATACTGAGATTTGAGAGGCAAGGGAAGCACTCTAGATTGATTGGAAGTCTTTGGTGAAGAAGGTTAAGGACATCTTTAGTGCTTACAGAGTAGCAAGTGTTCATCTATCTTTCTCTTGGTCTAGGCTAGGTGAAGTGAAAATCTTCAGCTTGTTACTCTTGGTGTTTGGCATCAAACAAAATTATAAAATTATAGAAAGTTATCAAACAAAGATTGGAAGGTAATAGAGGATAAAATAGAAAAGAGAGTAAGGGGATGGAGAGGAAAACTTCTCTCTGTAGGGGGTAGTTAGTTCTGATAAATTCAGTTCTCTCTAGCCTACCTATGTTCATGCTCTCTTTTTTGAAGTACCAAGGGAAGTAAAAAAGATTGAGTACTATAGATCAAGGTTCTTTTGGCAAAATGATGAACATAAAAAGAAATATAGGCTTGTCAAACGGAATATTCTATGCCAACCAAAAGAAGGGATTAGGGATACAAGACTTAGACATACAAAACAAATGCCTCCTAAGCAAGTGGCTAGTCTGTGGCAAGAATTGCTTAGAAACAAATATCTAAAAAATAAGACCTTAAGCCAAATACAAAATAAACAAGGCAGGGGATTTACATTTCTGGTTGAGTTTGATGGGTGTAAAAGATCAATTCCTAAATTTGGGAAGGTTCAAGCTAGTTAGCGGTAACCAAATTAGATTTTGAGAAGACAAATGGCTAGGTAACCAAAAGCTGAAAGATCATTTCCCTAATTTGTTTAATATAGTAAATAGAAAACATGCAACTACGACAATTTTTCTCAGTTCAAGTCCACTTAATCTCACCTTCAGAAGCTCCTTAGTTGGAGTTAAGTTAGCTGAGTGGTATAGCCTTCTTGCATGTCTAGTACGTATTAATCTAAATGAAGGTACAAATTTAGTTGTGTGGAACTTAAATAAGAGTGGAACATTCACAGTTAATTCAATGTATAAGCATCTCGTCAATAATGATATTAAAATTACGCAAAAAATTTGGCGTATGAAGACTCCTCTCAAAATAAAAATAACATGTGATATTTGAAAATGAGAGTGATATAATATAGCTAGTTGTAATGGGAGTCTAGCTTGTTGTTTTGTAGCAAGCCAGAAACCATCCAACACCTATTCTTTGAATGTCACTATGCAAAATTTCTATGGCGTGCAATTCATATTGTGTTAGGCATATCACCATCACTAAATTTAGATGATTTATTTAATAATTGATCTAAAGGGGGATGCAGCACAACTTATTGTTATTGACAGGAGCCGCATCGATTTGTTGGGCTATCTGGCTCACAAGAAATGATACTGTGTTTTAACAATTGTAGACAAAAACTTATTTACAGGTATTTTTCAGGGACATACTGGTTTTGGTCCTGGGCTCTGTTGCAGCGCACTGATGATCGACGAGAGGAGATAGTCGAGGTTTGCCAACTTCTAGAGTCTAGAGCTACGCAGTTCTTTGTGTCTCACGGATGATCTTTTGTTATGCTTATTGGTCAATAATGTTTATCGCGGTGTGTTTTAAACATCAAGTGTGTTAGTAATAAGCATGGACTGAGGCCTCTCATGACTCATTAGAGGTTGTAAGACATAATTTTTCTATTGTCTAAAAAAGTATGCTATCAACGAGACAAAATTTTACAGCATAATTACGTTTTTTTCACTCATAGACACATACAAACAGATCAATTCTCAGTATAAGAATATGCTCCTGAGTCCAAGTTGTCAAACATTATGTATTGATGGACGGCCTACGTAGGTAAGGAAGCAAAAAATCAGCCATGTTTGTACACCAATAACACATCGACAACAGTTTTAAGTTATATTGTCAACTGCACATGTATGAATCATTTGGAAACACCGAACACGGTGATCTCACAGGTACACACATACACTGATAGCGGCAGCAAGATAACAAACTACATATTTTCTTATCGCCGTGACTAACAGTCTAGTCGGCCGTACCATAGAGTACACTAATCATCATTTGGCCATTAGGTTGGATGATATTTTATTTCCATGCAGGTTGTATGTACTCCCGACCTCCGTTTCAAAATATAGGTCATTTGACTTTTTAACCCCAACTTTGACCACTTGTTTTATTAAAAAAATTACAAAATATCATATTTTTTTTGTTATGGCCAGATTTAGTAATAAAGGAATTTCAAGAATGACCTAAATTTAACTATATTTGCACAATTTATTTGAATAAGACGAACAATCAAACTTGAGGTTAAAAGGATTAAACGACCTACATTTTGGAACGGCGGGAGTAGGAATTAAGGGTTCCATGCAGGCGGTGAGTGTGACTTTGCGAACCAAAAAATATTTATGAATATTTTATACATAGGGCGAACTTTACATGGCACGTATTTCTTTTTGGCAGTAAGAAGGCCATAGTAGCTCTATGGCCATTTTCCCATGTTCATTTGCACGATTTGTATTCCCACCATCTGTTACACGCATTTCTTTTTCCTAGTGTGATCAGTTATAATATTAATTGAGGCTTAAAGCCAGGTGGCTTGTTAATCCTAGTCCCATCTTACCAGTTACCACCATATTGTCTTTCTATCCAACAAGCATCAATGAGTCTATTATTGAATAACTTGTCTAAGGGCTGCTGCAACCCACTACTAGAAACTTCACATTAGTACCGTCTCGTAACCCCCAATCAATACCGGTCTTGCAACCAATAATGCATTTTCTGGTATTATTTGGGCAGCCCTTAGACGGCATTGAGAATCTTGGCAAGAAAATTTAAATATAAAGGCATGTACATTTACTTTGGACTCATGGGAAATAATTATATTGATACGAATACCAATGGAAGAGCAAATTAAAAGATAATTTCCCAATTTTGGTGTCAGACTAATGAAAAATAAGTCACTCCTTATCAATGGTAGGATTCGTTTATTTGGCTGATTGGTTTACCGATGTGTGATTCTAAAAAAATGGACTCCTTGTTCCCACATAACTCAGGGATAGTATTTTTTTCTTGTCCTTTTAACCTTTTCTGAAATCTCTAGGATACCTTGTACTAGGGTGTATGCAATTGTTTCCCAACTTTTTAAAGCCTGAGCTGAGGACTTCGAATTATTAGGTAAAAAATATGGCAAATAACTATAGATCCAGTAAAAAAATAATGTCCAGAGTTCTACTTGTCGCCCAACTATCCACATTGGTGGCTCTTGTCTCTTCTCCCATATATTACAACCAGTAACTTATAAAACCCCAGGGAGTACTTTAATTACAATATCAGTTTAACAAATTGTAGTACTAAACCCTCTCATAAGCATCCCAACAAACATTATTCCATCATTACTCCCACGATATTCAAATACTCGATCACAATCACACATTTGGAAACCTGCATAATTTGGCATTTGGTCCATTCCAAGTTTTTATCTAACCACAAGTAGTGCCCGTCATTTGTGAAAGCTGAAACATTCTTCACCCCTAGTAGCCACTTGTGGTGAAAAATAAGAAAGGTCAGCCGAGGCTTTTCAGACCAGGGATTAGCTAGAGGCTTTACCAATAGTCGCTGCAGAATGCTCGAGACTCTTTCCACGAGAATGCAGTGAGAAAATAAGGTCAGGTACATAGAAAGTTGCTGCGGCACCCGTGTTCCGTCGTGTCTTGACCGTTTTGGAGAGATGCCACGGAAACGTCGCAAAGCTCGTGCATAGTGGAGCCGGCCATTAGCGACTTTGCCTGCACGCTATGCACCAGCAGCTTTGATCCTTTCCTTGCTGCATTCTTAATCTGACGGTTCAGATATCACAGCGATCGATATATATTCCGCTGAATCGTGGGTTCACACACACCCAAGTCCCCAACTGTACTCGTAGCTGATGGTATGGGTTTGGTACTTTGGTACCATTGCTAGCTACAGGCCTATAGCGGGTGTTGTTGAACTTTTGACGGGGACTGTGTAGCCTTGCCTGGCGAGGATAAACAGAAGAGCAACTCTTTGGATACTGTAGCTCTTGTTTCCGATACATATCAGCTTGGCGGTATGGCATTTTTGTGAAAGGGTGGGTTATTATTACTTCATTTCTTGGATATATAAAGATCAATGCGATCGGATTCTGATAATTTATTGTTGATTTATTTCTTGTTTCTAGAACTGTAGCCCTTACTGACAACAGATTTTGATAGCATGCAAGCCGCTTTTTCCACAACCTAGTTTTGCTCTTGTTCCAATACATATCACCTCCTCTCTCTCTTTTTTCGTTTCACGCTTGCATTCACACAGAACTAAGTCTGACTCTTCATAGTATTACTTTTCATTGAAGGATTGAGCACACATATATCAATTCCAGGTCCTATATATTTGGAGGAGCTTTCTACCCTTTTTATTTTCCGATGGA
This sequence comes from Digitaria exilis, assembly GCA_015342445.1. Taxonomy (NCBI): domain Eukaryota; kingdom Viridiplantae; phylum Streptophyta; class Magnoliopsida; order Poales; family Poaceae; genus Digitaria; species Digitaria exilis. The sequence goes on from JACEFO010002487.1 coordinate 1,866,918, forward strand.
GGTGCAAAAGCTATGTGAAACGTACGCATTGCTTCCAAATCCGCCTTCCAGTGAAGCAAAACAACTCAACAAGTCAACAGTCAGAAGCCAACCGGCAAGGCCATTCTGCTTCCAAGAAAAGTTATTGCTTTTGGAGAAGGAAATTATTAGGAAACCCAAGGCAGCCTCACTCAAGACAACTGGCTCTACAAGTCTACATGCATAGTGCAGCCGACGTACACACCCCGCCCATGTGAGCGTGACAATTCTTCAAGCTGTTCCTGCTTTAGAATGAGAAGATCGGGCAAGATCACTATCACTTTCTTCAAACGAGGTGACGAACCTAGCTGGGGATGCTGATCCGTATCCGGTGACAAATCTGTCACCATAGTGCTCTGAATTTGTAACCCCTGTCATTGATAGACAACTTAGCTTTCCATGTATAATAACAATCAAATTCAAGTCAACAGGGGCGAATGTAACTCTCCTTTACGATTACCCAAAAGCCCCATATATGTGCCTGGGTGAGCAGTCAAACACTCTAATAATGCCCCGTATGGTTAGATTTTATTGCTACTTTTTTTGAGAAAAAAATATATGTTTGTTATCTTGAACAATGATTTCAAATCGCGTAATCGAACCTAGTCGTAAGACCCTAATTGTCTTGTCGACTAGGATGGCGTTCATGATTAGTCGTCCAGTCAACATAGTAGACCCTAGTCGCCATAAGACCGATCAGGCTGACTAATCGTGATTAGTCGGATGACTTGAAATCATTGATCTTGAATGTTTTATATTTTTCTTATATATCCCACAATCTTAGAAAATAGCTCCCTTTAGGTTGTCCAAGGCCAAACACTTTTATTTTTTTTACCAAAAATATCTCTATAAATATTAAATGTTATGATAGTCGGTTACATGATATGATGAATCCATTAACATTATTTTTTTAGTTGTCAAACTTTACATGTTTTCAATTCATAATCAAAGTTGAAAATGTAGGACTTATAGAAAAATTAAAAATTATAAAAGTAGCTATATTTCTGGACAAGGGAGTATCAAATGCAGCAACTTGGTTTGTATTGAAACTTCAAATTTTAGTGTCAGCAGCAAGTGCAGACGTATAAGCATAAAAAGCATTAAATTGTTGAATAAATTAAGTTGTTCTTTTACTTTGGTGAAATGTAAGAGACCCCTAAAATGTGCACAAGTTAGTAAAAAAAAATATAAGTACCAAAATAACATTGCGGAATGATTTTCCTAAAAAAAAAACGTTGAGGAATGATTGGAGCCTTTCGCCGTCCTACACATCACAAGTGGAGGAGCTTCACACCAATTTACCCGACCAGCTCGGGAACCCCCAATGAGAACACCCTGCAGCTCCAGGCTCTTTTCTGGATACCATACCATATATACCAGCCGGCACAAAAAGAGGCTCGCATTGACCTGGTTTGTGTTTGAAACGAGAGGAAAAGACAGGCAGCCAGACAACACGATCGAAAAGGTAGCATCGTTGCCATCTTTTTCCAAAAAGAATGTGACACCGGAATGATCCGTATGCTCGATCGTTTTTTTCACTCAAAAGCTATCAAAGTGGTGGAGGACTTGGTTTAGGGATGCTGGGATGGTGGTGTTTTTTTCTGAGCCTTTTCTCCTTGTCTTCGCCTGACCTAGCGTTTGGATTCAGGAATCCCATGTCACTTTGTGACTTCTTCCCAACAGTGAGCAGCATCAGCATGGTTTCATGAGTAATCTCGTCAATAATGGCAGCAGAAAAGCATTATCATTGTGCTGTTAGGATAGGGTCGGATTAATTTATCTTTATTTCCCTTTTTGGCGTTGTGAACTCTCAAAACGAAAGGTACCAGCTGCTGCGCCTGCCTGAACCATGTAGAGACTGCACCTGCTGACCTGGCCTCATGTACATTGTCAATTTGTCATGGCATGACCTCTTTAGGCTCTTACTGGTCCAACTAGTAGATGGGGAGTGGAATTCAAAAGATTAGCGAAGATTGATAGCAGGGGGAAGTCAAAAGCTCTTGTTTTTACCCTTTTTTGTTTACCATTGAACCTGTGGATTACCAACGCCGTTAGAAAAGCCTGTATATATGTAAGGGTGGAAGTCTATTGCCTTCAGTCTTGTAGAAATGATGAGGGTGGAAGTCTATTACTCGCTGTGATAATTAATTCGGTTATGTATATTGTACCAGCCATTGTAATTTTTACTGAACATGTACGATAACAAAGAAAAATTGAAAGTGACCAAGTGAACAATTTGGGACTTCTTTTTGTGAGGCAATTCTACAACATGATTTATTTCTGCGCTTCAGAGTTAGAAATCCAAATTACCCAGTCGACCTACGATATTCTAGTTTGTCTATTCATGTAAAGTAACTGGTTACTTATTTTATCTCACTAATGCCATCATGACAGTAACTTATGAGGTTATCTATCAATTTAACTCATTTGGATGTGATAGACAGAGTTAAAGGAACTGAACTTGACGAAGTTCCTTTTGTCCTATGCGCGAAATCAGCTTGACGTACATATGGTACTGAAAAACAGTTAACCAATGATACCGGTAAATCCTAGAAGGATATTCGAAGTGTGCAACTTTTCTACTGCACCCATTCAATGATTTTCACTTTCATACAATGGATCAGTTACTGCCTGAATTGTTAAACAATATCATTGCACCGTCCATGATTTGTTAATCGCTCCCATGTCGTCAGCAGAAAATGGTTGCAATGAAGTCAAAGCTTTCTCTTCTTTTTTTTTGGAAAAAGTCCACTTTACTCCCTCCACTTATTAACTTTGTCCATCTCACACCCTAACCTAAATATTGGCTTAATTTACTACCCTCTCCTATTCATATTGGCTTATGTTAGCCCTTGAGCAGGATTCCCATCCAGTTTTGCCTACATGGCATAGGTTTGACCGGTTTTTAATTGCTTTGACTGCCACATAATCTAGTCTTACGTGGAAAGTCTGAGCCGAAGTGCCCACGCCTAAAGTAACCACCGGCGTCATCGGCTCATCGTGAGCCAAGCGCTTTCTCCAGCTGCTTGCTGCTCTATCGATATTTGTCAATGGAGGCCCAATAGAGCAGGCTTTTTCTTTTGGGGGGTAAGCCCAACATAGCAGGTTTATGCTGAACTAAACTGACGAGCAATCTTAGCTGTTCTGCATTTTTTTTTTCTTTAAAAGATCAAGGAGGCAAAAACAAAGTCAACCATTATTCTTTTAGCATTTAGAAATCGACAAAATGATACAGCAATTATGACGCATTTCTTGTACAATTCTAAAAATACCATTATAGTGAAATCGCCAATTGTGAGACAAAAACAGAGGTATCAAACATGACATGTTCATGACAGAGGCATTCCGAGTAAAGTAAAATCTCCACTTAAATATTGTTGTCCTCACATCAACTTTAACCTTCACAGGTATATAGAAGAGGAATGAATAGAAGTTCAAAATATCAAAGAAAATTTTTGCAGCTCCTAAAAGCAGTCACGATCAGCTGACAGCTTCATTATTTCGGGTTCCAAAACGCCATCACTTTCAGTAGATGCTTGCAGGCAGTCCCACCAACAGCTTTCAGGCTTTTAGTGAATGCTTTCAGTTGTCTCGTTCCTGTGAATGTGCTCCAGTCTATAAGAATCACTCTCGAGGACTGTAAGATCGACGAACAGAACCATATTATAGACTGCAAATCAAGTTTTTGGACAGATCAATAATCTAGGGATTACTCACCTCAATCTGACCCGTCAGTGTGCAGGTTCCATCAGCGCCGTTCCCATCTCCAATTCCTGCGATGAGAATAGCGGAAGAAAGAAAGGGATGATCTGTGCGAGGACGACGAACAGGAACAGCGCGGGAGACAGTTGAGGCGAAATTGTGGGGCTTGCTATATTCGCGTTTGATGCGGCTCGGCTTTTACTTGCCTTGGCTCGGCTCGGACTTTCCATGTAATACTAGATTATATATGTGGCAGTCAAAGCAATTTAAAACCGGTCAAACTTGTGCCACGTAGGCAAAATTGGATACGAATCGCGCTTAAGGGCTAAAGTAAGCCAATATGATTAGGAGGGGTAGTAAATTAAGCCAATATTTAGGTTAGGGTGTGGGATGGACAAAGTTAATAGGTGCAGGGAGTAAAGTGGATTTTTTCCTTTTTTTTTGTCACTTTATACAAGTGAAAGCACCGAGATAGACCTGAGAAACTTGTGATTATAAATGATTATAAATGTTCATGTCGATGGTCATGCATATAGAAATTGAAGAGTGGCCAGACTATGCAAAGATTTAAACCCCCTGAACCCTGATGGTGGGTTGGTGGCCTAAATATGATACCATCGCAAGTCCCTTTCAGAAATCTGAATTGCATTTGAAAAAGAGTTAAATACATCCGAGGCTCTTGAACTTGTTTCGATATGTCACTTAGGTCCAAAAACTCACAAATTCTGACACCATAAACTTATTAAGGGTGTGTTTATATTGGGAAAGATTCCCCGAAAAAACACTGTAGACCCAAAAATATACTGTAGATGAATAGTATTCTATGAGTGAGAGGGATGAGATGAATAGGAAAAAGTTAGATGAATAATATTTTTTTAAATGTTTTGAATCTAAACACACCCTAAGTCGTGTCACTTAAGTTCATACTGCTTCAGAATTGATGTGAGATGCACATATTTGTCCATGCACACATTAAATTTCGAAGAGGTATGAAGTTAAGTGGCACAACCTAACACATTTAAGTGGTTGTTTAAATTATTTCTATAAAAATATGGTTAGAAGTGTTGACGAATTAACAAAACAAAGTAAGCGTGCATAGTACATAAGTACTGTTGATGGTAGCATGAGGCGACCTTTTCATGCTTCTGTCCAGGTTTTCTAGTGTTTACTATAGAGAAAAGGAAGGACATAGCAAATCAGTGTGGTCATGTGAAAGTACACACTAATCAATCGATCAATGATAGAGGAATAAGTGATCTACTAGAATCGTCCAAAGAGAGACTCATAAACTAGGGGTATTTTAATAGTTTTCCTCCATAGGAAGGGCCGCCTGAAGTTTCGTGCTCCAATGGTTTTTTGCAAGCTAAATATTCCTTTAAGTAGAACATTATGATTTCTTTCCTTTAGGTGTTCATGATGTTTGGTCAGTAATCACACCTTAGGTCCCACATCAGATGAATCTAATTCAACGACCGATTGTGTTTAGCGAAACTTTCACTATAAACTAGTTTGTGCTAAGCACCATCGTCAAATTGACTTGTGTTCCAGCAATTCAGACACTGGATAAGATAAACTAGACCTATCTGGTCTCCAGATTATCTAATCAAGAGCGACTAATTAGCACTGATAATAAATACCATCTTAGTATGTAATCATAGTCTAATGGTCAATAACAATACAACACGCGTAGCAATGGAGTCCACACTTTAGATGCTATGCTACTACACCAACCACTACATCGAATGGGCAAGAATGCCTACAGACCATTCATTGACATGATCCACGTATAATTCCGAGTTCCACTTGGACCCTCAGGTTGCCTCAATCCAATCTACTCCTCCCTTGTGGAAGGGGCCATTCCAGCTGAAGGGCTGTCTGCGAAGTACTCCGGGTGTTTCAAGTTCACACCATGCTGCAAAAAGTTCGTTGTGACAATAAGATCACAAATGGATCAAATGTGGCCCAGCAACCAACATAGGTAGTAAAAATGAAACGAATATAACTATAGCCTAAAATAATCATGTTCGCTGTAGTGTCAAATGCTCAGTGCTTCTGATATTAGCATATGCATGGGAGTAAAATGCTACAATCATCTTCAAACTGCATGATATCATAAATAGAAGGATATAGGGTTGCTTGTAGAACAGGGACCCTCATAAGCGCCTAAGCCTAAACAGTATAGATAAAATTAAGATTATGTTTAACAGTTTATCCTTCCAACATTGATGTCATGAGGTGTCGGTGGCAGGTCTTGTTCAGAAATGTGGAAACTTCAAATTAGAGGTACATTAAAGAAGCATGTCTTATAAAAACCAGGGTTTTATTAAATGTAAGTTCTAGAAGGATGTCTCAATGGTAGACGCTGTAAGACTCACTCCATGGTTCAACATCATGAGCTAAGTATGGTATAGAGCTTGAAAAGGACACCCTTTGTGCATGGTTTGGATTGAAAGTAGACTTATTTGAGAGCAAAAGAAAGAACAGAAACAACACCATTACTCTTAACAGCACTGGCATGGTAATAAGTATACTTTTATTGATTACAAAAGGCCAACCAGAAATCATGCGTATCATGAAGAAGATCAACCATGGTTTTGAACTAAGCCTTGCGAGTAGTGCTAATTTGACTAATGAACTTAGGCTACAACAGGAAAGGGTAAATTCCATTACATTCGTGTGAAGGTTCCTAGATTTTAAATTATGAACCATTAGAACTACACACGTATTGTTATTGTCACTAAGGTCAGGAAATGCGAGGCTGGATTGGCAATTTCGAGTTTGATTGGTTGCTTCATTGTTTTACAGATTGCAACATCCGCATGACACATTTATATGGGAGAATGACTGCGGCTTCAAGACTTTTAGTAACATCCACAGCCCAGTTTTCTTCCCTACAATGGCAGTTAGGTTGATTCCTTGGGTTTAGGAAGTGTGAACTGTGAAGAACCAAAGAGAAATGGTGTGGAGCTCACTTTGCAGAAGAGTTTGATTGGTTGCTTCATTGTTTTACAGATTGCAACATCCACATGACACATTTATATGGGAGAATGACTACGGCTTCAAAATTTTTAGTAACATCCACAGCCCAGTTTTCTTCCCTACAATGACAGTTAGGTTGATTCCTTTGGTTTAGGAAGTGTGAAATGTGAAGAACCAAAGAGAAATGGTGTGGAGCTCACTCTTGCAAAAGATAAAGGCCATCTGCGACTTGCTTTCATTGCCGCTGGGTTGCTGCCTTGCTGGAATTGATCATATCTAGTCTATCATTCTTTAATGGAAAACTGAAGGAAATCAATCACCATCAAACTCTCTAAGTATCCCGACCCGATCAAGGTATGTTTTCATACAAATTTCATGTATTGCCTAAGTCTATGCCCATGTACTCTGTTTAACTGCCGTTAACAGTAAAAGTTGTTTCTTGTGAATTTTGGTGATTCGTGAGGATCATGAAGCATATACAATTGAATCTATATAATCTGTTGAAATTTGAGGAAACAGTGAGATTCTAGTCCTGAGGAAACTAATAGGTATAGTGTAAGTCTAAACCCTCATGACTCATTTTTCTCTCAACTGGATTCAAACATGAGAAAAAAGGTAGTAACAGTAGATTATGCCTAACAAAAGAAAAAATGTAGAAATGCAGAATTAAATGGGAACTTGTTACCTCACGCAAGGCTTTAGAAAGATCATCCATAGTTAGTACAAGACGCCTATCCTGCAAATTATATATATTGTCTTAGAAAATGTGATAAAAGGATTCCAAACAAAACTTAATGCTAGGAAGATGAAAGTTCAACTAGAGAGTAACTTCACCTTAGGCTGTTTGCTCTTATTGTCTTTGATAGGTGCTGCTACCCTGGCCTTGCAGTGTCTAGTTGAAGGAAAAAATAACATAATAATTAGATTAGTGCATCAATTATGGCAAACCAAAGGTGTGTAGTATATAATGCATACTGCTAATGATGTCTTAAACTAGTGTGCCATATAGTGAACAATGGAGAATGCCATACAATCACGAAACAGAAACAACGAATAGATTTGCACAATAGAACCCCCAAATGGAACAAGAATATTTAGGCCTGAAAGCTACATCATTTGCACAAAATACTAAGTAGAAAAAAAGATGGGAGCACACCCAAACAAACTACCAAGGAAGCACACCACGGAAGCCCTCACAAATCAAGTCCCTAGTATGAGCACATCCACTGTGTATGATAATCTCATCCTTTCAGAAAAAAAACGCCTTTAATGATCAAGTCACCAAGATACCTGAGATAGTCTCACTATGGGCAGGGGGTGTCCATGGAACACTCGGATAGTTTAGGAAATTCCAAAGAAATTAATGGGAGAAGATAACAACTTAGAAATATGGAAAAGAATAATCCATCACTAGGTGCCATGTTAAATTTGCAGGAGTACCACACCATCGATATTGTTTCAGCAATTGGAGAAATTATAGGGTCACAACTATTAACTGCAAATTAAACAATATAACTACTTTACAAAAGGTCGGCCTCCAACATCTCTCTCCCCAGCCAGGCAGCAATTCCTTTGATGAATGGTGGTCGAGCACAATCAATAGAATGGACAGTCAGGTTAAAAAAGGTCTCAATTCCATCATCATTTTGGGGGCTTGGTCCATTTGGAACCACCGAAACCGTTGTGTGTTTGATGGGATCCAACCAAACCTAAATGAAGTTTTGGATTTAGTAAGGGATGAACTTCACCTTTGGAGTTTGGCCGGAGCTCGGGGGATTTCCAATCTCCTTGCTTTAGAGCCAGCCAATACATGAGTTCCTTGCTAGACGGTCAGGGGTCAAGTTTTTATAAAGTTTGTGAGAAGTCCTTTAATGTATTAAGGGTGTGTGTGTGTCTGTAAGGGGTTTCTAAACCCACTGCTTTATTCTTCTTAATATAATGATACGCAGTTCTCCTGCGTGTTCGAGAAAAAAACAATATAACTACTTAGAAATATGGAGAGGATCAATCCATCATTATGGTGGCATGATGAATTTGCAGAAGCAGATCAAAGTGAATATTGTTTCAGTAACTTGGAAAGTTACTGCATCATAACTATAATGCAGATTAAACAATAACTAGGAGCATAACTCGAAAACTTTTGCTATCATTCTGATATTACAGATTACACTAATCGAGTAATCATGATGAATTGTTAGATTTATTTTTGTGCTGTATACATGAGCAGTCCAGGATGGGGTATTGCCGGCCTTTTAGGCACAGCATATCCTTGATTGGTTAAGATAGGTAAGGATCTCCTGGTTAGTTATGTTTTCTATAAACCTCATCAAGGACCTCCTTGCCTATACATACATGAACTCTGTGTACAACTTAATCAATATACTATTCCACACAATCTCCATTGCTTACACGAGCAATTACACAGGAATAGTACATGCGATTAGGGACATGGATTAATATTGAAGCCTAATAAACTTACAGGAACAAACCAAAACACACAATTGTGCATAAGAACATTGACATGGAAGAAACGAACACAACTGTTGTATTCTCAGATATGCAGGACTGCAAATCATTGGTATTAAGAAGAGAATTACAGAATAATAGTAAGGAGGCTGTAGATTTACTCACTGAAGAGAATCGCTTGCAATGTCCGAAAGGAACTTCTGGGTGGCCACGGCAACCAATCTCGTTCTGTAAAACAAGAAATTCAGATTTTGTAAGCAGGAAATGAAGCAATGTCTGTTTCTAACTTTAATGATTAATGAATACCGATAAGTTTGGCATTATCAATCAAGTATTCAAGTCTACTACTAGGGAAAACATAAGCCTTTCTGGGACAGATTGGAAATCAAATGAGGACTTACAAGCGGAGATCAGGGCAGTGGAATCCGCTGCGTCCGAGGTAATGCTCCACCAGCTCGTCGGGAATCTTCAGACCACCGAACCAAGCATATCAGTTGTAAACTGCAACTGCAAGACAGAAAAGTACAAAAGGCGAGAGGGGAATCGGCGGGACTGTACCGTGGGGGTGTAGTCCATGAGGGAGGAGAGGAACTCGGTGAGCGCGGCCTCGTCGTCGTGCCGTCCGTCCCCGCCTCCACCCACGGGCCCGCCCATCCCCGGACCCATGCCCCCGCCAGGGCCTCCACCTCCGCCGCCGCCGCTCATCATCCTCACAACTCCCGCCGCCCTCACCGTACGAGCAGCTGGCCTGGTAAGATCCGACAGGTAAGAATCGCGCAGATCGTTGAGAGAGGAAAAGGCGACCGGCAGCGCTCACCGTGGAGAACGCCCGCCGCCGGTGACTCTGGAAAGCGGCGAATCGACGATAGGTGGTGTCAGAGGCCAAGGGGAACACGGGCCCAACTGGACCCACTTGTGGGAACACGATTAAACGGGCCCACTTTGGGCTTATCTATAGGCCCAGCCCATGTTGTGTAGGAGGCAAGCGCAGCCCAACCAGCCCACGGCCGATGCGGCCCCAGCGTTATCCCCATCCACTCGAACCGCGCGCTCGTGCAGTCGTGCTCGCGACACGCAGTAGTGGTCGCCGGGCAGCGGCAGCGGCGAGCGGAGAGATGATGCTGATAAGGCCGCCGCGGTTCCTCTCCCCCTCGCCCGCGGCGGGGCCGCGCGTGCCACGCCTCCGCCGCCCTCTCGATGCTTCCAGGATCTTCTCCTCCCCTCGCCCCCCAGGGCGCCGCCCCCGGGCCGCGCCCCCGACGTCCACCGACCTCCGTCGCCTCACCGCCCGCATCGTCGAACTCACCCGACGCAGGCAGCTCGCTCAGGTTCGCCTCGTGTTATCCTCCCTCTCCGTCTACTCCTCCGACCGCTGACGTTGGGGTGTGGGGGCGCAGATCATGGAGGAGGTGGAGGCGGCGCGGCGACGTGGGCGTGGGGCTGGGGCGCTCAACACCATCGTCATGAATGCGGTTCTAGAGGCCTGCGTGCGCTGCGGCGACGTCGACCGCGCGCTCCGTCTCTTCGAGGAAATGCGTGGGCCCAGGGGATGCGGCGTCGACGGCGTCTCATATGGTATCCTGCTAAAGGTGTGCCGCCTTAATGCTTTGCATAAGAATACATTGGTTCAATTATTTGTTCTAGCTGATTGTGAGTAGTGGTGGAATTGGGGAGATGATATGGAGAATAACTATGTGAGTCTCAACAACATAAACCTATCCTAAGAATCTATGGTAAGAACGTGTATCTACTATCCAGCGAGTTCTGTTTGGCATTTCACATTTATAGAAGAGAAATTGTATCCATACTTAAATTTGTTTACTGCGTTTACCAATAGTTTCTTTTTTTTAGAGTTCAAGGGCAAGATGCCCCAGTCTTCTTATGAAAGCAGACCGTCAAACGGTTTACAGCATATGTTCTCTCATTACACAGACAGGAAAAGGGAAAAACAGAGCAAGTAACAACGAAAGCAAGAGGTTTTAAGGCCTACAGCCAGAGGGACAATCTTCTTCTTGTCAGATCTTCGAGTATTGATCAACCCAGTGGGTATGCTAGCTGGTCTTGATCTGCTCCCACTTCCCGCCGTGTTGCATGATGAAACTGGGCAGGTTCTGTTCGAGCATGTTGGTTAGCTCCCCAACCTCCCAGGTCTTCTCGCCAAGTATTTCATCTTGCATAGCTTTTGCTCGAAGTCGGGCATGCTCTCTACTGGACAGAGGATCTTCCAGTCTATCAGCATCCCAGTTATCCTTTGGATCAGAGATTGAACATCTCTCCAGTGCCCATTCTGAAAACAAATAAAATTCCTTAGTTTCCAAAGCCCCCATAGGGCAGCAGAGGTAAAGATGTTACTCACTAGATTCTTTTTACTAAGCCAGAGTTTTCCAATGGATTCAAAATAGGATACAGATGGAACATTGGTGATGGGACTGGGAGGTACCTGATAGCTGCTCAAACCAGGCTAGTGTCCCTTTTAGGTTTTTTAGGTGTTGCTCATCAAAGTCAGAAAAAAGAATTGTATCATCTGCGTATTGGAGTGAGATGATGCCCTCACTCCTAAACTCAGGCAGCAGCCCTTTAATTAAATTGGTGGCTGCTCCTTAAGACAGCATTCTAGTTAGCACATCTCCTACTAGATTAAACAGGATAGGGGATATGGGATCACCCTGTCTGAGCCCTTTACCCGTTTGAAAAAATTTACTGTCAGTACCATTCAGGGTTACTCCTATTGAGCCTCCTTTCACTATTTTTTGAATCCAATCTATCCAAATGGGGCTGAAGCCTCTGGTTTCAAGAATATCAAAGAGAAAATCCAGGTTGACCTTATCATAGGCCTTTTCGTAATCTAATTTGAGGATAATACCTTTGTTCTTCCCTTTATGGATGCTATGCACTACCTCATGGGCAGTAACTACACTTTCTAGAATATATCTCCCTTTTATAAAAGCACTTTGCTGCTGGGAGATTAGCCTATTGGCGATATTACCTAGTCTAATAGCCAGGATCTTGGAGAAGATCTTAAAACTACAGTTACAAAGGCTAATAGGTCTAAATTTTTTCATATCTCTAGCATCTTGTTCCTTAGGTATCAGGGTCAGGAGGGCAAAATTTAATCTATATAGGTCAAGATTACCAGCATGGAAGTCGTTGAACATATCTACTAAGTCCTGCTTCACTACATCCCAGAATTTCTGATAGAACATAAAGGAAAGGCCATCAGGGCCGGGGGCCCCCTCAGCATAACAACTAAAAACGGCTTCCTTTATTTCCTGCTCAGTGAAGGGAGCAGTGAGCAGTTCATTTTCCTCCCTAGTTACTTTATCACCATCCTCCCAGAAGTTCTCTTTAAGAGAGACATTTTCTCTACTCTCTTTCTTGAAGAGATCCTTATAGAAATTGACTGCAATTTCCAGCATCCCTTGATCGTCTTCTACTGGGCCATTAGGGCCATCTAGGACATCTACCCTTTTCTTTCTATTTCTCTGATTGGCTATTGCTTGAAAGTAAGCAGTATTTCTATCTCCCTCAGAGATGTTTCTGTCCCTAGATCTTTGTTTGGCTTTGATCTCTTCTAGAGCCCAGATGTCTGCCAAACTTTTGGCAATCTCCCACATTCTATCCCTTTCTATGTCAGTTAAGGCGCTTTGCTCAGATTTGAGGTCTAGACTATTATACTCCTCAGCTAACTTAACCTTTTGTTTATTCATGGCTGCCACTTCATTTGCTGCCCAGCCCCTGGTAAGCCTTCTAAAGGTCCTTATTTGGAACTGCCATCTATTTAAGCTCCCCACTTCCCTACAAGGGGTAGACCAGGCTTTGTTAACTACATTTCTAAAGGAATCTTTCTCAAGCCACCATTTTTCAAACCTGAATTTCTTTTTTGGTCTACTCAAATCGTCCCCAGTATCCACCAACAGGGGGTTATGGTCACTGGGTAACTTGTGTAAGGCTTTGACTCTTAGCGAAAGGGTCCTTAGCTGAATCGGTTAGGTGGCCTAAGTAGCACTCCTTGGGTCCTGGGTTCGACTCCCTGTGGGAGCGAATTTCAGGCTGAGGTTAAAAAAAAAATCCCCTCGTCTGACTCCGCACCAAAGCACGGCTTAAGGCCCGGCCCACGCTCACATGGGCAACGAGGCCGTCGTGTAAGGGTGGAGGAAAGGAGGTTCGGGGGTTTTCTCGACTTGCGTGAGAAGTCTTCTTCTTAAAAAATGCCCGGGGCTGTCATACCCCCGCAGGTCGAGTTTTTTTTTTTTTTTTTTTTTTTTTTTAAGGCTTTGACTCTAGCTAGAGGAAAGCCAGTTTCCCAGTCTGTAGAAACAAGAATTCTATCAATTCTAGCCTGCACCAGGTTGTCTTGATTGTTTGTCCAAGTGTACATCCTATTACTAGGGTTCAGTTCCATTAACCCCCATCTATTAATCCAGTCATTAAAGCCATCAGCCCATTTATGGTTGATGTTACCATTATTTTTATCAGTAATAAACCTGGTCAGGTTAAAATCCCCCCCAATAAGGATGGGGCCCTGCCAGGAGGACATGACTTGATCAAGCTCATCAAGGAAATCCTGTTTCCCATCTTCATATGGGCTACCATACACTATCACTAATTTCCAGACAAAACTTGATCTTTTAGCTTGAACAATTGAGGAAACAGAGAAATTCTTAATGTCACCCACTGTGACATTGAAGGTATTAGAATTAAAGCCAACTAAGATTCCCGCTGCACTTCCATTGGCAGGTAGGAAATGCCATTCAAAAGGGGTATTTCCAGTCAAGGATTTAAGGAAACTAGTGGAAAAGGAACTTTTCTTTGTTTCTATTATCCCTACAAAATCAGCATGGGTGCTTCTAATTCTATCCATTAGTGCAGGGATTCTACCAGGCCTCCCCAGGCCTCTGATGTTCCAAATAAGACCTATCATTTGGATCTCTTTTTAGTTTTCTTCCTAGGGGCAACATCAGTCCACTCTGAATGTTGCTGATCCTTATTTGGGATGCTTGAGGTTTCCAGCTGGATTCTAGGCCTTGGTGTGACAGGTTCCACTTCCTGATCACCCAGGCTGTAGACATGGCCTAATTCAACCATACCACTATGGTTGCAGATTTTGCTGCAGCCAATCACTTTACAGGTTGCTGCAAAACTGCTGGTTCTTTGTTTATCTAAATTGTGCACAACTTCTACTGCATGGTTGAGGGTGCCACTACCCTTACCATTGAAATCTATATCTATTGAGTTATTAATAGAGGAATTATTACTTTTATGGTTGAGGGTGCCACTACCCTTACCATTGAGATCTATACCTATACAGTTAGCAATGGATGAAAGGTTATCTTTAGAAAGAACTGCTGAAACATAGCTTTTCTTACCTTGGTTATCCTCCAGGTTGACTTTTCTCTTCAAATTTTGTGCTTTCTCTAGCGCAGTCCTCCCATCATTCACCACTCTTGAGCTTTTCTTCTCAGCTTGAATAGGTCCCCACTTCTTGTTGGCTTTCTCAGGTTTGTTTTCTTCTGTGTGCTTATCTAGTTGTTGTTGTTCACCTTGATCAGGGTTTGTTTTCTCAGCTTGAATAGGGGCTTGTTCATCCTCCGTTCCCATTTTGACTTCTTCCTGTTGGTTTTCAGTCTCAGGTCCCATGTTCTTGGTTTTCAGTCTGCTTTGGATATGTTCTTCTTCTTGTGCATTGATTCCTCCCAGTGAGTATACCCATTCCTCAGGGAGGTTTATCAACTCTGATTCTTCTTCAGTATTGCAGTTCTGTTCCATGTCATTGTCTATCTCTTCTTCTTCTTTTTCCTCTAATTCCATGGCGCACTAAGAAGGTTAACACAGCTCATATCATCAGTGTTGCTTCCAAACTTACCCAAGGCATCTTTTCTGGATAATGATTGCCATGCCATCTCAACAGCCTCAAATCTTTTGTTGGAGATGTCTTTTGGAGTTTGTTTGGTTTTAGATTTATCAGTCTGGGGAGTAGTGTGTTTGCCTCCAGGACTTGGGCTCTGCCCAGCCCCAGGGTTTTCTGTATTCTTTGCAGGGCCTTGATCTGTTGGATCATCTCCAAGTAGGTCATCTTCATCTATGTCGAAGTCCTCATCCCCTTCTCCATCTCCTTTACCCTCATCACCATCATCATCATCATCATCTCCCTTTTTACCCTTTCCTTGTGATTGTTCAAATTCTTCTACCTTGTAGCTGACTATAAACAACTCATCATTCATCTCCTGGACTCTTTTGGTTGGTATCTTGGATGGGTCTTTACACTTGATTTTCAGTCTTATCATCTCAAACTGACTAGAAAAGAGGGAGTACCAGTCTACATCTGATAGCTTGCCCAGACTGGATGCAATTTGTTGGAAGACAGGCCAATCACTCCATTTTTGGGGGATACCCCTAACTTGCACCCAAGCTTCCACTAGCTTTCCTATGGGTTTCACTTCTCCATCCCAAACTTTCACAGAGGCCATAACATCTTTGTTTAAAGGAAACCAGATAACATCTCCCATAACAATATGTTCAACCTTTTTTGTTGGGGGAAAATGTATGAGATATCTGTATTCTCCTAATTCCTTGAGCTTCCATTGCCATTCTTTGCCAAACATTCTTCTCAGGCTTTGGGTGATCCCCTCACTGTCTATCTCACCTTCTTCAATTGTAAGTTCTCCACAATTTTCAAAATTGGACCAGGCTTTGAATTTGTTTTCCGCACTGCTCACATCCACATGCAGGAAGCCTAAGCCGTGATTTGCACTACCATAATATTGAGCAGCTCTCTGTGGTTTCATCCACTCAGGGCATCTACCAACCATGTGGTCTTTCTTTCCACATATGAAGCACACCCTAGGCTTCTCACATGTTGAGCTGTAGTGATCTGGAGCACCGCAGTTGTAACAGAAGATTGTTTTCTCATGTCCCATCTCTTCGGTTGCAGATTCTTGTTCCTTCATCTTGTTCTGTATCTCCTCCACGATCTGGCTCTCGTCAGGTTTTGGCTGGTCGCTTTGCGGGGGTGGTTGTCGCTGCTGTTGGGATTGCTGTTGCATTTGCTGTTGACCTTTTGGTTTTGTTCCCTGGTTGTTCAGCCTTTGCTTTGGTCCAGAGTGTTGTTGGTATGGTCTGGGGAAGCCTTGGTGTTGCTGCTGGTTGGTGGCGTGGAGCGGTGGGGGTTGAAAGGGGGGCGGCTGGTTGGGGACGAAGGCATACGGTGGAGGTACCTGTTGGTAGAACGGCGGCGGCGGTGGTGGTTGCCTCCAGTTGCCCCAGCCCCAGTCGCCATCTGGATTCGGGGGGCGGAAGCCTCGTCCGCGCCCTCTTCCTCGGCTCGCCATCGCCGCTTGGAGGAAGGTTGGTTTCTTTCCTTGCCCCCAGAAAACCTTCGCGAAATTGAAATTCTTCGGCGGATCGGACCACTTGTCGCTCTTTCTCACTGGATGGCAGTCATCGGCGGAGAACTCCTTCGATTCCCACAGGGATCTACGGATCCAAACTAGGCCACCGAGGGGGGCCTCCTCAACCCTAACCTCCTGGCGGCGCTTGCGAGAGGTGGAAGACGAATTGGGTATGAGCCAGAGTTGACCGAACAATTCTTCTATGGATCCCTCCTCGTCATCCTCAGCGGGTCCCTCCCGTCGGTGACCTTCCTCATGGATCCACATCTCAGTGCTCCCCTTGTTTCTCTCTCCGAATCTCCACCTTCCGCGTGTCCCTGCGGAGGGGAGAGAGTACTCCCTCGCTCTGGGATTTTGGGTTCTCAGAGCAGAGGGAGGCAGGTTGGAAACTGAATCTGCTGACTGATATTCCAAACTACTGAAGGAACCTGAAGTTTGTTTCCAGTGTTATCACATTGGTAATTCTGAATTCAGTAATCAGGAGCCTCTATGAACATCCCTTAAATTAGTGACAAAGTCTATCTTCTAACCAGAAGCACTTCGAGCATGATACATCAAGGCAATAAGGCATTTTGTACTACAAGGCCTACTATAACTATCTAGGAGCAGTAAAGTACATTACTTGCGTTTTTGCCGAGACTTAGATCTAGTGCTTTTTTGAGCTTATGTATGATGATAATCTAAATTCATTATCATTTCATGAACTTAAGTTTTAAACAGTGCATATTTCAGCAAAAAAAGTCTAGTTAACATCTTTTAAACCTGAAGTTACATACTTCCAGTTAGGGTTATTATATTTCCTTTTTATTTTCTTCAAAGTAAGGTGGTAATTTCCCAATTAATATAGAGTTGTCCACTCTTTTATCCCCTTGTAACATTTTATTAAAATTGCACCTCAGATTGTCTGAATTCTCAACAAGTTACTCATCAACGCTTAATCATCAACTTCCTTCCTGTTGTTCCATACTTCCATTCAGGATTCCATCCTTTAGACTAAGTTGTTGCATGCACAATTCAATAAATGGTCTGCTGTTCCAGGGTAATTTTTTTTAATGTGCTTCAATTTAGGAGCTGAGGGAAATGTTATGGTGCAAATGTTAATGTTTTAAAATTCTATCCATTGAAGGGCTTGGGTATAGCGAGAAGGATTGATGAAGCATTCGAAATACTGGAATCAATTGAGAAAGATTCTTCAATTGGGAGCCCCAGGCTCTCCCCTCATCTTATTTGTGGTTTTCTAAATGCCCTTATTGAAGCAGGTTGGTACAAGATTGATCTTTTAACCTTCATGTAATGGTACAGATGTTTGAGGACAGGACACTCCTCATCTTGTTTGTGGTTTACAAAATGCTCTTATTAAAGCAGTCTGGTACAACATTGATCTTTTTATCTTCATATAACAGTACAGATTGTCGAGGATAGTGCTAGAGTTGTTTTACATTCCTTGGCATCAAAATAACTCACCTCTATCCTGAACAATTATATTCTTGATTATCTCAAAACCCAACTTAGAATCAGAGCATTAGTCCAGAATTCAAAGTTAACTTGCCTTATTAATGCAAAAACATAATGTGTGGGTCTAACTTGATACATGATCCCATAGTTGTGCCCATCAAATACAGAGTTTTGGTTAAATTTTACTTAGCGTAATATGCAGATACTAACTATTATAGTTCAAAACTCGATAAGTATAATGAGACTAGTAGACACTAAAGTATTAACTCTCTTTAATTTTGACCAGGATTTATTTGTTTTTTTGGTTTCAGTTCTCAAAGTATATCTGACACTAACTTTGAACAGGAGCTGGTCAATTATTCTCATATGCACATTTTGGTTACAAATTACTATGCTGTAGCTACAATATTCCTCAAATACTCTTTATTCACTTACACTAGATGTAACTGGCCGTTTACTGATGGAATTGAACTTCAACTTATCCAGGAGATATGAGACGTGCCAATGCTCTAGTCGCCCGTTTCCGCAAAGTCCTTTACGAAGGTCACTCTGTCTTACTATACAACTTACTGATGAAGGTAAACGTGACTAAGCTTCCTTTACTGTTAATATGTCCATCTTTTGTTTTCAGCAATACCAGTGTAATTTTTCTTTAAAAAAATCTTAACTGAACATGCTCCAGGGATACATTAAGAGCAACTTCCCTCTTGGAGCTTTGACTGTTAAAGATGAAATATTGCGTCAAGGGTTGAAGCCTGATAGATTGACCTACAACACCATCATTTCTGCCTGTGTCAAATCGGCAGAGATTGATAAAGCTATCCAATTCCTTGAAGATATGAAGGTGTCACACAAGTGTTGGAAAGGCCAGTTTTAGCCACAAAATTGTTTTGGTATACAATTAATTGCATTATGTAATGAAAATGAGTTGATTATATCGCAATGCAGGAAGAAGCCAAAAGGGAAAGTAATCCTGAACTCCTTCCAGATGCTGTTACCTACACAACATTACTTAAGGTGTGTTGTCTGCTAGTGTACATCAGATGATGTCATGTTTTGATGATAACGATACAGACTTATGGCTACACCTAATTCCTCTTAACATTATTGGACAATGCTATTGTAGTGGCTCTACACTGCATCATTTATTTTACTCTCACGGTAGAAAATAATAGCATCAGCACTTAATTTTTTTGACAACTTCACATTGAAAGGCAATTATGTTAAAGTGGATATTTCATTACTCCATACTCTTGAAAACACATCATCTCATTGTAAAAAACTAAAAGACACTGTAGACCTATGATTAAATTTCTGAAGAA
This sequence comes from Digitaria exilis, assembly GCA_015342445.1. Lineage (NCBI taxonomy): Eukaryota > Viridiplantae > Streptophyta > Magnoliopsida > Poales > Poaceae > Digitaria > Digitaria exilis. The sequence continues at coordinate 1,886,248 of JACEFO010002487.1, forward strand.
TGCCTTTAAGCTCATGAATAACTGGTTTGATCAATCTTTGTATTCGCTATCATTTATATTAGTTCTTAATTTTTCAAGTAATTGAAGCATGCTGCAGGGTTTAGGAAATAGCGGGGACCTTTATTCCGTTTTGAAGATTGTTGTGGAGATGAAATCTTCACTGCTTTCAGTTGATAGGACTGCCTACACTTCTATGATAGATGCCTTGCTAGCTTGTGGATCCATTGATGGTAAGCTCTATAGCATCTTTTTAGTGGCACAATTTTGGGCCAACACTGCATTGGATTTGTATGTTGTAAAATAGCATCAGTGTCTCACTAAGGGCTAACAAGTGATCTAGCGCCCACTTTTCATCCTTATATTTGATTTTTCGAATTGACACACCTTTGCAGTGTTACAAGCTAACCTCCTTTTTACCCATTTATATCCCAGGTGCCCAAGTGGCACAACCAACCTAAAATATCGAAAATGTTGGAGCTAGGGATTAAAATCTACACCAGAATCATTTTGTGAACTACGGATAACGTGCTGTCAGTATAGTTGATTTCTACATTTCTATTGAGCAAAAACAAATTACTTTACATTAATCGTGTGTTTGCCTACTACTGATACCTGGTTTTTCAGGCCCATGGCTTAGATGCTATGGCCCATGAAGCTCCTCCATGGCAGAGCTTCACGCAGGCATAATATTCTTCATATTTTTTTTTAGCAAGTGCTCCCTTTTTTTCACTTGCATAGTAACAAAAATATCAAAACAAGCATTATTTTTCTTAGTTTGGTCCTCTCTTTTATACTCAAGCTTCGCCACTGGGTATATCATTACATTTTGAGTTTTTGACAACTTACCTCTACCCTATATTCACCGTGCCTTGATTTCTATAATAATGATTGAGCATTATCCTTTTCGTTTTCTGAGAAATTTTCACTGCATAATGTACAGATTATACTTTAGTTGAATTTTGAAACCTTTTGTTTTGGCTTATTTAGCTGGCTAATAAATCACCAAGATACATTAGCAGATTGACAAGCAACCAACTCGCCCTCCCTGGGAGGCTCTGAGATTTGGGGCTTATCCTCTGCTGCTTATCTTCTGCTTAACCCTCACCGAGGCACTCCTTAAAAAGAGTCTAATCCTAACAACTTATTCCTAAACTTAAGCCAAGCCAAGCTAAACCCGTTGGAACTTCTTGCCAAAGAAAGTGTCCACAACACTTTTGGTCTTTGTTTAAGTGATTCATGTGAATGAGGCAACCAAATCCCCATATTAAGAGAAAGAGAATACTATTCCATGTGTTTTTCTAGATCATGGATTGTGAGAGGGAAATAAGTTTGAAATAAAACTCGCTTGCTTATGATAGGTGTACACATTTCTCTACTAATATGCTATCTGCCTTTTTGGTGGTTATGTAGGGGCCCTTTGCATTTTTGGTGACATAATAAAGCAGGCTGGCAGCAACAAAGATCTGAGACCTAAACCACATCTTTATCTTTCAATTATGAGAGCCTTTGCTACCAGAGGTGATGTCGATATGGTCATGAGATTGAACAAGCGCATGTGGCCAGATTCAGTGGGATCCATTAGTCGTGCAGCAAAAGAAGAGGCACAAGAATTATTAATGGAAGCTGCTATAAATAACAATCAGGTGGGAATGAAGCCTAGGCTGAAATTATACTGTTTGGCAATGTTATTCATATGTATGCAATGCCTTGACTCCTTTGTTATTAGCTTTTGATTATTTTGACTAGGATAAGCAAAATTTTAAGTCCTTTGGAATTGAGATGCAACCTAGATAACAAAACTACAAACACTAGTGCATTTTTGTGTTGGGAGTTTTCTATTGAAATACATGCTAGGAATTAATGGAAACATCTGCTTTTCAAATTTAATTGTTGTAAGGAAAGTTCTTATGTAATGATGTCATTATTGCTAAGCTGTTGTGGACACATTCTTTGGCCGGCAGTTTCAGCGCAGAAGGAAGGCGGCCAAGGAGTCCCAGGCGCCCACCAGCAGTTAGTTTGTTTAGGAAAGATTTGATATTTCAGTTAAAATATTTTGTAAGGCGCCGGCTCTATAAATAAAGAGCCAGGCGTGTGAACAAGGGCAAGTAGAGAGAACCTAGAGACTCAGAGCCTCCAGCGTGAGGGCGGATTAGGGTTCATCATATTCAGCAATATAATACAGCCATATCTTAAGCCCCTCCAACAAAGTATATTGTCATGCGGTATCAAAAGTAATTTTTTGCTGCCCAGCTCATAAGAAGAAATGAGAATGTACAAATTTCTTGTTGATGTGTTTCCTAGGTCGAAGAGATCTCATAGCGCTGCTACAACCTACAAGTACACCTTGTCCCATATTCTGTATGGCAATCGCTGGGATATGATTCAATATACAAGTTTGAATTTTATGATTAGCATGAGGTTAAAAATCTTGGGGGAACTAAGGGTGTAGAAACAGTTAAATATGTTACCAGATTATTGTACACCTTAATGTCTATGCTTAGTCTTTGAAATTTTCAGTAGGTCATGCCCCCATATACTTATCGCTCCCTGATGAAATCTTTTCAGATAGATTTGGCTAGAGGTCTTCTACGAAGAATAGTGAATGAGAAGGAATGTTTCTCTTGGTCAAGTAGAGTAGGCCTGGTATGTATCATCTCGAATTTTATCGCTTAAATATTACATGCTTCATTCCTGGAGTAGAGCTATGGTCTCTTTTGCATAATTCTGTTATCAGTGTTGTTGTAATTCTTTTTTTAATGTTTTTAATGTCTCTTTTTCGTCTCTCTCTCTCTCCTTTATCCAATCCTGCAGCTAACAATGGCACATGCATGAAATAGCCATCAAGATTTCCTTTAGTGTTTTTATATGTGCTGCTACTTTTCTACATGAACTTTTTATGCTGTTATCATGTTTCGTGTTGCTACTTGATTTTAAAATGCATGCATATGAAATTTATTCCTTTTTTTGAAACGAACATATGGAAGTCATTTGATATTCTGTTTTATTGTTACTGCTTTCTCTATGTATCAAGCTATACAACAGTTGTAGTGCTCTGTTTATATATTAGTATGGCATATAGTTCTAAATATTGGACCGCTTTAACTGAGGAGGTTGTTGTCTGGCCACTAATGAAATTTCCTCTCTACTCTAAAATTTGTAAATACCTTGTTTTGCTAACTTGTTGCAGATTGAAATACTCTGTAGCACTTTCCTGGAATCTGTATGGCATTAAAGATGCATAACATCACTCGTGTGAACTTTGTTACTTCAAGATAGCTTAATTCTTCGTAGTGGTCAAGGAATATAATTAGCCACCCATAATAATTCTATTATGGTGATAACTTAACCACTCTATCTGTCCAGGAATTCGTCCATTTCATTACTTCATATTATGTGGCTTAGTTTATTATGTTGGAAAAGTTGAATTTGGCAGCGCTTGCTGCGGTAGCAATAAAAGCTGCTGTAAGTCTTGCAGCTATAGGTTCGCTCGTTGCAGCTTAGCCGCAGCAGTAGATTAGTCACTAGTGAACTGTTTTATTAATAGCTGAGGATAAAAGTCCAACAGGCTGTTTAAAGTATCAAGTGGGGACCAGTGAACTGTATCTGGTTGGTCACTTTTGTTTTCTTATGCAATCCCAAACCGACTTCTGAAATACTGGACTAACATGTACTTGCCAATGTCTACTTCATAACAGTTCTCAATTGTCATGTGTATAAATGCATTGAAGGCCTGATGAAAATTTATTTGTTGCATGTGGTTGTGTATCTGGATACAATAAACTGGAAATATAATTCAATATTGTGACTAATACCATAATCTAGTAGCATGTGGAAAATGTTTATGTATCTTTTGCCATTTTTTAGAAACTTGAATGTATCAAAGCGAAAGCAGTCATCTTTAAGCTTATCCCTTTGTTATTGCTAATAGGTTGCAGTTAAAGTTGAAAGCTTATCTGGATTCACCAACTCTCTACTAAGACCCCATGTGTTTCCACAGGTTTGTTTGTTTTGTTACACATTGTTATCTTGTATCCCTCTTCACTCGGCTTGTTCAAATCTGAAGTCCAGTCCATTGAAATTGTAGATTATCTTGAATGATCCAGTTGAGAAATATATGGTTCCATTTCAAGAATCTCGACCACTGCCTGCTGATGCAATCTTACGGAAGGTTGTGATGCGGTTCTTGAAAGATCGTTCGGTTCCTCTTGTGGATGATTGGGGAGGTTGCGTTGGAATCGTACACCGGGATGATTGTACCAAGGTACGCTGTGCTGTCTCCTTCAATCTGTGTCTGCGAGATATTATTGATCCTTGGACGCAAGCTAATGAAATGGTTGGCACTGTTTTTTTTTTTTTTTTTTGCTATGGGGAACATGATTTGATAAACCAGAGAGTTTAGATATTCCTTTTTTGTATGTCAGTTTCTTTGTGACCTATAATGATTTTGTCCAAGTTTCCTATTTCTATGAAGGAAATAACAATATTAAATAACTGGAAACATGATGGTTCAATCATACTAGGAGTGCAGAAACACATAATATTTGATTCGAATGACTCCCAGCACTGTAAAACATCCTACAAGGCTGTAGGTCCTGTAATTCTAGACTAACTTCGTTTCCTTTTTCAGCTGGACGCACCTCTCCTTTCCATGTCGAGAGGACCACCGCTGTGCGTGCCAACTTCAACAACCGTAGAGCACGTCATTGATCTCCTCCTTAGAGAGAAGTCGGAGATGGTCGTCGTGGTGAAAAGCGGTAACATGTACGAAGGCAACTACACATCCAGCTCGAGGCCCCTGGGGGTTTTCTCCCTTGCCATCCTTTGGAACTTCAGTGGCGACTGCTCATCAGACATCCACGACGCTGACATCTCCCGGGTAACAACACTCATGCAAGAGCTGCAAGATGCTGAAGCCTGCAATTGCGGGTGACTCTGCAGCTAGTTTTGGTAGTGTGTGCGTTTCTCCTTTCTTTTTTTCAAGGCAGCGACACCGGACCCTAACAAAACAGTCTCGTAATGGTCCAATCGGTCTCTCACTGTCCAGTTCGACGAGCAGAGCGTAAAGCCTTTTGCAAAGGAAGCCGCTAGGCTTATCCTGACATGTCGATGTGCATGATGCTTTCTGATGCACAGAGCAAAAGCGACCGTGGACCTGAGATTCTCACGCAGCCTTCCGCAGAGGCGCCACCGCGCCCAGATGGTCCTGGCCGGTTCGGTTGCCTCCCCGCTCTCACCAGGCTGCTGCGGTGGAACTTTGCATCTGCCCTTGATCCTAGCGGACGGCCCGGGACCGATCTAGAAAAGGTGGGGGTAACTAGTCTGAAAATAATGTTCAGTAATCAGTAATGCGTGCAGTTTTGAAGGGAAAGTACTGCGTCCTCGTGCGCTATTTGCTCTGGGCTTCATATGGAGGATTGATAGGTGTGGGACAGGTGTTCGTTCAAAAAAAAGATAGGTGCGGGATAGGCCGATAGGTTCGATCGGGCCGTTGGGACACAGCATGCTGCAACTTAAGAACATGCATTATGCTTGTGAGATTTCTTTCTTCTCTTTCTGGCATTGTTTAGATTGGTTCAATTTCACCTTTCATTCATACTTTTTTTTCATTGAAAAACTGATTCCTCTTATAAAATTTTACTACAGTAAAGTTTTATAATTTTTCGCTATCTAAATCAGGCGGTAGGGTAGGCCGAGATCGTTCTGTCCGTCTGGTCAAGACTCCAGAGTGCTTGGGTCCAAGTCCACCGCATGCATGCTATGGCTGTAGCCTAGGTAGACAAAGGTACCGCGTCGTGGATGTATCCCTACATTCTTCGTGTCTGTATGATTATTTGGTGGCGAATGCATCTGTGTGATTATTTCCTCTGTTCGGTCCCCAAAAAGGAAAAGGAAGGGCTGGCACACCCTGGTTCCTCTCTTCCTCTTCGTACAGCTCGTACGATGTTTCCTCAAGTGGTTCGTCCTTGCGGCTGGCCTCCAGCGGCCCGTAGCGCTGCGATTTGCTGCTTGCCCCTGTCCCCGTGGGCGCCGCGCGTACGTCCGCATGCGTGTTGCCGGCCTGCGCGCCGCGGGGCTTTGGCTTGTTAGCAGGTCCAGCTAAAATAAGGTCCATGAGCATTGCATTGCCTGTTTGTGTCACGAGTACAAAAGACAACCCTCGCCGGCAGCCACTTACGTTCGTAGCTCTCGATGGCCTGCCGTCCGGGCCGGTGGTTGCTGCCATGCATGGGTTCCCCCTGCACCATTGGGGCTTCGTGGGGGATGGATCGGCACAAGACTGTTCTTCGCCGTCTCATTTTTTTATTCATTGAAGAGAGCAACTCTTGATGTGACCGGCTCTTGTCAAGAGCCGGTCACATCACTTTTGCACTCTTCAATGAATATGAGACGGCTAACAGCTAGCAAAGAGCCAACCCATTTGCAAAGAGCCAACATACTTTTGTATTGTTTTGTCTGTTCATCGATTAAATAATTTAAGAGCTATCTCAAAGAGCTAATGAACAGTAACCATTGGAGAAGGCCTAATATGTAACTGGCAATTATATACTACTCTTTCAACTCAAATTTTAAGTTGTCATTAGTTTTGTCCCAAGTCAAATTTCTATAAAAAAAATTCCACGTTTATAGAAAAAATTCACTAGTTTCTACAATACAAAAATAATTTTAATTATATTTCGTTACAAAACCATCATGTCAATGCTATTTATTTGGTATTTTTTATGCCAACATATTTTCCACGAGTATGGTCAACATTAAACAAATGTTGATATAACACAAAACGTAAAATGTACTTAACTAAAATTTGTCAATGTAAAAGGACTCCACCACGATACACTTTTCCTAAGTGCCATCCTAAAAAAAGAAATCATGATTTGACTAAACTAGGTTGGGTGTGTGACTTGGGCCTGTTTAGATGGTAAATTTTTTTTTAGAGACATGTTACCATCAGGGCCAGCACTGCACGTACTTGTGAGGTTGTGCCACGTACACTAAGCTTGTGACAGCATGGTTAATAGTAGAACCAAGTGCTTGCCTAATATAATAGCCAAGATGTAAGAGACAAGTTATACAATAGTAGTCTTTTATTTGTGTACAGCATATTTATAATACGGTATAGCTTGTCTACAACACAAAGGTATAGACATGGGCTCCACTGTTAGAGTATATTGGGATATCCCCCAGTTGAACTAAATTAGGATTTGTAATTCCGACTCTCCTTATCTCTAAAGCCTAAAGGAGGCTTATTGCCCCCTTAAGCAATGTACCTCTAATAATCTATCGATGTGACTCAGTGGTAAAATAAATCCATTCCACCAATTCTATTCTCCTGACCCTGAAAAAACCAATTCTATTCTCCTACAGCCCTGCCCCGTGGCTCAGGCGCTCAGGTCGTTCGCTTGTACCCGGTGGCCGGGTGGCCGCTGCGTGCTGGCAGCAGCGACGAATGGCTGAGCGCGCGCGCATGCATGGCTTCCTGTGCGCCAATCCGGGGGCGGGTCATGTCGGCTGGCCGGCCGCATTTACACGCATGGTCCATCCATGCATCGGTGCATGGCGACTGTGAATTACATCGGTGCATGCCTTTTTCTGCATCAATGCATGTACTGTACCGGTTTTTTTTTCTTCGTGGCCGATATATAGTAGTACAATGTACGGCCCTGGATCACGTAAAGAGCTGCGGGTCTCCGCTGGCCGGGTAATTGAGCAGATAGTGCTAGCAGCTGGTACTACTTGTCTAATGCATGGTCCCCGCCGCGTCCGGCGTCCCCGGCAACGCGCACTCGCGCGTACACTGCTCGAGAGGGTGCAACTGGTGGCATGGGGCTCGTCTTTTATTTCTCTTGGAAGGCACTCACGGATGATCACGGATGCACAGTTCATTTGCATGATGGATAGGGTTTTGGCCAATGCCAAAGTGCTTGCTCTGCGCGCGGTGGCCGGGCTTTGGCACAATGGCACATGTGTTCGCCGCACGAGTCACTGGCGGGCGGTCTTGGCAGCAGGCCCAGCTGGCTTCTGTGGGCTGTGCCTGGGATGTACGTACGTACCAGCTTTCTCTGCGCCAATCGATGGGTAGGTAGATCGTATATATGCTGATGGGAGCTCAGCTGTGAGTTGTACGTGATTCACGTCTTTTTTCTGCACCAGTGAAATGGTTCGAGATCCATGGACCATGCATGGGGAGATCGAGGTCCAGATCGATTTGGCCGTATGGGATGCTGGAAGAACTGGATGCTATTGCCTTGTTTTCGTTGGGCACTCACCATTCGTGAATCGTTTTCAGTGAGAGGTCGATCAGCAATTGGTTATGGCAGATCTATGGCTTCTGGGTTTGAATTTTTCTGATACTAGCGTAGATTCCTCGAAATAGATCCCTGGCTTCAACTACCAGAGGCCGAGTCATTTGCCGTGTGCCCTAAAACTACTCGGCAAAGGGTTTGTCGAGTGCCAGTAAAAGCACATGGCAAAATCTTAACGTCCAGTATAGCCCTAAACGACAGCCGGCACATGGCTGGATGACGTGGCCTGCTTTGCCGAGTGTCGTTTACCATACACTCGGCAAATATAGGGTTGGTCGAGTGTTGCTTGTCCAACACTCGATCGAGAGTTTTTTTTATTTCGCATATGGCATAGGGCCTTTTTGCCGAGAGCCTGATATTTTGTGCTGAGAGCTTTCAATGGGAAGGAAAGGGCTGAACATCCCCCAGCTAGCATCGACCTAAACCCTAATGTACATCCCCAAATGTTGGCCATTGCTATGGTTCTTCAGTGCCGCTTCAAAAAAATGGTTCTTCAGTTATCCGGTAGCAAAGTTAGAGAGATCTGTCTTCAAGTGGACGCCATATCTCATGAGCTGGAAATCTACGACTGACATGCGGCGGCTGACACTAGCGCCGACGATAAAGGCGAAGCTTTACCGGAAACAAGCATTGGAAGATCAGGAAGAGCAGATCACGACGGAGGAATGCACAAGAGCAAGAAGAGCACTATCTGCAGTAGTGGAAGTTGCTGTTCAATCATCAGGGCATCCTCCACCACGTCACGGAGTCCAGGTGATGAACAAAAAATTTTGGGCGTCAGAGTCTGATACAGAGTCGGAAGAGGAGCCGGAGGATCCAGATACGAAGGATTTCGTCGTTGAGGCAGTACAGGCTGGCTTCTCACTGGAGGAACTCGCTCAAGCAGAGAAGGAACTCAGTGCATCGACCTCGGTAAGCCCACGACAATCAACACCTGTTCACAAAATCTCTTTGGCAAATCATATCGTGCAAACCCTGGTGCAGCGGAAGGTGCATGGGAATCTTTGGCAAGGTCCATTACCCAGACCAAGGATCTCGCCCCCGAGAACCATAGGGGATGCCATGAAGAAGGCTACGATCAGTCCGAGTACCAAAATTAGTTTAAGATCGAGTATCAATCCGGCTTTGATTCCTCATGGCTTATCATCGGCAAGAGCTGCTGATGCCACCGATGAACAACGAAAACTGCCGACGAACACCGAAGCGACGAATCAGCGGATCAGCGCTGATCACGCTCGGGCATTAACCGCGGCGACGGAGATACAGGAGGTTTCAATTTCGAAAAAGTTTGAATGCCGTGATGGTCGGGTCCTAATTGGGCCAGGAAAATGGTTCAGGCCCACACCAGGCTTGGTGGCCCTTTTCTCCCGAACAGGTACCAAACTAAACCCTAATCGACCAATTGCATCACCAACTCCACGACGCACGTACGCGGAGGCAGTGAGATACGGAAGGGCGGCGATGGAGATGAAGGAAGGGGCGATGGCGTCAGGAGATCAGGCGAAGCAGCCAGGTCGTGGTGCCGGCCAGGGGCAATTCATCGCCGGGCGTGGACAAGGTTTTAACCCAGGGTTTAACCCTGGTTTTAACCCGGGCTACGGTGGCAGAGGCTACGGCGGCGGCCATGGCTACAGAGGCCATGCGCGACGAGGAGGAGGCTATGGCAGACAAGGAAGTTACGGAGGGTACGGCTACTACGACAACAACTTCCATGGTGCATATCAAGGAAGCCACGGTGGGGGAGGCCATGCTTGGGGGCGCTTCCCTGGACGTGGCCGAGGAGGGTTCGGATGGAAAGCTAGCCCGGCTGCTGGGTCGGCTGGACATCACCAGGCAGAAGGCACATCTACACAAGAAGGTAATGCTGCTCACCGTTTGACAACAGGTGTTGCTGATGCTATGGGGTCGGGTACGGCAGCAAAGAGTCAGCAGGAGATCTCTGAGAAAAAAATAGAGCAGCACAAGGTAGAAGAAATGGTCGCACCAGAGACATCAAAAAATAAAGGAAAACCATATTGTTACAGATGTCTCACAAAAGGACACGTCATTTCTGAATGTACTACATCGATTAACTGTGGTATGTGTGACAGTGATACTCACGTCAGAAAAGCTTGCCCTTATCAAAAGGGTGCCAAACCTACAGCAATTCCGTGTGGTTATGCAGTAGAAGGCCTTGGTTTTTATTATATTCCATACAATGGGCCTCAAAAGGTTACACTAGAAAATAAAGTAGCAGTAGTGAAGGTTAAGACTGGTTCCATGACTGCGACTCAGGTCACAGTGGAACTAGACCGTCTACTACCTGCTTACAAGGGCACTTGGGTTGTGGAAGACAAGGGCCAAAACACGTTTACTACCACATTCCCATCCAGAGATGAGTTGCAGCGGATGGTGTTGTGGGGGCCAGTTGTGGCCAAGAGTGTGGAGGCCACTATGGAATTTGAGGAAAGTGGTGACAAAGATGTATATAAGTATGAAATACCCAAGGTTTGGATTCAATTCCGAGGCCTACCAAAAGAATTACAGGAGTTTCCTATCATTTGGGCTGTAGGATCAATTATAGGATCGACTCGGATGGTGGATATGAAATTCACTAATGAGCACAACAGAGCTAGATTGAAGGTAGCTGTACTTGCCCCGGACCTCATACCTGACTTGGTGGAAGTGGTCATCGGGGATTATGTATTTGAGCTACAGTTTAGAGTAGAGAAGGAAGAGGAGGGGGCTAATGCTATACCTATTGATATGGACATTGACCCAAAAAATGATGAGGATACTGATGGCAATATAGAGGACAAAGAAGCAGATTTCAGCACGGACAACACAAATAAAAGCTCAAATGAAAGGAATGCAACAAAAAGTAGTAACTCGGCGCCACCAAAGAGTATTTCCCAGGGGGGTGCTAGCCAAGTGGCTATGGCACCAAAACCAGTGGTAATGTTATCACCTACTGGACCACAGGGAACTTGGAAGGCTGAGCTAATGCCGACTTTTGATGGGAAGGAGATTGGCAAGACGGTTCAGAGCCACCATATCAAGCAAAATAATCTCCCGACTCAAAAGTATGCCACACCCACCCGTAGTAGCAAGCGGAGCGCAGCGGTAGTTGATGAAGATTCATTGGAAAAGGCAACAAAACTAAAGGCAAAAAAGAATCTGAATGCCCCACTCAACAAAGGTACTGAATTAATTTCTTTCACCTCTTTTGATGATTCTGTTAATTATTCCAATATTAGTAAAGTGGGGGTCTCTTTAGTTTCGTCGGATGCTGCAAATACCTTTGTTAGTAACCTAAAAACAACTGAATTAAATAGGTTAATGGAGTCAGAGAATGTTGAGAGTGATACACAAAACAATATACTAGAAATTGCTGAGGACTATCTAGATTTTGAGGAGGAGCTTGACCCTCTTGCTTTAAATCTCCTATGCGGCGATTTAGTAGAGGCTGTGAGTGGTGTGGACTGTGAGTCAGATTTGGCTTTACAGAATACATCCCATAAGAAAAAATCAAGCTCTCGTAAAAAGAAAAAAAATAGAGTTAATAAGGCTCGAAAATCTAGTGAATTTTAAATAATTAGATGAAAGGGATATTTTGGAATTGTAACGGTTTAGGGGATCCGAAGAAGTATATATTCCTGTCCGATCTTACAAAGGAACTCGGCCTAGATTTTATTTCTTTATCAGAGACTGGAAGGGGGGCCTTCTCAGACTCATTCCTCAAAAATATATGTGCAGGGAAAGAGTTTTTGTGGCATGCAAAACCTCCTAAAGGTCGATCTGGTGGCTTGTTGGTAGGTGTTAATTTATCAACTTTTGACATTGGAGAAATAGAGGAGGGTGAATATTTTGTTCGCTTCAAAATTAGAAACAAAGAAGATGATTTCAAGTGGAACTTAGTATCAATATATGGGGCTGCGCAGGATGAGAATAAAGAAGCTTTTTTAACTGAATTAGTTCAGTTGTGTACTAAAGAAACCGTACCTATAATTTTAGGTGGTGACTTTAATATTATAAGGGGGCCAAACGAGAAGAATAACACAAACTACAATGACAGATGGCCATTTTTGTTTAATGCAATCATTGATGCATTTAATTACAGAGAATTGGCCATGTCCGGTAGAACATTTACTTGGGCAAATAATTTACAGAACCAGACTTTTGAAAAATTAGATAGAGTTCTATCTTGTATAGAATGGGAGTCCAAGTACCCGCGTACCACGGTCCAAGCCTTAACACGCGAGATATCAGACCATACACCGTTATTTTTAAATACAGGAGATGCATCCACATCTGGTAGTCCACCTTTGTTCAAGTTTGAACTTGGGTGGTTCCTACGAGATGGATTTGTGGAAATGATTGGTGATATTTGGCAAAGTGTACATGAAGGACAAACACCCTTAGAGCAATGGCAAGCAAAAATTAGAAGGCTGCGACAGTATCTTCGGGGGTGGGCTAAAAATACAAGTGGTGCATATAAAAAAGAAAAAAAAACAGCTCCTTGATAAACTGGATGAACTTGATAAAAAGGCAGAAAATAACCTTCTCACTGATCAGGAAGTCAACTTAAAACATGTACTAAATGAGAGGTTGGCAGAGCTCTTGAGAGAAGAGGAGGTAAAATGGTACCAAAGAGCAAAGATTCGTGATTTGCTGGAAGGGGATGCAAATACCAAATATTTTCAATTAGTGGCCAATGGAAAGCATAGAAAGACACGTATTTTCCGGCTTGAGCAAGAGGAAGGCATAATACATGGTGATGCTGAATTAAAAAAGTATATCACCAAATATTATAAAAATCTCTTTGGTCCTACCGATATAAATACTGTATCTTTGGATGAGACACGAGTGGAGGATATTCCCCAAGTGTTAAGCGATGAAAATGATATGTTGATTCAAAAATTTAATGAAGATGAAGTAAGGGAGGCAATATTACAAATGGAACATAACAAGGCCCCAGGGCCAGATGGATTTCCTGCTGAGTTTTATCAAGTTTTCTGGCATATTGTCAAGGATGACTTGATGGCGTTATTTGAGGAATTTCACAATGGCACATTGCCTCTTCATAGCTTAAACTTCGGTACAATAATTCTACTACCAAAGAAGAGTGATGCCAGACAGATACAACAATATAGACCAATTTGCTTGTTAAATGTAAGTTTCAAGATCTTTACAAAGGTGGCCACTAATCGAATAGCGAAAGTAGCTCAAAAAATAATCAGACCTTCACAAACTGCATTCCTTCCAGGAAGAAACATACTTGAAGGGGCAGTGATATTACATGAAATGATACATGAACTACATACAAAAAAACACAATGGGGTTATATTTAAAATAGATTTTGAGAAGGCATATGACAAAGTGAAATGGGATTTTCTACAACAAACCATGAGAATGAAAGGTTTCTCTGAGACCTGGTGTAGATGGATACAAGCATTTACACAAGGAGGGAATGTAGCCATAAAAGTAAATGAACAAATGGGACCTTATTTTCAAACTAGAAAAGGCCTTCGGCAAGGTGACCCACTTTCACCAATACTATTTAATATAGTGGTGGATATGCTGGCTATCATCATTGCTAGGGCTAAGGAAGATGGTCAAGTGAAAGGGGTCGTACCACATCTAGTAGAGGATGGCTTGTCTATATTGCAATACGCAGATGACACAATAATTTTTATGGACCATGATATTGAAAAAGCAAAAAACATGAAACTATTGCTTTGTGTTTTTGAGCAATTATCAGGTCTCAAGATAAATTTTCATAAAAGCGAAATCTTCTGCTTTGGGGAGGCAAAACAACATGAAGCGGCGTACTCAAGGCTGTTTGGATGTAACCTAGGGACATACCCTTTTCGCTACCTTGGTATTCCAATGCACTTTAGGAAATTAAATAACAAAGACGGGAAGATAATTGAAGAAAAAATTGAAAAAAGGTTAAGTGGATGGAAAGGCAAACTATTATAGGTTGGTGGGAGACTGGTGTTGATAAACTCAGTCTTATCTAGCTTACCGATGTTTATGATGTCTTTCTTTGAGGTACCAAAAGAAGTTCTAAAGAAGATAGATTACTATAGATCAAGATTTTTTTAGCAAAATGAAGGTCATAAGAAAAAATACAGATTAGCAAAATGGAGTATCTTGTGTCAACCAAAGGAACAAGGCGGTCTAGGTATACAAAACCTAGAAATCCAAAATAAATGCCTACTAAGCAAATGGCTATTTAAACTATGTAATGAAAAGGGAATGTGGCAAGATTTGTTGAGAAATAAATACCTAAAGAATAAGACATTGGGACAAACTAATAAGAAACCAGGGGATTCTCATTTTTGGATGAGTCTCATGACTGTTAAAGATCAATTCCTTACCTTAGGAAGATTTAATGTGCAAGAAGGAACACAAACGAGATTCTGGGAGGATGTATGGCTAGGCAATCAGACATTGAAATCCCAATACCCTTCCCTGTATAATATTGTTCGTAGAAGAAATGCTACAGTTGCCGAAGTGTTGAGCTCAACTCCTCTAAACATTTCTTTCAGGAGAGCTTTAGTGGGCGATAAGCTGAGGGAATGGCATAATTTAGTAGCAAGACTTCTTAATGTGAACCTACACGAGGGTACTGATATCTTTAGGTGGTCCTTAAATTCAAATGGTTTATTCACAGTAAGATCAATGTATAAACACATGGTGAATAGTGGTATTAAAGTGTCAAAGGAAATCTGGCATACAAAGTTACCACTAAAGATTAAAATCTTCTTGTGGTACTTAAAAAAGGGGGTAGTGCTTACAAAAGATAATCTAGCTAGGAGAAATTGGAATGGGAGTAAGATTTGTAGCTTTTGTAGCTCGAAGGAAACGATACAACATCTTTTTTTCGAATGCCATTATGCAAGATTTCTTTGGCGTGCAGTTCATATGTTTATGGGAGTTGCACCTCCTCTTAACTTTGGTGATATATTTAATCAATGGTTAAAACAAGGGGGCCAAACACCAAATTTATCCATTTTAACAGGGGTTGCTGCTTTATGTTGGGCAATCTGGTTAACAAGAAATGAGGTCGTTTTTGACAAATGCCAACAAAAAAATTTTATGCAGGTTCTTTTCAGGGGAATGCATTGGCTTCGTCACTGGGCACAATTGCAGCGCAGTGAGGATCAGAAGGAGATGATGATTCAGGTGTGCCAAACGATGGAGACAATGGCACTTGGCTTCTTTGCTTCCTATGGATGGCAGCGTAGTTTACGGCTTGGTTATTGATGAGAGTTATGCTCTAAAATAAAATTTGTGGACTGTGTTTATGTGTAATAATGTGTGGACTGATTCCTCTCTTGAGAGGGGTTGAAGCCGGAATTTTCCATTGTCTAAAAAAGTGGACGCCATATATACATCTTCGAACAAGGGGACAAATATGGCCGGAATAAATACGCCAGCTCCAATACTGTCTTTCCGTCAGCCAGCTAGTACCACCTTGCTGCGCGCGGCCTGCCAAGTCAACCATATGACGGCACGCATCATCGAGATATACGGAGTAGGCGAGCGCGCGGCGAGCTGCTCGTTGTTGTGTTGTGCTCCGCCAGCCGGAGTATGCCGGTCCGTACATCCGCTCACCCACGACGACGACTGCTCCGTGCTCAAGCTCGCACACGGCCGCGGGCCAGCCGATGCATGCAGCATGCATGTATGCCGAGCGGCTGGCTGCGGCCGTCAGGGCAGTGCCCACTGCCCTGCCCGGCTGACACTACTGGCCGTACGGCCCGCCGTCATCTATCGTTTCTGCATTTGCGCAGCTAGATTGTCTTTTCTCCCCCATGCATCCAATTGATCGATCGGCGGTGTGGATCAGCGTTGGATGCATGCTGCAGGCTGCTGGCCGCCAGTGCATGCTGTGGCATCTGCTCCGGCTGCGGCCTTGTGACGTCGTCGCCGGTGTGTCCGGACTCCGGACATGGTCCACAAAATTGGTAAGTGGTCAGCGAGGGCTCAACTGGGGAAGGCATTATGTATATTAATGTACATTATTTCATCAGAGTTTTTATTTAAATATATGTTTGTTACTTATTATAACTGAATACTGACAGAAGATGAGCGCATGCATGCCAATCTCCGATCAGCGTGAAGGAATTGGGGTAATGCACATGCACTGGAGCCAAAATTAAAGGCCTCTTCTGATCGATCCATGGCCGGTTTTAGATGACATAAAATGTGTATATATAGTGGCCTGAGAGCTAACTCAATTGTTGCGGTGGTCGTGATGGTGTGTATCGTTGCGCAAGCAGCTGCCAGGCAAGATTGATTTGAACTTCGAGCTGCATTATTATTGGTAGGAGTATAGCTAGTTGGAGATCGAGAGAGCGAGGTGTCAATGCAATGATGGGCAGATCTCTCGATCTTCATTTATTCGGACGACCATCGCGCGATGTACACTGTCCGTTTGAACGGGCGAAATCGTTGCGTTGTCCATTCGATTCAGGTCCCATTGATTGCTGCGTCCCACTTCACGACAAGCCCTGCAGCTTCCATCACTCCGCCTAGCTTTGCTTCGCAGAAGATAGTTTTTGCGCGCGATTGGCTGACCACCGTCCACGCCAAGCTAGATCATGGAGACTGTTCACTGAAGTCGAGCTCCCGGTGGAAGAGGACGTGTGTTCATGCCTTTGAGAAGCATGTTGATTGTTGAGACTTCACATTCTGTGAGTTATTACTGAAAGCATAAACCACACTTGCCAGATCAACACAATGGCGTTGACGTTACATGTATGTTCACAGATTTCATCTTCGATCGCAAATCTCAAACGGGGTGCCTGTACAGTAAAACACGTGAACATATAATGTGGCATGACATCCAACAATGATCTTGCACCTCAAAATAATCAGACTTTTTCCGAGCACATATCTTGCTGAAATATGCAAAACACCTTCTGGATGTACTCTTCTAGTTGCTTGTGATGTGCTAAGTGCTAACACCGATCGACCTCTCACCTGGCTGCGTGTTAGGCCTTGCTGAAGTTGGTCTGTCCATTAGCCTTACAGGTCGTCCTACTCCCTCCATCCCATGAATAGTGTAATTTTAACTTTTCTCAGACAGATTAATCACTACGGGTCTTTGCCCTGTGACGGCGTCTTTGCCTTTGCTGACAGATGAATGGTGGTATGAAAAGACTTTCATATCCATGCATGCAACCAAATGGACTTCCTTAAATGATAACCAGAAGTTAGTTTTGGCATGAAAATACTTAATTAGATAGATAAATCTTAGAATTGCACTATTTATGGATTTTTTTTTCAAACACCATCTTACTAATTGGACGCTCCACCTAGGGAATTTATTTTACTTTTAATCTTTTTTAATAATATTATAATAACAGCCGGACCAGACAAATATTTGCGCTGGCTAGCCGCTTTGGCCACGCCACCTCATCTGGCGCGGCTGGGCGCGCCAGTGCATGTGGCGCGGTAGGGCCGCCGCGCTGGCCGCGGGCGTCAGCGAGGCGGCCAGTGGGCCAGCGGCTGCATGTGTCTGCCGCGCCACCCCGCCTGGTGCGGCAAGGCCGTTTTGAAATGGGGCCGCGGGGCCTCTTCTCTTTCTTCCTCCTCTCTTCTTTCTCCTCCACGCGCGAACAGAACCGTTCCCGCCGCCGGCGGCCCTATTCCGGCTAAATCCGGCCCGCACTGCCACTTTGGCCGCGACACGCCGCCTGGCGCGGCAGGAGTCTTTGGCCGCGCCTAGCGGCATGGCGCGACAAAGCAAAACCGCAGACGCCCTGAATTTCTTTGCTGTGGTTGTGTTCGACGTTGTGCCGCATTTACAAATTTGTTATTCGCTGCTTCTGCAAATTTGTCGCGACTCGTCCATACAAAACTTTGATAAATCACCACTATGCCATGCATGTGTACGAGGATTAAACTAAAGGTCCATTACACAAATATAAATAATAGTTCCTGGATTAACTCAAGATCCATTACACAAATACAAATAATAGCACGAGGATTATACTAAAGGTCCATTACACAAATAAAAATAATAGCACGATGATACAATAAAAGATACACCATACAGCTAGTCCGACTCACAACCAGAGAGTACCTCATCGTCACCCCAACCATCATCTTCATCCGAGCTGATAACCACCACTCCCTTGCCCTTGTTAACCGCAGGCTCAACTGATGCAAATGTCACGCTTAAGCCCGTAGAGTTCCCTTTGTCCTTTTCTTTTCGCAAAATAGACCCAGGAGCCCTCACCGCCTCTCTCTGTGCATCCCTCATCCCAACGAATCCATCACTGCTCCTCTCCAAAGCACCCTTCCTAATTGTCATGTTACAGGGCAAGTCCCCAACAAGAGCCCTCATAGCCTCTAGTTGTGCCTCTCTTGCCCGATCCTGTACCTGGCTCTCCAAATGCCTCTCCTCCTCCAACTTCCTTCGTTTCTCAGCCCTCTCATCTCTGGATAGAGGTCTTGGATACAATATCCTGTTCAGCCTCCAATACTTGATAAGTGTGTCATGAGCCTCTAGAATACCCTGCACCTCTTCTTCTTGATGTACTCGTTAAGAATGGTACCAAATAGCAGCTCATCATCTGGCAATGGGACATTATACTTGTTCTTATCTTGTCCCTCAGTTCTCTAGTTTCTCTTTCTTTGTCTCATTGACACAAACGTCTGAACCTATCAACAAGCTCATCACGACCACTGAACCATTCCCAATCACATGTCCGGCCCTCATACGCAAACAATATCGCTTCCATCAATACAAGACTGTGCAACACTCAACTCCAAAAGATAAATCAAACATAAATACCATATCACTCACCCAAAAAGCGTTTCCATTGCCGCAATACCATCCATAACCAAGCTCTGAGGGAACCACACCACGCTCGGCCAAGATACCACACTTACATCTCTTTTTAGGATACTTCGTACACGGCCATGGAGTCTGACCAGCCTCATACGCACGCACCACCTCATCACTTGGAAAAACTGACCGCGGGCCTTGAACATACTCATTGAACTGACACACTGGCCAACCGTCCTGCAAGTTTAGTCAGTTTGATATTATGAACAAATAATACAACTGCATGAAAACATATAGGTATATTTATTATGCACAAAGAAAACATATGCAAACTAACCATCATCTTTAGCGAGCACAGGAAGAATGGAGAGTACTTTGCCCGACTGCTAGGGGAACCACCACGGGGAGGCACCACCAAGGTAGCACGGACTCCACAATGGCAGAATGGAGGATCCTTTCTACACCTTCGTGCAATGGCCATCCTCTCGTCTACGGTCATTGGAGGGGGGGTTTGGTGGGGAGCAACCCAACGCTGAAACTCATGGTATGGCACCAGTTTTTCACTCTCATATGGAAACAGCCGGATCCTCGGATCAAATTTCTCTGCGCCATCAATCCATTGGAAAAATCAACAAGGCTTGGACTCATTGGGCCATGCCACCCTATCATATGTGAACCTGACGGGAAGGGCCGGCGGAACTGGTCCATGTGCATCCTTCTGAGATGGATACTGACCATACCCCCTCTGGCGTAGCATCCTCATATGTGAACCTGCATATATAGTACGCTCGTTGTGTAGTCTTTGGGTGCCTAGATTGTTTGACCTCCACTGGCACGTCGCAACAACAATTTGGAACGGGAAGGGCCGGCGGAACTGGTCCATGTGCATCCTTTTGAGATGGATACTGACCATACCCCCTCTGGCGTAGCATCCTCACATGGACAATGACAGGATTATCAAAGTCTATCACAAAACTGCAAATATATAGAAAAATAAAGTGCATGAGGAGCAAACTCTAAGCAAACTATAACAAATGGGACAACTCTTCCATTTCACCATCTCTAAAAGCAAAGCATAAGAAATGGAACGACTTTTCCATTTCACCATATAACCCTAACCAAACTCTAACCAACACATAACAAAAGAAACAACTCGTCCATTTCATCATCTCTAAGCAAAGCATAACAAATGAAACAAGTATTCCATTTCAACATCTAACCCTAACCAACCAAAAACTAACAAATGAGGTACAAAACGCAAGATTCAAGCGGAGAGAAGCTTACCGGAGATGTGGGGGCCAATTCCCCCAAGTTTAATCCGCAAAAAATAGACCAAAATAGGGGAGGGTGGAGCTCCAGGCGGCGGCTGGGCGACGAGCGGTGTCGCTCTGGACGGAGGAGAGAGAAGAGAGGGAGGAGAAGAAGGAGCCCGCGGCTGCAATTCAAATCGGCCTTGCCGCGCCAAGCGGGGTGGCGCGGCAGGCCTGCCGTGTTGCCAGGCGGGGTGGCGCGGTAGACGCATGCAGCCGCTGGCCCACTGGCCGCGTCGCTGGCGCCCGCGGCCAGCGTGGCGGCCCTGCCGCGCCACATGCACTGGCGCGGCAGGTCGATTTGGCCGTGCCAAATGAGGTGGCACGGCCAAAATGGCTAGCCATCGCAAATATTTGTCTGGCCCGACTGTTATTATAATATTATTAAAAAAAGATTAAAATTAAAAAAATCCCACCTAGGATCCTAGGCAGACAACCTAAAACAATAGAGAAATCCTAGAAATTCTCTCAAAAAAACGAAACATCCACCTAGGATCCTACGTGGACACCAATATATTTTATTTAATAATTATCCGTTACGACGAATAAATATGAAATAGCCCCTATGTATATATCTAAACTACCCCTAAATCTGAATCTAGATTATATATTATAAAAAAAATCTTAAGATGCACCAATTTAAATTTTAAATTACTATTTCTATCATTATTAACATTTTTGAGCCATGAATATGTATGAGAGAAGACATAAGAATAAATTTTTATACTGTTCACATAGCTAAAACAATAGAAAAAACACATATGGAGGTGTGATGCTATGTGAAACAATTGTGACTAAGAGGTTTGCTATCGTACTCTAAAATAACTGTGAGCCATCCATTTAATTAGATCAAGATGGT
This sequence comes from Digitaria exilis, assembly GCA_015342445.1. Lineage (NCBI taxonomy): Eukaryota > Viridiplantae > Streptophyta > Magnoliopsida > Poales > Poaceae > Digitaria > Digitaria exilis. Next base: position 1,907,503 of record JACEFO010002487.1, read on the forward strand.
CACGATGATATATTAACTCTTACGAGGTAATAGAATATTTTTTTATTTATATGCTTTTCATTATAAAAAATAAAGAAAATTTTGAAAATATCTTCCTAGATCCAATAAAAAAGTAGATGTAGTTAGTTTTTCTTTTTTTTCATTTTGTTTAACCTCTCGTCCATGTTCTGTACTATTGATTCCTCATCTTTATTTTTCTCTCTGCATCTTAACATATTTTTTTCTTTAGACTTGAACGTGACATATCCAATGCCTGAATGTTTTTTTTCTCATCTAATGCTTCGGGTTTTTTTTTTCACTCAACATGAATGTGACGTGCCTATACACTGAATGGTTTTTCTCTCTATTAATGATGCTTCATCTTTTTTCCTCTCTACATGTACATGACATGGCCATTTATTGTCATCCAAAATCTGAACATTTTTATTGTCTACATGATCGACATGGCCACCTTTTGTCCATAATATGAACTTGACTGTGCGTGACAAAAAACGTGGAAACAAAAATCAAAACATCTGCACGAACGTGTCGGGAGTTGGAGTAATGTTGTGCATGCATGCATGTATGTGGCCGGCGGTAGTTACGAAGGCGGTTAATATGTGGTTCATATTTTCTAATTAAATTTTCTCTATGTATATTGAAGGATATTTAGTTAAAATCTTACCTCCTTAAAGGTAAAGAGGTGTTGAAGGTTTACCGTAGCAAGCCCCCTAAATCTGAATCTAGAGTATATATTGTAAAAAAATCCTAAGATGCACCAATATAAAATTCTAAATTATTATTTCTCTCATTATTAATATTGTTGTGTCGTACTCATGTTTGAGAGAAGACATAAGAATAAATTTTTATATTGTTCACATAGCTCAAACAATAAAAAAGTATATAGAGAGGTGTGATGTTGTATGAAAAAATTGTGACTAATTAAAAATATTGTAATTAGATAACAATAAATATGTATCTTTAGAGTATGGTATTTAAGATATTTAACAGACGAAAGATAGAGTGCAATAGATAATTAATATGATCTATCTATTGATAATAATATTATCAAATAATCTAATATCATTACAATCAGAACCACTCGCAGCTGTTAGGTCAATCAGAACCTACTACATGGGTTGCATTTTCATGAATTGGCTCCTGTTGTCCTTCTACCAAGAGATAATATCTGTATTTGACACATCAATTCCAGGATGATAACCATTCTGTTTATTGGTAGATACTAATTCCGTGAACTTTACTAATAATAAGGTCCACATCCACGTTGATTTCCATATCATCATCATCCATATAGATTGGAGACACATCTATATAAGTTCTTGTCCTCAACTAGCAAAATAAAAATAGATTCAGTCATATATAGGTATTCTGGATATTTTCGGATTTTTAATTAACATATTACGCTGATTTTAGCAAGTATTTTTATTATCTATCTATTTAAATTCTTTTTTAGTAGAGTCTAATGAAACTTCACTTTGGACTCCAAAGTTAATTTGCTGAGTGATTAGTTATTTCCACAAAGTATGAGCGAATTGACGGAAAAAATCATGTAATTAAAACATGAAATAATGGAAATACATTTGTATGTAACAGAGTAGGTCGTGTCAAATATTGTCATTACATAGGAAACATATCTTGCTATATTGTCCTTTTTTTTATATATACATGAAACACTAACATTATATTGATATGAGAAAGGACGTTCTTATCCGCACACACCATGGAAGTTCCAAATTTGGACTGATCGGAGCACCTTGACAGACCATTTTGCAGATGTTTTCATCAGTGTTGCTTCCAAGTACAACGTAGATATAGATAGGGTCACTCTAGAGAATGGTGATGTTGTACGGCCAGTAATGCATTACTTTGACAGCGTAATTAGTAGGGAAAATTATCATGGAAAACAATATTGCATCATCAGCGCTTCCAAATTTTCCAAGCTAGCTAGTTTATTTTTCTGCTATTATACATCTAAACCTCATAGCATTGCGAGTAATGTCTATCTAGAGTCCATAACTATTATAGTCATCTAGTACATATTATGTAACAAATATTCATTATTTTTTAATATATCACAATTATGGTATAATTAGATTATTGTAATTGTCACATATATACTTATAAAAGAAACGAGTATATCCTAGATTATAGATAGCTATATAAATGGGAAATAAAACAAGTGTTAAATAATTTCCCACAAGAATGGACCGGAGTGTTTCCAACCCGGCCTTAATTGGATAACAGAAAATATATACTATCACTAACACATCACATATAATCAATATGTAAAAGAATCTACATATACCTGAACAAATAAAGACAAAATTTTGTAAATTAAATCTCTTGCGATTTTAACTTTCATTCATCATGTAGTGTAGATCACCTTAATTAGTATTATGCTTTTCTACATTCTTAAGACGGTCTTGTTTTTAATACTTCAATTTGGATTTTTGGCTAATTATATGTGTGCACAAATTCAATGCAAGGTCAACTATTACTGTGAATCAAGTAGTTGGGTAAAAATCTTTCGTAAATACTACACATTAGGTTTTGAGTGACACCATCTAATCTTTCATGCAAAAAGAAAATACTTAGACACCATCTTGGAAGGTAACAACAGAGATAAGAGAGCATAAAAAGGAATATGGATCAAAAGGCCATCAAATTTGCAATGCAAATCTCAGACTTATCTACTGAATTATGTGGGAGCACAATGCAAGTTTTTACATTTGGAATGGGGTGTTTGGAGCATAGATACTTGACTTGAATGTCCACAGGGGTTGGGGCGCAAGTATTTTTTGGGCACATGAGGCACTAAACGAAAGGTGCATGGGATGTGTTACTAATGTACCATGAAAATCCTGTAGGCTTTCGAAGACCCTATTTGGCAAATAAATCAGTAAGGATGGCAGGATGCACTTCTGCACGAGTGCAATGGTTCACAGAATCACAGGAATTTATGGCAATGCATTCCTATAGAATTTGATTATAATATAATTTTCAATTCCTAGAATCCAACAATTCAACAAATGGAGAGCGACAATACTGTACTGGTAGTGTGCGGGCCACCATTCTAGCATAGACAGAGATATACAGGAATCAGAATAATATGGGGCACCCCAGATGTCAATCATACTTGGTAGTGGATTTGAAGCAATGCTACTGCATCATGTACGAATTGACGATCAAAGAGTGACTTGACATGGCATGTGCACAATTCAACAGATTATTTCAATTGAAGAAACTGAAAGTACTTTTAACTGAGAACAAAGATGAGGCAGGAGAACACTAAGACAGTACACAACCGAAGAGCACACCAAATACCACGCCCTTTGGATAGCATGATGGACCGACAATAGTCCTAGCTTGCCCACAAACTCCACCACAAGAACACAACTGCATGTGGAACTGAGGGTGGAATTCAGCACTGAGACGCACACCAGTTACCTCAAAACTAACAGCTGAATTGCACTCGCCATACAGATCGAATAGTCTAAGCAAACGGGGCCAAATTAAAGGTGGAGCGAGGGTCGAGGAGGACGGAACCCATCAAAGCCTGAGGGAGAGGTCCAGCTCGTCGGCGCGCTCGAAGCCGTGCTCCGACGACCTCCTTTTATTGCTCGGCAGGGAAGCCACGGCCGGAGCAGCAGCAGGATGCTGATGCTGCTGCTCTTCCATCCTTGCCATCCTATCTCCCGCGCCGACGACTCCTGCGCCGGTGGCCCCCGGCCTGGCAGCGGCGGCGCCGTGCGCACGCAGGGCGGCGGCGATCTCTCTCCGGCGCTTGGCGAGGCTGCGCTCGTACTTGTGCGCGTTCTGGTGGCCGCCGAGTGCCTGCGAGCTGAAGAACTTGCGGTCGCAGTACATGCAGATGAAGTAGCCCGGGGGCTCCGGCGAGGCCGAGGCGTGGAAGAGGGTGAGCTCAAGGTTGAGCTCCTGCTCCATTAGCGGCACAATCTATGTGAGGGGTGTGTGTGTCTGAGAAAGAGCTAGCTGAGAAAGATACTGGCTTAATTTGCAACAGCAATCATGGTACTAAGCGGGTGTTAAATATAGCACCAAGCCGGTGTTGCTGATGCACTGCTCCGTGAGATCAGGTTACTGATGAAGAGTACAGGCAGCTAGTGCCTAGTGGACGGGGGCCGCGCACGTTTCCGTTTGGTTGGTCTGTAGTAACCATCCGAAGAATCAGGCCAAGCAAGTTGCCTGCCGCCGGGTACACCAGTTCAGCCAGACAAAAACTTTAGGAAACACACATATCTCTCATTGAGGATACATCGGATATCAGTTTATTACTTTATTCACACAACTCTTTTAAGTTCAGCCATCATTGCATTTCAAAAATCTTGTGATCGTACAGTTTGAAGGACTTACATGTCAAAATTTAAGTTTTACTGTACGGTGAGAAGCAAAACACGTTTAATCAAAACACTATGCAGAAGCACACCTGCGCATATATAGGCAGCACATGAGCACAATGACAAACTAGAAACGGGTCACAGCGAATAAAGGATCCCGGATGCAAGCTAGGCGCGCTGGCCGGGCCCCCACCATTTCTCCCGGTGGGTAGCTACTAGCTATATAGTACAAGCAACGACAAGGCGTTTCACTACAGCTTATAATGTCATGACCTCGCAACGAAACAAAGCAGCACATGAAGCCGTAGCCTTCGCCTTCGCCCATCAACGACGGCGCGTCCTCCGGCGGGCAGCCGGCCGGGGACCTGGTGGTGCTCGCCATCTCGCTGCTCACATCGCCATTATTGAGTCTGGCAGTCGGCCATAGCCGTTTAGGCATGCATAGTCGATCGATTATTCGCTTGCCACGGCAGTAGTCTGTACTGTACGTAGAGCTACCTGCGGCTGCGCCTTTTCTTGCCCCTATTACCTATGCCGCGCACTGCAACTTGTGGTGATTTGTATGATTCCTCTTCCGGAAGTGCTATGAATGCTACAAGAGACCTGATCTTGATATCCTGACTAATAACATAGTAATTCATAAACGCAGTCCCATGGTTTTTGAACCTGAGTGTAAGTGCCAAACGTAGTATGATTCGTTGAGAGATCAAGTTGAGATTTGCCTTGATCTATTTTATGATGAGTGATTGACTGGATGATTTGAGGCTTTACTGGTTGAGTCGTTATCTCATCTATGCGTGTTGTGTTGCTGTGTTGGTGTAAAACAACTGTTGTGTCTCTTGGCTCATGATCGATGTGTAGGTGTAGGATGCGATATGGCGATCGAACGACACGAGGTGAAGGTCAATCGAAAGGTTTGGGTGAACACGAGTAGGCTTGGGGGACCAAAGGACCCGAGGAGTCCAGACAGAGTCATGGGCGGTACACATGGTGCACGGAAGAGGAAGAGTACACAAGATGAAGATGATGTCCACCAATTCAAGGTAGAAGGCGATGGAAAGTTCTAGTAGGTTGTCCATGTGATGGTAGTGCGAAAGATCTTGAAGGCGTCGTGACGCTTGGCGGGAGGACGAGCACGCATCAACATCGAGGGTTTAACCAGTTTGGCCTCAAAACCAGGGATGAGTCATGCCTTGTAGGGTATGCAAGAGAGTTTGGTGATTTGGGCCTCAAAATCACCGGTGGAGGGTTTCATGGTTTGGGTTTCAAAACCATGTGCGAAGGGTTTTCTGGTTTGGGCCACAAAACTGGGTGGCGAGTCTGATGCGTCAGGCGGCCCACGACATCGGATCGAGGATGTGTGGCACCATCGTGAAGGTTGCATTGAGGCAAAGGAAAATTCGAAGGCGACGGGTTCGTCCGATGTACTGAGATAAACTTAGATGGTTTTACCCCTGAGGGATATTTGGGATAAGCTCTTTATGTAAGGGTATTTTGGACATTTTTCAAAGTGCCTACATATATGTGGAGTGTTGTTGGGGGCAGCTGAATCTCTTGGGTGTCTCATTTGGGGTGTCACTCACTTTGTTTTGTGCGAGGCTTGGTTAGGGTTTGAGAAAGAGAGAGATAAGTTGTTCTTTGATGTGAGCTTTTTGCCATCCTAGCTTAGAGTGTGAATAGAGGTGGCTTGTATCTAGACATCTTGAGTTAATCAAAATCTTAATTTTGTGTTCATGTGTCTCATCTTCTTAGAATCTGGTATTTATCTTTTTCTATATATTTTTGGAGCCATTTTTGGCTGATATTTTATTCTTTACTTTGGCTGTGATTTGAGTTAGATTTCTTGGTGGTGTTTTGTGTTGGGACATGTGCAATCTCATCTAGGGTGATCCCCAACTTAACCCATGCATGAGCACCACAAATTTTGGGTTTTCCCAAAATCCCTCCTTTCATACGTTCTTGAGCAAAATCGTGAAATCCATGGTGAAAACTTGATCTGTTAAAGAGGACATTTGGATACATATTCGCCACCTCTGGGCGAAGCTATAGTTCAAATTTCATATGATTTGGATACCGTTTGATCAAGTTTTGAATTTATTTTGGATCTTGCCCATGTCTGAAATTGGAGGTCGGTTTTAAACAGGCCCGGCTAGTTTGATAGGCCTGGCCAGTTTTCTTCTCTGAACTCTATTCTCTAAAAGATTTATCAATTAATTACATTTATTTTTAAAAGACTATTTTGTAGAATTACATTAATAGGAGGATGGCTTAAGGAACTAAATGTGAAAAATCCAAGTGTCACATGGGTTTCGTTTAGTAGGAATGCAGGATTAGCTTGGTCAATCCAATGGCCCAATACCCAATCTGAAAAAAATCAGTGTAAAAACTCTATAGAGCCAACCCAATATTTTTTGGTTAACTAGGTCAATGGGTACCTAATTAATACCAACGGAAACACCACAGAGGAAACCACCAGCCCACCGCCGGTCGTCGACGCCTCCGAGCCACCCGTCGCGCGCGATGGCCTACTCCAGCGGCGGCGCGGCTAGAGGAAGGCGCCCTATCCGGTCCTCTTCTTCTCACTGCATGCCTCTTTCCTTCCACTTCACACCACACGCACACATGGCGACTTCGGTGGGAGCGGCAGCGGGAGCTCGCGGCCGGGCCGGCATGAGCTTCCTACGCGTGGCGCCGGAAGCAGTGAACTCACAGGTGGTGGGGTTGGCTCCGCATGGCGGCCGGCACGAGCGTCGGGAGTGGCGACATCGTGGTCATGTGCTCCGCCCGCAGCGATCTGCTTCCGACTGATCTGCATCTCGTTTCGTTCCCTCTAATTGATCTCCATGTAGATTTGTTCTTCAAATCTTAGGATCTCTAATCGCCTGCTGGTGATGGGGGGCATGCGGGAATCCGGCATGCGGAGGTAAGATGAGGCGAGGCTAGGCTAGGCCGTCGTTGAATTTTGGGGTTACTAATGGGTTTTGGGTAAGTAAGTAAATTATTTTTTGGGCCAACCCATTAACACCAATCAAACTATTGGGTCGTGTGGGTTGGGCACTGGTTGACCCAAATCCAACCCATTTGCATCCCTAGTTTAATTGAGTGGTTTTCTTAATGGACCACATGTGAAAATGAATTTCCATAAAATGCTTATGCCTGAGGGGAACCCCACCATATATAATCATAGGGGCACATAATTTGAATTGCCCTTGGAAGTTAGGTGTGATGCCTGAAAAAATCTTCTTTTTTTGCGGCATTGATCCTCGGGAACCTATGGCATGGAAATTGAGTTCCCATGAGAACTACGAGAACTCAAATTTGGGTTGTATGATCTCCATCCAAGGGGAAAGTGAGAGGGGGATTTACAAAAGTATAATTAAAGGGGTGGTGATTTTACAAATCCTCCATCCCACCTCTCCCTACGCGCTCCCCTTGGATGAAGATCATGTGACCCAGATTTGAGTTCTCATAGTTCTCACGGAAATTGAGTTCTCATGTAATACGTTGCGTTGATCCTCTGCCTCCATATATATCCCTCCCCCTCAAAAAAACACTTGGTTAGTCTTAGTCATTGGTTGAATCTTCTTTTTAGTAGTGTCTATGTTTTTTTATTGAGGTGCTAGAAGGCTAGAAACATTCGGTTTGTTGTATTTTTTTATTATTGTCGCCACAATATTGCTAAGGTAACATACTAACAGTGCTTCCGAGTATATAAGAGTATGGTAGAACATATTGTGCTGTCGTGTATTAAAACAAGCTATACAGTAGCCAAGTAGATACATTTCCTAATACTGGAGTATTATATTATGGAAGGGTCTAATTGTCCCTTGTGTTTCGTTGCGCTTTTACTGGTACGGTGCCTGCATAAACATTTGGCACAGGCATGCATCTTTCCTTTTCTCTGCACCGTGAGCTACATTTTGTACTGGTACACAGCAAGACCAGCCCTGGCTCATGCACATTGCACGCACAGCTCCCGCCCGCACATCATATCCATCGACCTGGGGAGCTAGGAAGGGCCGGAGGGGGGTCTAGTGCGTGAGCCAGTCGTTTCTCGATTCGTGACGACGACGTCCATTGGCCGAAACGGAATCAAACCTGCTGCCAGTGTCAAGTCGCCGAACAGAAGCTCGCTGTCGATTCCAGTCCCGTCCACTGGCTGACCATGGGTTTTGTAGGCAGACCTTTTTTTTTTTCTCCTTTGATAAACGGGAGGATACTATCGACATATCAAACTTTGGCACGCTCTAGCTAGGAGAGGGCCATGCAGCAATGCAATAAATATGCGGGGCCTACGCGGACCACCCCTTTAGATCCACTCAATCTTGCTAGTTCTGTCACTCTATAGGCTGGATGTTCAGAATGGACCCCCACCACATAAAGAACTCCATAAAACAAAAGCAACGTAAGGGACAAAGCCACCACCACACCAATTTGCAATTTGTGTGGGGCGAATCTTATGTTGGCCCACTTGAATCGTACTATTCCTTATGACCTCCGTTCTTGCATATAGTAGGAGTATTCCTTAGGGGGCTTCCACTTGCATAGTATTCTTTAGAGCCATGCACATATAATCCTATACCCCTACCTTGTTATGAATTAGCTTTAATGGTGAGCATGACATATAGAGATATACATGTTGAGATAATATTGTGTAGGGCATATTATTCTGATTGTATCGTAAACATGGGTATATACTGTGAGTTTTTAGACCAGAAAATATGGATAGCAAACTCATTATAGTAGGTAGCATGATATGTGTTGTAGATGTACTCTCTCCAGTTCCTTAAACGGAAGTTGTTTTGAGATTGCCTGAGTCAAAATTTTTAAATTTCAACAACAAAATATTTTCTATGTTAAGTTTTGAGATGTGAAAAAGATATGAGCAGATTCGTAATAAAATATAATTTCATAAAAGTAGTTTTTAAATATATTTTATAAATATAGCAAAATGCATTAATCCAAGTTATGTTTCAGAGCCCGTGTCAATGTCCTAAACGACCTCTTTTATGAAACCGGAGGGAGTACTTGGTATTAGCAGCATGAAAACAGGTAGAGCCGTCAAGGATCGAGTTGAACCCTACGTCCGACAATATAAGACCAATCCTACAAGCTAAATTATAGCTTGGTTGGATTTCATAGAGTGGACCATGGCCCACAGGGCCAAGGCTTAGCCCAGCCCCTTTGTGTTCGTAAATGTGTGTATATGGTTTCATCGAGATGAAACCCCTCTCACCACTCTTTTCTCATTGACTCGCCACATCACCAAATGTATTGACATGACACTCTAATAATATGCATGAAGCCTATGTAAAACTTGCAGTGGGAGTACTTCTCAGTCTGATCTATTCACCGCCTTTAGGACCAGTTGAGGTTTTTTTCTTCTCCAATTGGATCCATGCTTGATGCAAACCGACCGGGGTGATGTGAGACCACCGGCTACCAGTAGCAGGGCAATTACTCTCCAATCAATGGTAGCACGTGCATCAGCTGCCATATTATATGATCTGAGACAGTCAGTTAGTGTCTTCTATCTAAAGGTTCACGAAACGTGCACAGTCCTCCTGCCACAGTTATCCCCGTTCGTCCCAATCATAGTCCTCGTTCGGTGTGCTGGTCACTCCCCAATCAACTCCAAGGTACTAAGTGACAAAGCAACATATACTGTATGATTAAATGCGGTGAAAGAAAATAAAACATTAAGAGCGAGATCAGTGTTATTGATATACCGGTTGTGTTCAGATTAGGGTAAAAAACACTGTAGCTGAAAAAACATTGTAGCACTTGCTGGGCAGCGTGTTTTGTGAGGAAGGTAAATAGGAAAAAGTTGATGAATAGTGAAAAGTTGGAATGAGTAGTGTTTTGTTAGGAATCTGAACACTGTGATGTTGCTAAATTGTCATGACTTAATTTATTAAAGCCAAACATCCAGTTTCGAGACTAAAGGAGAGCTGCGGGTTAAGGATTTTGATGCCGTTTCAATGGAACAGAAATATTTTGTTTTTGTAGGTACACATGAAGGGAAAAATACACCAGTTCAAAAACTTCCATAATCTAATAAAGTTTAGTTGCCAAACTAAAACTTGGTCTTGATTTCTTCAAGTTCTTTTCGTTTTTAAAGACCAAAGTTACGTTTATGGTTATAGGCTCCTAGCTATCATGAATACTGGTCCCCTGTTTTTATATGATGGGCGATAAATGAAACCCTTGTCCCTTCTACGGTGGAATACATTCGCACACATTGTTACTCTAGTGTACTCCGCATGTCGGCCAACTGAATCACAATGCAAGCTGCAATCCATCCACGCCCTATTAGTTTTCAACAATTCTTGATTGTCTTTCCAAATGGTCTACGTTTACTGGTCTTGTTGAATGTTAAGAAACTTTCAAATGGCCAAGGGTTTTCTGGTATATAATTAAGCCATTTTCGAAGAGTTATGTAGTAAATGGCGGATGGTTTTATGGCGAAATGTTAGTTAGGAATTCTTTGTTGCTAATAATAAAAATATGAACCCTCGAGCATTAAAAAACAATCCAAGATGTTTGAGGTGTTATTGTGATGATATATATGAATGTATATTTTGCCTAAATGATCAAATGAGAATAACCAAGGTTTGGTACGCTCACGCTTATTTCCTTGACGCTTCCTAGGCGCCTCATAGATAAATGAGTGAATAAAGCAAGGTTTTAAAAGGACTTTCTATGGTATGTTCATAGATCCCTAAGGTTCCTTCTATTAAACGTCAGCGTCGTGAATATGAAATACACAGACATATGTTTTTGTCTTTTAATTTGTGCGGTTTAGACCCACAAAATTACAAGCCTTTGACAGAATAATCATATATGAAGGATTCAACTTGTTGTAGAAGCTAGTGAAAGTTGTTTTTTTCTTCCTTTTTTCTTTTTTGCCGTAACTCCTCCCAAAGGAGCCTCGATACAATTCAGCTGTTGTGTAAAATATTGCTGTTTCGTAGACTTCAGCTCACAGAAGTGGAGAAACTGCGACAGAAGTTGTCACAGACATGACCCATGCGATAGTATTCTCGAGCCATAGGCCAAAAGCCCAAAAGTGTTGTCTCCATCAATGGTAATGCCGAAAGGGTCATCTACAAGGAGCTTTGTTTCAGTGACCTAGATACCACATACTAGTATATAGTAATTCTCCATGTAGTCATTTCATGGTGTATGTTCCCATTATTTTGTACAAGGTCTTGAATTGACGAGTATTTTAAATGGCACAAATCCAAAAAGAACAAATATATCTTCAGGAATCCTGTTTCGTAATTTGTACATATATATACATGCTTTGTCTGGTTCCAATCAAAATATTTAAAGTTTGACCACTTTGCACATGGAAGATGAACATTTGTATGGAAAGTATTACTCATTTCGTCAAAACAGAATACAATTCTAGTTTTGTCCTAAGTCAAGTCCTTGAAATTTGACTAAGCTTATGAAGAAAGCTATATGGCATTAAATGAGTAAAGTTAGACTTTTCAGGAAGTATATTTCTACACTATACACATAAGGACTGAGAAAATACAATTTATACACGTGAAAGTATGATCATTTATACATTTCAAAAAAGTTCAATTCAGATTTCAGCTCTAATCAGATTTTTTTAAAAGTTTTTCTGTTGGACACTCTGCATTCGTCGTTCTATCAATTTTGCAGCTAGTGGGCGCTCTCGCTAGTGACAGGAAGAGCTTGCTCTCAGTCCGGAGACCTGGGTTTGAGCCCCTGCACCGTCTTAATTCAAAGCAGAGGGGCGGTCTGCCCCTTTCGAATTATTTTTTTTATCAGTTTTGCAGCTAGACACTCACAACTCAAAAGTGTCAATATGTTCTAGAGGACAAGATCTAGTGCATTTCCACAAACTTCTTTTTTTGCGAACATTTGCTAAAAGATCCAAGATTGTGCATGTTATTGGCTGCCAAAAATAGTTATATTTGGAGAGTCTAGCAGCAACAAGGATCATATCAGTGTTCTTGTTTGAGCCAAAAACGTACTATATAAGCGGATTCTCCCATGGAAAAATTTGCCCAAAGAAAGAAATAAGTTTTGTATAAATGAACAGGAGGTAATTAATTGTGTATGCATGATCCTCAAAGGTTCCTCCTTGTGTTATCTAATGTAATCAGCTAGAAAGAGATAATAGCTAAAACATCCATTGAATATCATATTGACGAGCAAATTGGAGAAGTAGAGTGGCACGAAAAAATGAATTAGTTAAGTATTTATCGCTAGCTTAGTGGTTTTAAGTCAATCGAACTTCACTATTGCCTGCCTTTATCCGCAACTTATAACCCGAGTCAATTGACCTAGCGATGTGCATGCTATTTTTATTTTTCTCTGCAATTAGGGAAAAAAATTATGTATTGCACGATTCTTTATTTATATTAGGCTTGTTCATGCTTTCTGATGCCGTCTGCTCATCATCTCCCATAGATTTGATAGCTCTGTTACAAAAGCCAGCCTCCTTTTGGTCAGCTTCCCTCGCTTTGCTGACAGAACAGTGGCCCCTGGTCCCTAGCAGACGTCGCTATCTCAATGTGTTGTCGGAGCCTCAGCGCTTGGTGGCTGCGGATTTTCTTTAATTGTATTTTCTGGTGGCTACCGTTGCGTCTGAGCGCTGGCCCACGTACAGCAGCACCATAAATTCCCGAACAACTACTGGAAGGAGAACGGGACGGGACAAAAAAAAAGAATATGTTCACTAGGGAGTATTAATTTGAAAAGGTAAGTATAAGAAATTAAGTGTTTTAAGGTGTGTTTAGATTAGGAAAGATTGCAAAAAATACTGTAGAAAAACACTAAGATGAATAGTGTTCTATGAGTGAAAGAGTTGGGAAAAATAGGGAAAAGTTGGATGAATAGTATTTTTTTTGAAATTTTTTTTAATCTAAACAGTACCTTAATCAGAGCTAAACTATCATCGCTCGCCTCACATACTTTTATTCAGGGTCAGCTTTTGCAATGCGTGATTAATTTTTGCCCCCTGAACATACTCCTAGGGACGTCTTGCACGTGCTTGTCGGTTTTAACTGATCTAAAAAAGCATGTGATATACTCCGTAGTACATATATAGCATCAATCCATGATGTCGACCTCGGTTCAAGAAGAATAAAATAAATGAAAAATCTATCTACCTACTATTATAGCATTCCACAAAGAGTGCAGTCGCCTCCCTACGCTCGTCCACACAAGCAAAGGCTATCATGGAAAATTCTCCCCCCTTTTTTTCTTCTTTTTATACATTGCAAAGTGGGAATGTGTGTGATCATGTGACATATATGTACGGAAGCACGTTCGAAACATGCTGTAGATCCGTCGCTGCCAGTATGAATTGTAAGAGCAGCGACAATTAGGATTGATATGCTCTTTATCCTTATCCCTTCAGGAGATCACTCATACTAGTACATCGTCACGCTACTCTTGACGAACTAGTAGTGGTGGCAGCATCATTTTTGTCGCCTAATGCCATGGATCTAGACGCGGGGGGGGGGGGGGGTGTGATGCGATGACAGCGTGCTTGGTTTGCCAGCCATTGCTCACCATGGCGCACTTGTAGCGGCGCCAAACCTGCGTCGCTAAAAATCATCAACACCTCTAGTATGGCAGAAATTTGCACGGCGATGACCTACGCGTACGGCAGCTCCAGTTTGGTATTAGACCAAACCTTGTTTTTCCAGTGGCGAGCTGCACTTTGGGCGTGGCAAAGCTCTACAAACATTTCTGAAATTTCATCACTTTTTCATTAGAAGCATGCTCTAGATCCTAAGTTGTGACATATAATGATTTAAATTTATACCTCTAATTAATCATCCATCACATGCATGTTATGCTGGCCATAGAACTTGCGCTATAAAATGTGTTAAACCAAATTTAAGAAAAATGAGGGGCCGGATTTTATATATACAATTAAGCAGAAGGCCTTAAAAGATAATTGCGGGTGATTGGTTTGGTTTCAAATGTTGTCAAGCCAAAATTAAGACATACCAAAACATTGGCATGCAAATTTTTTTGGCCAAAATCAAGTCAAGAATGAGCCAAAATCTGTAGACCAAAAGACTTTGGACAACCAATCAAGTGTCAAAATTTTATGGATTTTGCCCTAACTTTGGCTTGGCACAAATTGGTGCTCAACCAATCAGCCCCTTGAGACGTACGTGTGGTATAATTAAATCAGAGGAGGGTACATTTAACGCGGTTTTCCTTCTCCGGCCCACTTCGAGGGGCCACCGCGGCGATCTTGTTCACATTCATTGGAGTTTCGACAAAAGCAGAGTGCGGAATTTGATGCTGATAATTCTAATTCGCTCAGATCAGCACAGCACGCTCGTCGTTACAACGCCTGACCGAATCGGTGCCCAGCCTTGAACGCATGGTGAGGAGAGGGCAAGCAATTGCTCACCTTGCTGCACTATATATGCGAATGGCGAGGCGATGCATAAAAACAATTGTGAAGCTAAGCTAGCTAGCATGCAGCAAACAGCGAACATGCGTGAGGCGGTGGTACTGGTGCCTCTGGCGCTGGAACTGGAACTGGAAGGAGTGCCAGCACTACTAGAATTCTAACTTTGGCCTACTGGCTGTACTAATTACCAACTGCCTTTCGGTAAAGTTACAAATGGCCAACGGTTTTTAAATGCCTGACTGTGAATCTAAATACTTTCGGATATTCGATGAATAGCCAACAGTTGTATTACTAGCCGACTGTTTTTCTTGTCACTGTTAGCAATCATTTCAATTGGCCGATAGCTGTTGATAATCCCAGTCGGCAAGTTTGTATGCTCGGGTGCGACGAAAAATATGGGAATGAGACTTGCGTTTTTTTAACTGCCACCACAACACCTTGATATTTTTACCCCACGTCCTAGTTAAACTACCCAACATCTTCAGATCTGTAGCCATCGTAGCCATTCAATCTATGATGACCAAGTAGTATATATATATTAACATGTTCACAACCCTAGCAGGCAATCCAAATCCACAAACCAGATCACATCTTGTGCTTGAGATGCCGTGGTGTTGTTCATCCCGAGGGTACCTTCAATCCTTCGTCGCTTGATGAACGGAGGAGCCGATCGCCTGCAACCTTCTGGGCCTTTCTGGCGCCGTTTCAAGAGGCTTCAGTAGCAACACAGCGCCGCCGCGCGCGTGGATCCAAATGTACAGTCACGCATGATTGACGCCTGGCGATCTGCGTTCTCCTTTTGAGTAATTTTTTTAACCAGATTGAGTAATTTTTTCAGATACTCCCTCCGTCCCGTAAAAAACGCAATTGTAGGCCTATGCATCACTACCAATGTAGGTAGTCAAATTACCTAAATGCCCCTATGTACAGCATGCAGACTGTTCAGTATCTGGTTTGCAGAACATACGTACGAGGGAAAAAAACATAAGTCATGCATGTGCGATAGTGATGAGAGTTTTCTAGAAGATGGAATGAGTGGATGGAATTGCTCCACGTCCTTGCATGCAGTCTTTCTGCTCTTGTTTTTTTTCTACGGGAACATGCAGTGTGTGTTCAGATCACCGTACGAGCTGGCAGCTTTGATCAAAGTGAGCGTTAGTTTTGGGACAAAATTTAAACGCTACGATTGTAGATTTTGTGGGACGGAGGGAGTATCTCTTAGCTATCCGATTTGGATGTTTGCAGTACGGATCTTTCTTGTCCAGTTTGATCTTTCACCTTTTATTTTTCTTTCGTTTGCAAAATTGGATTCAACTTTTTCCCCCGTGATACATGTGCAATCCAATCCTATTTGTGTTCTAATCTATCTTCAATTCTTTATTTTTCTGGTTAAATATGGTTACGTTTGATTCAGAGCTGCAATGATTATGGCAACGCATGAAGACAGAAGATCACTGCAGATAGTATACAGAGAGCACTTATTCCTCTTGTGTTAGATTTGAATACGTAGTGTGATCATCCACTCAGTAGTGTAACGATTGTCACAATTTTTTTTCTCTTAGCTATGGCTGAGTGTATAGGTATGTGTAATTATTACTATTCTTTTTGTTTATTTGGATGTACAAACCAAGCCGTGAGGCATATATACAACCAATTAATCAAAATGATGATAAGAGGGTGATCCCCTTCCATTGTATGACTCCGTTTTAAACCTAAAATGTAATCAATATTTAGAATTTTGCCAGAAGTTGTACATGAAACCAGAAAAGGAACTGAATGAAAATAAGTTTAATACAAATAACGAATTAAAATAGTTTAATATAAATATATAATGAATTAATTTAATATAAATAAATAGTAGCTTTACTAGAAAAGTAAAATGGCCAAGAGTATCCACCCGGTAGGGAATTGTATGGGTGAGCAATTTTGCTACCGATGTGGCCAATGAATGCCCGAGGGTAAACTGTCGGGCTTTCACGGTAGGCTATCGTGTGGCCGACCACCACTCGGAAATTGGCCCAATCTCCGACCAAGAGTGGCTGAGCGGAAGTTACCGACGGTATACGGGCGGGCATTATATTTTCTGAGTGTTTAAGCTAATGGCCAACAGCTTAAATACGCTAGCCTAATATTACAATCCTTGTAGTGCAGCCTTCTTCCGTGCTGGTGACCTCGCTGACCGGCATGCTCGAAGGCTGCCCTGTGCTTGTAGATAGGGTGCCATCTCAAGTTGCACTGTCGTCCGGTGTCCGATCAATCTGCGCCGCTGGTGATCTCGCCCAATCACGCTGTCCTGCACTCCTGCTCGTGGTTCGTTTTGGTGGGCACCACACCGTTGCCGTGGTTGGAATGGTTTCAGACGATCAGGAAACGTCGATCAGATTGTTCAGTTTTCCCACGCCAAATCCACCTCTTCAGCTCAACGGCGAGCGATTAGCTCGACCATACCTTTTCTGTTCAGAGGTTGAAGAGGACGTGCCCTTTTTTTGATAAATGGGAGAGCTCAATCAATTTGATGAACTGCAAGCATTCTTGTTATTGAGTTGTCCTTGTTATGATGGATGTTTGGAAACAGTTTTGATGATAAGTACCATATATGACATCTTCTTTCTTACATGAGGGCATCCAGGGTGATGGAAACAAGGACATACTAAGAGCCTTAGGGTCGGTCGCATACATATACTAGAAGCAGTCCTAATGAAGGCAATAAGGGAAAAAGCTCTAGGCCCGGTCTCATGCTTAAGACACGTATACTGCATGCGGGGGAGAAGGTTAGTGGGTGGACAATTTTTTCCTTTTTTATTTAGGGATATAGGATCCAGCTTGGGGCTGGCACTACTGTCTACGGTACACAACAAGGGTTTCTAGTGTGCGGCCTACGCCAAAGGACCGACGGCGAGGAGCACATATTGCAAAGCCGGCTTCGATGTGAGCCTTTTGTCGAGCACACAACAAAACTCTTTGACGTGTGTATTTAGGGGCACACGGCAGAATAACATACCAGACGAGAATAGGCCGCCACGTTAAGGGCGCGGCCACGCTAACAACTAGCATGGCGTCTACTTTGTGATGTGCCTCATGGTATGACACGGGAAAAAAATAAATATTTGCCGTGTGGCGCCATGAAGGCAGACGGCAAAGTAATTTCCACAATTGACAGGAAAAACACTTTGTCGTGTGGCACGTATGCAGCACACGGCAAAGTTGTGGCCAGTTTACCGTGTGCTACTAGCTAGCACACGACAAAGTGCTACCAAAGGACTATTGAAATGGTCACTTTGCCGTGTGCTAGCTCCCTGACACACGACAAAGTGACCAAAGAATTTCTGTTTTTTTTCACGTATAAATGTCTCCACTCAAACAAACTTACAAACATCACAGATATCATCAATATATGTCCATACATCATCATTCCAAGTACGGAGCAAATCATCAATCAGAGGTTCCATCTACACACTCATATTATCCTCAGGTGTCCAAGTTATCAATGACAAGAATATGTTCTGCCCTTGAAACATAACGCCAAGAGGGAGATTGAGAGGGATAACGAGCAAGGGCCGGCATGTGTATGGGGCAAACGAGATTCCACAAGAATTGAACACATCTGTCATCAGCGCAACACATACATTATGAGTCTTACTTGCTTTCTTAGGATGTCGGCTGTCAAAGTGCTTCCATGATTCACCATCAGCTGGATGTACCATATTCTCGGGACAGTATCATTTGGCTTGTTTGTGTCATATCATCTGTTTTGCGAATTTCTCGATCATGTAAACCTGTTGGATCCTCAGTATGAACGGAAGGTACCATAGGATTTGCACGAAGATTTCGATCTGCCTCTTATGGCAATCATCAGAGTCTACCTCCACGTACCTAGATGATCTCACATTTGGGACAGTACTTTGCATCCGTGGTTAAACAAATCCCTTCGTACTAACATATATCTACTCGTATGGCATCTTAAGTGTACGAAAGAGTTTCTATGCCTCATACATATTGCATGGTAGACTAAGCAGGCTGCCAAACACTGTCAACATATTATCAAAGTTGTCTCAACTAATGCCAAGTTGACGACATCTAGTTGAGAAACATTCGTATGCTCGTGAAACGGTTTCTATTTCGAAGACAACATGTCGTAATAGCCATGTGGTAGGCTCTGATGGATCCTCCCCAACATGTCTAGATTCTTCATCGAAGTATGATTCATGAAAGTCATCTAACATGTCTCCGCACCCAACATCAACATCATAATCCTTGATGCTTGCCTCACGACCTCGTCTCTCGCATGATGGGCTTCACCATGGTAGATCCACCTGAAGGGATCGTGACACTCTAAGATGGGGGTGAATTAGGCGCCTCTAAAAACTAAGGCTCTAAAGCACATATAAAAACCTATTGCAAATTCTATATAAATGTGCTCTAAATTTTCTCTATGTGTTGCTATCTCTACCTCTACAAAGTTTTGCACCCTAGAGGTCCAATCCTATACTAGTATGGCAAGTCTAGGAAAGGTAAAAGCGGAAAGTAATGCAAGTATGAAATGCGGAAGCTTAAAGGGTAGAGAAGGGCAAACTCCGGGCACGATGATTTTTACCGAGGTATCGGAAAGCTCACAAGCTTTCCACTAATCCTTGTTGTTGGAGCCCCTCTCAAACGGAATGCCCACGCAAGGGCATAAACTCCCCGGTCGAGTAACTCCGTGGGTGACAACGGGACTTCCCCATGCGCAAGTGAGTCTCCGTTCGTCTCTCCTCGGATGCTCCTCACCGCCTTCACTTGGTAGAGCTTCGGCCAAAATGCCAAGGGCCTCTCCTCCATTGCACAACCACCGGCGGCCTCTCCACAAACTCGGTTGGAGGGTCTCGCCAGACTACAAGCCTCGGATTACAACACTTGGTGCGCGCAAGCACCGGGTAAAGCAAGAGGTATGCAAACCAGAGACGAATTTGGTGGGCACCCCGACGAAATAGTCATCGCCCACCAGAGACGAATGCACGCCGGTCTTCAATCACCATCGACTGATTCGATGGACCGTCGACTGATTCGACGGGCACACCGTCGAACTAGTCGTCAGGTCCCAGAGATGTGCGCAATGCCGGCATTCCAACACCATTGACTGATTCGATGGGTCGTTGACTGATTCGACGGACACCCCATCGAATTAGTCGTCGCCTCTGCGTTTTGCAGTTTTTCCTTGCTTCTTCGTTGGTCTTCTCTTCTATCTTCTTTGCCATCTTTTGGATGCTTTTCTACGTGAATTGGATGGCTTCAGTTTGGATAACTATTATTTGGATATTGATTATATAAGCATTTGGATGGCTTCCAAAGTATCCTTGGGACCTAGAAATGTCTACAAATATTATCTAGATAAAATGTTTGTCCCAATGGTTATGTTGTCAATCAACCGCCAAAATCATAAACAATGGCCTAGGGCCATTTCCTTACACCACCGGATAGAGTTTGCCATGAAACTATTGTTGCAAATATGTTTACTCATTTTCACCTTTGTTTGACAAAACTTGTTTTCATATTTGCTACAGGAACACACCGCTCTACTTTTTCCTGACTCAAATTCCTTCTTCAACAAATCACGACCTTGTAAATGAATTCTATGGTCTAGTAACACTTACCCCGCCAGTCCGCACTACTAAAAAAGGGTTTTTGGAGGCAGTCAATATAGGTTTTCGAATGAGCAAAGGCTTTTGTTAATCAGGCATTTTTGAGGTGGTTTTGTGTCCGCTTCAATTAAGAAAAAAATACCAAAACCCTAGGATGGCCCGCTGAGCTCATCTATGGTCCCACCAAGCCTATCCAGGGTCGCACGCCATGCCGTCAGCCACGGATCCAACGCTCAACCGCGCTTGTGCTCCTCTACTCTTCCGTGCCTCCTCGCCACCATGCATGTGCACCTCTGCTCCGCCGCGTGCCACCGTGTAGGTCCACGCCTTGCTCGAGGCACCGTACTCACGCGTCGTCGTACTTCAAGTGCCACTACAAGCACTGCACACACACGCGCCGCCCAATCTAAGGAAGGAGGGCCCGCCATGGTTGCCGCCTACTACACCACCTCCATCGGAGCCCGAACACACGCCTCAATTTTTTTGCCACTCCTCTCATCACGCCACCGCCTCCTCCACGTGCCCCAACGCAGCTTGCGTTGGCTGACATCCTCGCACACCGACAAGCTGATGAGGGAGTGGGTGGAGGACCTGGCAATGATGAGGGAGTGGGCAGAGGGCATGGCGACATAGGAGGGGACAAGCCGACGACGAAGTGGGGTGGCATCTGCGGGGTGAAGGCCCAGGCTGCATGACTGTGGTCAGAGGGGAGCGAGAGTAAGAGAGAAAACAGAGATGGAGGGGAGAGAGGTTTTATGGTTAAGTTAAATAAGTTGTATGGTTATCAGGCCGATTTGGGCCTATTGGGCTTCAGCCTTTTTCGGAGGGGGGCCTTATAAGCATCCAACTCTTGAAATAGATTTACGAAGACAGGCATCTTAAGACAACCGCCTTTGAAAACAGATAAATTTTTGAGGTGGTTATTTTAAAAAGTTCACCTCCATAAATTGATATTCCAAGTCGGTCAGACTCAAAGGCCTCCGTAAATAAAAAATGCCCTCCTCTCTTAATGTCTAGCATTAACGAAGGCAGACTGATTTTATGTATGCCTATGAGGCCTTTTTTCCTGTTTCCTCAAAAATATTTTTTGTTGTAGTGTCATGTACATCCACTCACTATTATCCATCCTTTAACATACGAGTTAGTTATTGTTGGCACTTCTTAGTCTTTTCGAATAACTCCACAAGCACACAGAGACTGATGTAGCTTTTCACCATGGGAGTAAAACCTGGATGTCAAATCCAAGGAACAATAGATGTGACTAAGCCTAGAACTATTCAACCGGACCCACCAGGAGAGAAGAGGTACGAGGGTAGAGTACCTAACTCTAGTTAACTGACTCATTACCCAGATAACTTGCTACTCACTAATATGATCTACTTCGACGGCCGGAAAGGAAGGACCTCAGAAAGGGATGAGAGGGGGTCCAATGACAACCTGCATTACTGTTATGAAAACACCCAAACGTGGTGGACTACAAAGGACATACTCCCTCCATCCCAAAATAAGGGTAGTTCTCACTTCTCAAGGAATTCAATGCTTTTAACTTTGACCAACTATATATGTATAATATTAATAATTTATAATACATATTTATTATCATTGGACACATCGTTGAATCTATTTTCATAGTAAACTTATATATAGATACAAATGTTACTAATATGTTTTATAAATGTAGTCAAAGTTAAGAATATTTGACCAGCACGGATACTATAGCTATTCTTATTTTGGGACGGAGGGAGTACATGGTTGTCACCACCCGCCGCCTACCACAATGGTACCATGGGGTGGAACACAACCCAAGGTGACTATCCAGCATTGGCACCACGCCTAAGCTACACTGACTTCCGCCTCACGCTAAGGCAAGAAGAAACCCCAAATAGCAGGCTTGCTAACTCGCGCAGACAAGGGATCTCACAGATCAAATATAGCTAATAAAAAAATTACTTAAAGTAAAGAGAAGAACTAGCGAGACACTGAAGTAAGATGAGAAACATACTCAAAGAAGCTTTATTCCTCGGAGGTGGATAAATAGTTGGAGTCGAGCCAACAAACCCGGCTCACCTCCCTGTTGGAGTAGAACCGACAACTTGGCTCTCCTCCCATCTCTGCTCCCTCCCAAGCTCTAACCTCACACTCTCCCTATTCTACAACTAAAATAATGAAGCACTACATCTTGGACTCTTCTTCTCTCCAATGGATGGTGTGTCTTCAAATGGAGGTGGAGGCTGCCTTTTATAGGCCATTGTTGTCGGCGTTTAGCCGCGTCAATTATGAACCGTAAGCACACGGGTCAGTTGTAGCTTTTCCCTTAAGGATTCCCCCAAGGTTATCAATCCGAGGAACAAGATGATCGTTGTGCTTATCTAGGCAATAATCGTGTTGATCTAGAAGTCTTTCAAATGATGTTTATTAATGAAAACTAAACCTAAGTAAATCTGAATTAAAGATAGATTAATGGAAAACAATGCTTTGTATAGAGTAAGATGTGGATAGCATTTGCCCATAGAGTTCTAAGATCACTCGGTTCTGCAACTGTCGAGTTAAAGTACCAGTCTAATCTATCGAGTCCAAATTACCGATGTCGTTCCCACCCACACACTGTCACTGCACTAGGGGTAATAATTCATCAAGCAAAGAGGACCGAAATCTATGTACAAGATAGATCGATATCACAAAATGTGTTGGCGACTACAAACCAAGTTCACCTTACAACCCCATGGGCAAATGAGGACTTTCACCCCATAAAACTAGTCATGGTGACAGAGTTCATGGTGTAGAAGCCTTCAACGAAGGATGAGGCTCATTGTCCTTCGTCTTGCTCTTGAGTTGTCCTTCGATGACGGATCTCCGATCTCCTCTGGGGGCTCCCTTTTCAATGACGGCGGCTCACTGTCTTTTATAGACCTCTCTTCGCAAAGGATTCAACAGGGTGCCGACTAGTATTGTCGAGGTCAACACACACGTGAAAGGGGACTGCCATTGGGCCTCGGAAAGGGCCAGGTTGGTCGGCTCAGTGGGTCCTAGGCCGACCAGCTTGGGTTTCATTTGGCCTACCTTGGCTCCATCTTTCATGCGATGACTCTCCTCTTCCTTACTAAGTTGTGTCATGTTGTAACTCTTCGTCAAAACTCCTCCGAAAATATCTTATTTTCTACAAAATCACGATATACTCCAAAATACAAGACACAATCGAAAACGGGGTATTTCGAGTGCCAAGTGGCAGGTTAGTTCATGAATGTTTCCAAGTTTGGCACTAAATTATTAATGAAGTATACATCTAAGTAGCGCCAATAGCCATCAAGGGTGATTGTCAGGATAGAAGTGGCACACGGTAGTAGAGTGGCTTCCACGCGAAGTCTGGTAGCGAAATTCCCATGCAGCAGGCCGGACAGCCTAGCCCAAGTTAGCCAGCCTGGAATTCCCTTCGTTCGGCACCGCCTTTGACATGACGCTCCAAATGATCTCCTCGTGGTGGTTGGTTGTTGCTTGTTTGAAGGCGGTTAGAGCCGAAAGGTGGGCCTTTTGATCCATTTTTAGGCCTTCTAGGTCTGTTGATCAAACCGACACCAACTTCACACCCTAGATTGCTTGGAGTGTGTTTCTATCCCCCAAGATCAGTGATGTGTCAATTGGGCGAAGTGGTGGGCCGGTCAGCCGGTCCTTCTGGCCACTTTCTCCATCTTGTTCCACTTAGGCTTGCAACCCAAGTGTTTGTGGGTCCATTGGTGAGCCCCCAAGGCCTTAGTTCAAAGGGGGAAGACTTTCGGGAAGGTTCCTGGATGGTCGGCCAGCTAGCCAGGGCTGCGCCGGTGATCTTCCCGGAGGCATAACTTTTTCGTCGGGACTCCGAATTGAGTGACCCCAAGTGTCACCGCTGCGGCCATGGTGATGGTGGTGGTAGTGGTGCTCGCAGTCCCCACCTGCGGGTGAAAACCGTACGGATATTTGCCGGTGCAGATGATGGCGACGCCCACTGGCATTGTCGTGGTTTCTGCCTCCTCCACCATGGTATTCTCCAGGTGAAAACCTAGTCCGGCTACGGATGAGCGATGTCGGCATCCTTGACGTCACGACCTCCTTGGAGGCATCGCTTTCGATATCTCTGTGAGCACTATGAGTTTCTGGTGACCCATCCTCTCACTTGTACTCAACATATTTAGCCTATGGTATTGGACTCGGTGTTGGCTTTCATTGTGGTTCGGGCGGTGCTCATTCTTGTGCCTTTGTTTCTTCATCGGGATCCTTGTTGGCGCAGTTATCAAAAATCAAATGTCGTGGCATCCATACTTCTGGCCATCACTCCTATGTGGATTCCTCCCCACAAAGGGCACATGATGGTGGTTCATGGAGATCGGATGTGCTCTTAGAGGTGTCTTTGTCAGCTTCAAGGGAGGTCGATGTTGTCCGGCTCATGGTGGTCAGCATGCTTCCCCCACTCTTAGTCCCCATCCTGTTGGGCAACCATTTCGTCCTTCAAGGATTCCTCCCCTTGTTGGAAGGTGGAGGGTGACAACAGTGCGGCGTAGCTATGAGGAGTGGTGTGGCGGTGCAATGTTCATTGCGGTTAAGGCAAGCATGTTGTTTGGTGGTGACGCTCCGTCGATCATTGGTGGTTGTCTCTAACTTGTTTCAAGATTAGGGCTAGTCTGTCCGTTTCTGTTGTTCCATTAGCTCTTGGTTGCCTTTTCTTGTTATGAGCCTATTGTTCCTTAGGCACGCTGTTTGTAATCGGTCTGCCACTGACTTTGTTACCATTGATGGACGGCTTCACCTCGATCTATATATCAATGCATTCAGGTGAGGATCCCCCCCCTCTGACCATTAAAAAAACCTTTCTTTTTGTCTCGTGCTGTGCATTTCCCCTACTACTCACAATAGATAAAACAAGGAATTATCTATGAAGACTTAGAGTTCGTGGGGCGTGCCCAGTTAATTGTTTGTGGAAAATACCTACTCTGCTGCGATAGATCGATCAACAAAATGTAATATTTTCCTTTAGATCATTTGGTCATTTTATAATGATATTAACAATGATTGTGTGCAAACTATAAATATGTTTGGTCTATAGAAAAGATTATACCATTGGAGCCATATATTAATTTCAAAATACTTTCAGATACTATATTGTTGAATCTGAAAGCATTTACTTTGTGGAAACAATGTCTAGTTTTGAAAATTGAGTGAAAATAAAATAAGGAATGGTTGGATTGAAGCAAATGCTAGTACATGAAAAAGGCTACACTGAAGAACCAAATAGAAAACCTTTGACAACAACTAGTGCAAACGTTGAACGATATGCACACATTGAATGATTAAAACAGTCTGCACATGATTATACATGCACTTATATAGATAATAAAAGTGATCTAGAATGCATGCAATGGATATTTCAAAACAACCACTGTTTTATACATATTATGCAATAATATATAATAGCAAAGTTTCCTCTCCATATCTCAATGTGTTGCAATTCTATATCGCTTTGATTTACAGAAATGGCCAAGCAACATGGCACAGAAAAGTTCAAGTACCAAATCCAAATAGACTATTCCCACCAAATGTTGTTTAGTAAATCTTCAAAAGAAAAAAGTTGGTAAATCTGCCAAAACACCAAAAAAACAAAGCCGGCCCTCTGGATGAGTCAATAATGGTTTCTAAAGCACTTCTTCATCCATTGACCAACCCTCCTTCATTATGAAAAATTTCCTGTTGATTATTTATCAAGATTTATTTTATTACAGAAACAGAAGTTCTGACCCATGAGATATAGCATCACTCAATTGGTGCTTAGTTGATGCATCAGAGATTGTTAAGTCATTAGCGTATCTTATAATAGTTAGTAGTTACATGTACAAAAATG
This sequence comes from Digitaria exilis, assembly GCA_015342445.1. NCBI lineage: Eukaryota > Viridiplantae > Streptophyta > Magnoliopsida > Poales > Poaceae > Digitaria > Digitaria exilis. The sequence goes on from JACEFO010002487.1 coordinate 1,933,762, forward strand.
TTATGTTCCTTAATTGAACAGACTGGTCAATTCAACTGAAACACAAAGTCCAGATAAAAATTAGAAACAAAAGTTACAACTCAAGTTCCAGTTGTTTTATGTTTTATCCACAGGAAGAAAAGGCCATATAGAATAACCTGGATTCATTGTTATTTTGTATATCTTATACGGAAGAAAATGTGGAGCATATTTCAATCCTGATTTGTAGATGATGTCTATCTCGCTTATCTGGATTAGACAGATAAGGAATTTTTTATAGTTGCTATACAAATATATAACTGGGTTACACATCAACAAATCCCTTCTTAGTTCTTTAATTATTTATAACTTCATCAGTTCATCATGTGCTAAATTGAAATTTACCTATCTGAACCCTTTTATCGTTGTATACAAACTTTAATTTTAGCTATCCTAGTTCAATACAGATTTCACTAACACTTATTTCAGGGATTAATTAAAAGAACCGACTAAACAAGTGCAAATCTCATTCAATAACAAAAGTGGTGGGAGCTTAATTTAATATAGACTTATGTTTTTTTCTTGTGTGCGGCAAGCTTGCAGTCCCAAAATCGCCATCAAAGAGAGATATATTTAGCAGTCTCTAACCATTAATATATTCTTGGAATTGTGTGGCTCCTATATATCCGAAAAGAAGAGAAAATGAAGGTTGATAGAGCCATTGCTGAAAGATCGTTGTAGACAGCAACATATGGAAGTCTTGCGGGCATTAGAGTTCCGAAAAAAAAAACGTTACAGTCTTCCCAACATGTAACAATTGTTCCCAAAAAGACAACAGTGACAATTAAGGACTTTTCATCAGTAAACAAATAATGCAATTATCTATAGCCACACGAGAGTTATTTGAAGTTTCGAGATGGTTGGCTCACGTTCACAAAAATTCAGGGTTGAATTGATGTTTTATTGGAGTGATCAATAATAGGGTTTAATTTAATTTACTTTCATGCCGAGGTGCTTTTTTTTCGCCATGCGGACGCCCTAAAATTTGCCCCAAAAGCACCAGCACAACCACCTGTCGCTACCGGCGGGTCGCGTCAAATTATTACGGTTATTCGGTTGATATCACTGTTTGGACAATGACAAAGGGAGGTAAAATGTCACGTGCGTATATGCGCAAAGCATTGGCAGCGACAGAGATGAGCCTAGGCCTAGCAACTTAGCTATAGAGGCTAGAGCTAAGGCCTACTGGACCACAAACAACTAGACCCATCCATTCACAGTCCACAGACTTCGCTTTTGTAATGTAATTGTAAGGATTATATACTCCATTACTGAGGATTAACAAATATAGTAGGCAATAATAATAGTTCAGCATCTTACCTGCAGCTGCAGCTTGACTACATACTGTACTGTGTACTGCCCATATGCATATATATGCTGCTGCCAAGTGCCTAGTTCCTTGTAATGTGTAGGTACCTCTCCTGTAACACACATTGATGCACACAGTGTGGACTGCCTCAATCCACACCTCGTTCATGTTTCCATTTGTAGGCTTTACATGGAATGTAATGATAAGTAAATCATGTCTCCGTAAAACTTCGATAAAAGAAAAAGATGGAGAAGATAGAGAGAAAAGCAAAAGGCGAAGGGGTCAAGGAAAAATCGTCAAGAACCTGCTTTGAGTGGCCAGGAAATTAATCAAAAAGAGGTTTACTAATCATCAGCACACAAAACATAACAGGCACTCGAGGATGGATCAATAACTGATTGCTCGAGGCGGCGATAAGAACCTCGCTCCAGGACACGATGACGGGTGCAGACGCTCATAGCTTCAGGGAGAGGTCGATCTCGTCGGTGAGACCCCTGCTTGCCTCCGGCGACGCCCCGATCTGCTGTGTTGATGACGAGCTTGCCACCGATCCCTGTTCCTTCCCCCTCCTAGCACCCTCATCTTGGGTCGCACTGCCGCGCTCGCCGCCGCCGCCGTGGGCTGCGGAGCGGCGAGCGGCGGCGAGCTCGCGGGCGCGCTTGGCGACGCTGCGCTCGAACTTGTGGGCGTTCTGGTGGCCACCGAGCGCCTGCGAGGAGTAGAATTTCTTGTCGCAGTAGGTGCAGGAGAAGTATCCTGGTGGCTCCGGCTCGGGTGCCAAGGACGGCTGAAGGGAGAGGTTTAGGTCGAGGTCGTCCTCGCCGCCGCCGCCGCCCTCGCTGTTGCGATCCATGGCGGCGTCCAGGGATCCGGACAGCACGGAAGAACAGAGCTGTAGTCGCCTCAAAGGTGGTGAGAGAATTGTTGGGAGTGTAGCTGTTTCACTGTACTGCTTTGCGGAATGATTAATGTGCTGCTGCAGTGCTGCTCCATTTGTGCACCAATCCCAGATGCTCAACGGGTATGCTACTTGTAGTAGTACAACCCTAGCAAATGTGTATAGTGCGGTAGGTTATGTATTTGTACGTATGGTGGTCCAGAATAACACTTGTAAGGGCAGGAGAGGCTACCAAAAAAATCAATGAAAGGGACAAAAGATTTCACCCATCATCGACCGGCCCAACGGCACGTACAGATGGAGCTGGTTGCAAGCTGAGCGAGCTAAGGTGCTATACAAAAGCGGCTACTTGCCTACTTGGACCATGTGGACCATTGGACCAAAGCTATCGATCCATCATGAATAGAGACCTGGGCGAGATAAACGAACTGATTCCAAGATAGCACTGACTGTGAGGCCCGTGATACCGTATGTACACAGTCTAGCTCTGTGTGAGCTTTTGGGCCTATTTTGGTGGTGGTGTTGGCTTCATTATATTTTTTTATTGGAAAAGAATGCAAGAAGGTGAAGCAATCGATACCTGCTATATATGCTAGCCTGTTCTGCTGTTCATCGCGTTACTCCTGAAGGGCACAACATGTCATCCTAACAGTTCTTTCTTCTTTTCAGGGAACATATCATCCTACAGTACCTACTCCTGTCACAAAACAGCGATGTTTGGGCATGGTCCTTATGACTCGTAAAAAAACATTGGCTACTGTAAATTACTTTATATGTAGTATATTTATGCAATAAGATACTACTAGAAAAACGAGAATTAGTACCGATTTCTCGACTGATACTGCATTTCCGGTACTGGGCATACATGGGAGACAAAAAGGTGGATGCTCGTTTAGTAAAAAGTGCATGCATGGTAGAGCTTTGTTGTCACCAAAGGTGATCATAGCTTTCCTCCTATAAATTTCATTTATAGTAAACATAGAATTTCACCATGTATCAAATAAGTTGTGAGCATTTTTACATGCTTCTCCCCTCAAGATTACTCTTTAAGCTTCCCCTTGCTCCGATGACTAGACACCGCCACCCTAACGCAATGAGATTGCAACCTCTTGCCTCCTTGTGCAGTTGTGCCCATCCCACGCACCCTCCTCCATCCTAGTGCCCCAGGTCGATCCTTGATAATACGGTACATTATCTTTGGGTAGGTGGTCATGCTTCAAAGATGAATTGTCCTTAATTACTCCAAGAGCTAATAAGGACACATATTTTATTTATTTTTGTAAACGAAACAGATTTCTTTTATATTCTACCTTCCTATGAAGAAAAGGTCCTTGGACAGACATAAACGTGGTAGCCCAATGTGTTTCCACAAAAGTGTTTCCAACATATGTGCCTCATCATGGCATCAGGTACCACAAAACATGCCAGAGCCCATAAATTAGAAGTAAACCCAGTGCCTGCCCTTCAAAACTTGATAAGCAAGAGAATTCATGTAGCAAGTTCGCTATATTTTCACGTGTGACTGCTAAGAATACAATTGTGAAAAGCACGACATGTTGTATGAGGACAGGACCCATTTGTAGCTCCTCCCCTCGCCATTTACCTTTTCTGTCTCCCATGCTGAGGCGAGAGCTTTGTTGCGGACAAAGGTGGCCATAGCCTCCCTGCTTTTAAAAAGTTCCTTTTAGTAAACATAGAATTTCAGGGGTTTGAGCATATATTTTTACATAGATTGGTCCCCCTCTAGATTACTCTTCAAGATCATCTATATTGCACACACACCTCCCGGCACCGCCACTCTAATGTCACGATATCGCACAATTAACCTCTCAGTTCCTCATCCCCATCTCACCCTCCTCCATCCAAGTGGCCCTTCACCATTGAATCTTTCCACTACCAGCCCCATGTTGTGCTAACCCAATAGAACAGAATCATCATCAAGAACCAAAATCATGTATCAATGTGGATTACTGGTTCATTTTATCTATGATTCTACTTATTTGTTTGATCTATGGCATATTGATTTGAGTTTTTATTTGATCCATGCATCATTGAGTTGTTATGTGTTGGGGAGAGATGAGAGAGCGCAGTATATCGGGTGGTTCGGGAAAACCCCGAATCTGATATTTCGGGCACCCAAAAATTCAGGTAATTGCTTTTTCGGATAAAGTTCGAGTAGCAGTTTAGGAAACCCAAAGTATGAAATACCTGAATTACCGGACCCAAAATACCCGAACGTCCACCCTAGTGACAACCATATTTGAATTAGTGATGTCTAAATGAACCAATGCATCGGGATCAAGTAGAGCCGAGAGCCCAAGCTAGGATTTGAATCGGGCCAATCGTTACCGGATCTGCGTCAAACCAAAATCTGGCAAATCTGGCATGACCTCTCTAACAGTACGAGAGAATGACAAAGTAACCCATCCTGGGAAGGGCGACCGGACTCCTCGTTGACGAAGACAATCACATACGCATACATCTTAGGCCGTATTTGGATTCACCCCAATAAAATTTGGTGATGTTTGGATTCACCCCATTAACTAGTTGGACTATTCTATCCTTCACTTACCATTCATTAATTGTGGATAGATAGTGTGCTGGATTCCCATGAACAAATAAGGTATTTTGGTCGCATAGCTTGTTTATTAGCGGGGTTTAGCTAATTCAACCAGATAAAGAAGTTGTGTGTGTGTGTGTGTGTGTGTGTGTGTGTGTGTTTTGTTTCTAGCTGTCTCATGGATCACTAACAACTAAACAGAGCCCACCCTTTCCAAGCGGCCAGGGGGCAGCCTGAAACAGAAAGGAACACAACAGTAGCATCGTGAAGGCCTGACGAAGCAGAGCCGCCGCTTTCTCGAAAGCTGACGGTCAGCTCAGGTAGTAGGCCACATGGATTTACAGGGGTCTTATAAAAGTATATAAGCTCGCTCGACATAATACTATTAAACGCATGATGACGTGCATGTGATCAGGCTTCCATTGCTACTGTGTAGCAATTGATTCCTTGCAACGACGTCCATCCACTCGTCGATCCTCCGGATCTGCTGGGACCCCAGGCCAGCGTGTCGATGGCATGCATGCTCTCCGTTGCATCGTGCGTTCACCCAAACTGCAGTTCGGCAACAAGTCCTGATCCTCAAACAGTACGCCGATGTCGTATGTACGAACCAGAACGATTTAGGTCTCTGTCGGCCCAGCTACACGTACACTGTATCACTGACGAGAATGATACGTACATCTCGCTCAATCACGCGTCCTAGCAAAAGAACACAGGAGTCTGGAAACTGACCCTGCACGATATATATGTCGATATCGGCACCGGCCGCCACATATACCTGCGCAGATGGGAAATAAGCGCGCGGTCTCGCGGAGGAGAGCATGAGACGAGCCGGCCAAGCCAGCCCGCGCGCGGCCGCTGGCCGTGCTTGAGGAAAGCTGATAGCTAGCTGTGGCCTAATTAACCTTTCCAGGGTGTCCACGATCAGCCACATTGTTCTCGTCTCCGGGATGATCCAGCCGCATGAGGAACCAGCGAGTTGGTTCCAATCAAAATGGCCAACAATCGACAGTTCGACACGCATGGTTCTTCGTATAGTATAAGAAAAAAATATTGTAAAGCAGGACACGGATATGTAAACACACGCAACATGCTTGGTCGATCTCGCCCCTCGATCGGAATACTAATTTCTAGGGAGAGATTTTTTCCTGGACATTTTTTCATGCTATTAGAGACGAAGATGCCCACACATCACTACCACACAAACGGCAACGCAGCCGGTTTTGTCACCCGTTTGATTTATAGAGGCAGTGCTGACACCCTCAACACAGCCGGTTCCCAACCGGCTGCGATGCTCCTCATCACAGCCGGTTGATAATAGGAACCGGCTGTGATGAGGGTGTCCAGGCCAGCATCATCGCGGTCTTAAAAATAACAAAAACTTTTTTTTTAATTGTGCATGCATATATACTCACCCCACGAGTACACACATGCGAAATCTACCCATATGAGTACCTCCCAAATATTAAACCGGTAAATTTAAAATTAATCACCACAAGATGCCTCTTCTCTACAACCATGGTATTGTTTGAAAAAAATAAATCTAGACCCCAATGTCGAGTTGAGGACTTGACCTTAGGTGGATAGTTCCACCACAAGTAACCTGATCAGTTGAGCCACGCTTAGGTCAATTTTTATTGGCTACATGAAAGTATCTAGAAAAATACTTTGTTTCAAATTATAAGTCAAATAATTTTATCTTTGACCAAAATTATAGAGGGGGTCACAAACTTTGTGGCGCTAAGTATACTATGAAAAAGTATTTAACAAAAAATTAATGATACTTATTTGGTATCATGAATGCTAGTACTTTGCTATATAAATTTGGTCAAACTTGAGATGTTGTGAATCTTATAAAAAGTTAAAATGACTAATAATTAGAAGCAAAGGGAGTATAACCTAAACAAACAAGCTTTTCGGCCTATGTGTGTGTGATACCATAATCCGAAATATAATCAGTTTTCCAGATACCGGGATGCCATTGTTGTTGTGAACCTAATACATGTGTTAGTTCTATCATGCTCTGGAAAGGATGATTTGATAGAATTGCAAGGTACTATAGTACCGTCTCTCTCTCTCTCTCCGTTTGGTAACGCAATCGATTCCAGAAATGGTTGGGAAAAAAAAATAAAGCTGCATGCCTGCTGGCTGCTGGGTTCTCCCAAACGACAGAACTCTGACAGCATGTGCGCAATTCGGTGGCAATATGGCCATCCTTTCCTGCAGGCTCAGGCTGCAGGGACCAAGGCGAAATACCGTACAGACCACTTTCTAATAGGATGAGGTAAAACAGAGGTGGATCTAGCGAAAAAAAATGTTTAAAACCTTCAAGTTAGAGAGATTTCGAAAGATGTACTACCTATCTAGTCCAGTCTTCTCTACTTTCTCGGTCACAAACGAGTGCTGTTTTTTAGTTTGTCTACAGTATACTATTCTGAACATTAACGACAAATTGCTACTTTTGTACATTGAGTTTGGATATACAAAATCTATACGAGTATATCTATATTTTTTTAGTAAACAGCAGGGAGACCTCTACTAGAATTTTTTATTTATCATTTGCAAAATTTGTATGTACAGGTAACAAGGCCTCAGGCCCAAAAAGGAAACAGAAAGCGTCTCTTATGAAAAATTACGTAACCAATTTTACAATTCCATTTTCAGAGAGGGTTCGGCCTTATGAATTACTAGGCCAAACTCTTCTCTAAAAATATGTTTCCATCGCCTCGAAGAGACAGGAACCCCATAAAAAAATAACCTCATTTCTATGTGTCCAGATGGACCAGCAAGCCACTATGATAAGCTCTCTTAGTATCTTTGCACCAAACTGTCTTCGGGCTTCAATAATCATCTCCTTGATTTCAAGGTTCAGATCTCTTCCACGCAAAGTAGGACAGAGCCTTGTTGTCTACTATACTCTTCACTCTCCTCAATTAGACAAAAATAATAGCACATTCCATGACACGTTTCAGTTGTAAAAAGAAAAAAGAAAAGAAACTTGGTTGGATTTTTTAAAACTTCCCTCGTAAGCAAGTGGGCATACATTATTGCTACGTTACGCCCGTCCCAACACATGGCAGCTGTGCTACTGTGCCTCCTGCCCCTGATTGGTGATTGCTCCTCGGCAGATCCCATGGCTGGAGTGCTGGACCCGTGCATGTCGTTGATCGCATCTCGAATGCAGCCAAAACAATCCAAGCCCCGTCCTGGTCTCTAAACAGTGTACCGCTGCCCGCCTGCCGGCCGAGCCGTATGAAGCAGGTTCGTGGTCAAGCGTGTGGCGTCGATGCGTGATACGTTCCACGATAAGCAATACAATACGGAGAACAATATAAGGCGTCCCATCGATCTCAAAAAAAATCCGCGGGGTGCATGGTCCCATGAAATGATCGTCTTTTTTTTTCTTTGGTGGTGATGTGATTATATTGATGAGCCCCATGGCTCAAATTATTTCAGTAGTCGATAATAAGAACTAGAAAGGCGCGCTTAGCTGCGCTCACCGGAGTGACTGTATTTATATAATATAGGCTGTTCTATTGTGCATTTTGAGTATGTATTTTGTGTTCTCATCCGAATGGAATATTAGAGTATAAAAAAAATATAGATATATACATAAATTGGGAGATGAATATATTAAGTCTAATTAGTCCGTGTAATAACGTGTAAACATATTCTTATGATACATTAATCAGTCTGAATAGATCTGTCTCCTAAATTAGCCTCCATTTGTGCAACTTGAACTTGTGATACTAATGAATAATTAGTTAGGCTTAATAGATCATCTTCTAAATTAGCATCCACCTATACAATTAGTTTTGTAACTAATATATGTTCAATAGTCCTAAATATGTGAGCCAAATTGTCTTTTTTTTGCGTGAGGGAAAATAGACACACAAAGCTGCGTAAATGGGAACAGCAAGAGCTTTAGGACATGTACGATGGATATGTCATGACATGACAACCAAACCCGTGGAAGGCTTCTGTTAGTCTTTCTTTCCATATATGATATCCACATGTAGAACAGTGACATGCTAGTCATACAAACCAAGAAATATATTAAGTCTCTATATCTGTAATTAGATTTGTAATTAGTCTATGCTTGATACTCCTTAGTTATGTGATGTAAAGAGAGGCAAAGTCTTTCCTATCTATTTTGCATGCATAATGTCCCACGTGTAGAATGGAGATAACCCAGTTATATAGTCTATGAGACCTATCTCTACTCTATTTTTATCGCCCTGTATGGCAAACCGATAGGACACGTGTCGCAGCCTGTTAACTCATGCGGGTGGGAGGCGATATTTTCGGCGTACATCGCCGACATACCTATCTGCAATTAGATTTGTAATTAGTATGTGCTTGATCCTCCTTAGTTATATGCTGCATAAAGGGGAGGCAAAGTCTTTCCTATTTATTTTGCATACATAATGTCGCACGTGTGGAATGGAGTTAACCCAGTTACATAGGCTATGAGACCCATCTTTACTCTGTTAATACCCTCCCATATGGGCAAACCGAAAAGACACGTGTTGCAGCCTGATGCGAGTGGGAGACGAAATTTTCGGCGCACATTGACAACGCATACCCCTACGGCACCTGCATGGGATCAGTTGATTTATGTGGTGGGAGCATTTTTTTTCACTCGTGTACAGTAGGATGATGCGTCGAAGACATGTTTTTTTCAGCCAAGGTATAGCGAGAACAGGCCAAGGCTGCACAAGTGGACCATTAGGCAAAGGAAGAAAGGCCGCGTACACATCGACGATGTGTGGGCCAAGGACGGCAGGAACAGAGGAGCCCAATCATGGTTGCGGTAGCTGTGAAAAATATAAAGCAGTAAAACGCAGTAAAAAATCCATCAAAGACAGACACGCATCGATAAATGACAAGAGTTCACCGCCGGAGCGCTCTGGTCGCTCGAATTCTTCGAGCGATAAGAGGTGAGTTATATTATATTTCTCAACGCTATGAAGTTTGGCTCGTTGTCTTTCGATGTGAACGGAAATAATATGGAGAAAGGAGTTATATCTACTAGTCTAGTACAGCCGCTCTGGTAAAGAAGCTGATATTTAAAGGAGATAATTTTCTCAAGAAAATAGAAGAAAAGAGAGGGAGTAAAACAATATATTTGTGTTGGTCACATGCAGTTTGAGATCACCCAGGAGGCAAATTGATTGACTGCGTGTGCTGCACTGCATTGTGCTAATAAGAGAGTATTAGGTAATGTCGCTGGCTTATTTTACATGTATTAGGACATTAGGTAATGAGGGTCTATAATGTCCTGTTTTGGAGTATTAGGTAAATTGATTGACTGCATGTCTCACTTGTGTATAATGTCCGGTTTTCTTTTATACTTCAGTTAACGGAGCTGCTGTTTTAATTTGGATAATAGAAATCGTTCGTTAGCCTGAGATTGATTACTATTGTGACTATTGTACTAGCTAGTGACGTTCTCTTGTACCAATGCTCTTGGATTGCCGTGATTTTACTTGGTATATCAGAGTCTGATTGTATACTAGTGTTTGCTGAGATTAATTAATTCGACCAGATACAGTTCAGACTTATTTACCTGCCTTGGTGCTTGACGTGATAGCCTGGAAAGGAATTTTATCACCCAAGTTTATTCATTAACTGAGAGTTGGTCATTTGGGAATTTAAAAGGAATTAAAATTTTGGTTGTGTCGTGAAAGATTGGGACAAAATTTCTCGGACACGTCGCCGTGTTATATGATATCTTGGTCTTTAGTGTTAGTAACGACGATGTGACAACCGTTGAGTCGGGGGCTCGGGGCCTGCCTGGTCACCAGTAATACTGGCAAACGACATGATAGGATCGTAGGGTAGACAGCGTTCAGATACAATAAGTTTTTCTTATTTAACAGGTTTTTTCTATTTACTCCTCTCACATAACATGCTTTCCAATATACTTGTTGACGCACTTCTGGTCAACACACGAAAGCGCTAAATCGCGCGGTTGTCAAGAATCTCCTCGCCGGAGCTTCCGGATGCAGCCGGTCAGACCGCCTGTAGGGGCCGGTCAGACCGCCTGTAGCAGAGGCGCCGCGAAAGCCTACGATCACAACCTCGGGAGGGACCCCGTCGGAAGCTGCGAACCTAGGGTTGTTCTAAGGTCAGCAAGGCCACTTAGAACGACCTAAAACGCCGTAGAGACGAAGAAGGAAAGCAAAGGGGTTGGAAAAGTTAGGGTTTGGAAATAAAAAGTAGAACGATGATTTGTACGATTGGGTAGAGGTCCTCAATCGGCCACGACCCTTTATATTTATAGGGTGGGGAGGTCTTGCCCCGCAAGGAAGTCCTTGTACAGATCTAAAAACGTGCAAAAACCTGATTCTACTCGAACTCGGGGATAGGCGGTCAGACCACCTGTGACAGGTGGTTAGACCGCCTGGCACATTGCCAGATCGTCTACAGGGCATAGTCGGTCTAACCGTTTGTGCAGGCGGTCTTGACCGGCTGTCCCGGCCTGATCGGCTTTAAGCCATTTTTGGTCGTCAACATATGCCCCCCTGTTTATTGGTAAAACTTTGTTTACCACAAAACATTTAATCAGACTAAGGGCGACCCTCTATTGTCGGCCATTTTTTCCTAAGGGCGATATCACATACCGGTCATATCCTTTTAAGCATGTTGCCAAACACTTGGGTGATATTTCTTCAAGTACTTCCCATTGAGTGCCCTTGGCAACTGAAATCCTTGCAAAGTCTCCACCATATAGGAATTCCCAGAACAAACCTTCACAATACGATATGGGCCTTTCCAATTTGGCGACCATTTACCAAACTTGTTGCTCTTTGTTCCTATAGGTAAAATAGTCTTCCACACTAAATCACCAACTTGAAAGGATTTGAGTTTTACCATGCTCGAGCCACTCTTCTCTTATCCTTTTTAATTTTAATTTCCTCCAAGGCCTCCAAACGCTTGTCGGTCACATCATCGATATTATCCATCATCCAAGCACAATATGTGCTAGCATCAAAATCATTTTGCTTAGCCAATCTATAAGTAGCCAGATTTACCTCAACGGGCAAAACGGCCTCTTGACCATAGACGAGCTCAAATGGAGTAACCTCAGTAGCACCATGTCTAGAAATACGATGCGTCCATAATGCTTCAGATAATACCTCATGCCACCGCTTAGGATGATCTTCAATCTTCTTCTTTATGAGCTTGATCAAAATCTTATTGCTAGACTCGGCTTGACCATTGGCTTGAGCATAATACGGAGATGAATTGAGCAATTTAATACCATAGGATCCAACAAACTCACGCACCGCTTTAGAAATAAACGACGTCCCTTGATCCGTCGTCAATGTTTGAGGAATCCCAAATCTATGAATAATATGCTCAGTAATAAACTCAATCACCTCTCTATGTGTCATGTTCTTGAGGGAATTGCTTCAGTCCACTTGGTGAAACAATCAGTAGACACAATCACAAAACAATGACCCTTAGATGAAGGAGGATGAATCTTACCAACAAAATCTAAACCCCATCCTCTAAAAGGCCATGGCTTAATGATCGGATGCATCAACGCAGCAGGTGCAATCTGAATATCCCCGAACTTTTGACACTCTTCACATCCTTTGTAGTAACGAAAACAATCGGCTATCATCGTAGGCCAATAAAAGCAAGCCCGCCTAAGGAGCCATTTCATCATTCGAGCCGATTGATGTGTACGGTGTACCACAAATTCCTTCATGAACCTCCGCCATAGCCAATCTAGCTTGATCAGGATCTAAACATTTCAAAAGCAATCCATCCATGGTCCGACGATATAGCTCACCATCAATCAAAGTAAACTTGAAAGCCCATCGTCGGACTTTTCGATCCACTAACCTGCTAGTATCCTGTAAATACTTAACCAGAGGCTCCCTCCAATCACCAGCATCGGCCACAATATATTGAAAATCATTAACAGCCGATTCGGTGTTTTCAGAGGTGCAGGCGGTCAGACCGTCTGTACCGGCGGTTAGACCGGCCGGGCCGGTCAAACCGGCTGTAACAGGCGGTCGAACCGCCTCTCCCAGAGCAGAAACGTCGGCTTCACGAAACATCGGCCTCTTTTCATGAAAATTTCTTTTCTGAACATTATAGCCTGATGCTTGCTGTGCCAACGCAGTAGCTCTAGGATTCTCTTCTCTTGGTACATGATAAATGACAAATTCAACAAAGCAAGATATAATATCTAAACACTTATCAAGATAAGCATTCAAAAACCCATCTAAGCATTGACAAACCTTATATACTTGCTGTACTACCAAAAGAGAATCTCCATATGCTTCAACATGCTTTACTCCCATATCGTGTAAAATCTCCAACCCGAATAATAAAGCTTCATACTCGGTTTGGTTATTGGTGCATTTATGATCTAATCGGTTAAGAGCCTCCAAAACAACACCATTTGGTGATATAATAACACCAACTCCACAATCACTTTTGCAAACCGATCCATCAAAATGCAATTTCCAGGGAGTGAAAGTAATATAGCCGACATTTAAATCAAGATGCTCATTAATCCTATGTTCAACAATAAAATTGGCAACGATTTGTCCTTTCATAGATTTCAATGGTTCAAAGACTAAATCATATTCAATTAAAGCATAAACCCATTTGCCGATTCTACCACTTAATATAGGTCTATGCAACATATATTTAATTATGTCGGCTTGACTAGCAACTATGCAAGTATTTAGTAACAAATAATGCCTCAACTTTTTACAAGCATTATATAATGATAAGCATAACTTTTCAATGAAAGTATACCTCGTCTCGGCGTCCAACAATCTTCTATTTGCATATGCAATAATATATTTTTTTCCTTCGGTCTCTAGGATCAAAACAGCACCAATGACACGTTCTTCGGCCGCAATATATAATTTAAAAGGAACTCCTCTCCTAGGTGCCAGAAGAACCGGAGACAAAGATAAATAATGCTTGATCTCATCAAATGCCTCTTGCTATTTTGCCCCCCAAGTGAATTCAGCATCATCTTTCAACCGAAGCAAAGGAGTAAAAGCATTCACCTTTCCCGACAAGTTGCAAATAAATCTTCTCAAATAATTCACTTTGCCCAAGAATTTTTGCAACTCTTTCTTAGAGCTAGGCGCCTGCAACTTACCAATAGTATCGGCCTTCTTTGCATCAATCTCTATGCCATTCTCATGAACTATGAAACCCAAAAACTTCCCGGCCGACACACCAAAAGCACACTTGAGTGGATTCATCTTCAAACCATACCGGCGCATTCTTTCAAATGCAAGTCTCAAATCGGCCAAATGAGAACCACTTCCAGCCAATTTAACAACAATATCATCGATATAAACTTCTAAGATAATACCAAGCAAATCATGGAAGATTAAATTCATTGTCCTTTGATAAGTAGCACCGGCATTCTTTAAACCAAAAGTCATAACAACCCACTCAAACAAACCAACAAAGCCTGGACATACAAAAGCCGTTTTGGATATATCCTCTTCGGCCATAAATATTTGATTGTAACCAGCATTACCATCAAGAAAGCTAATTATTCTATGTCCATACGCAGCATCGATAAGCATATCGGTTATTGGCATAGGATATTCATCTTTAGGAGTAGCACGATTAAGATTTCTAAAATCAATACACACTCTAATCTTACCCGTTCCTTTCTTTTCTACGGGCACAATATTAGAAATCCATTCAGCATATCGACAAGGTCTAATAGACTTTGCTTCTAATAACCGATTTATCTCCTCTTTAACTCGGTCATAAATTTCAGGATTAAAACACCTAGTTGGTTGTTTGCCTAAAACCAGACTTAATAGGCAACCGATGCTCAACAAGCTCTCGGCTTAAACCAGGCATTTCATGATAATTCCAAGCAAAGCAATCGACATACTCTTTTAACAACTTTATTAATTCAGATTTAAAAGCAGGACCTAAATTCTTATTTACAAATGTCGGCCTGGGTAAAGAACCATCACCAATGTCTACCTCCTCAAGAGGATCGGCCGACGTAAAACCACATCCTAGCTTGCTTATATCATCAAAATCTTCAATGGCTTCACGCATATCGTTCTGATGCGACCGATAGTGTTCAAGTCTCTGCTGCAACCACTCTCGATTATCCATCAAATCATATGAGATGATTCAACCGATTGTTCATCGGCTTTATGATAGCAGGGATGAAGCCATTCTTAGTACAGCTGATAAACTCAAATTCAGAAAGATCTAAGCCTGACAAACATCTAACATCTTCATCATCATGAATGCCAACCAAAGAGCTATCAGCTAAAGCAACACAAGCAGAATTATCACCAAACACAACTTCTACATCATCATCTACCCATTTAATTAAACATTAATACAAAGTAGAAGGAATGCATTGGTTTGCATGAATCCAATCACGACCCAAGATTAAACTGAAGTTACCTTGAGTCTCAGCGACAAAGAAAGCAGTGGCTAAGGTCTTGCTCCCAATAGTAAGCTCCATAGAAATCACCCCCTTGGCACCAATAGGCTCTCCTCCTCCAATGCCGTTGACGGTCATGTTGGTCTTGATCAGCTCCGAATCTGAACCACCAAGCTTCTTGTACAAAGAATAGGGCATTAAGTTCACAATAGCCCCTCCATCGACAAACATCCGCGAGATTGGCTTCCCATTGATATGTCCCTTCAGATATAAAGCCTTCAAGTGATTGTCTTCAGCTTTAGGCTTCTGAAATATAGCTTCCTTGGGACCAAAAACAAGATGAGCAACCTCCTCCTCCGAAAGCATGTCCCCATCCATGGACATATGAAGCACATTCACATCAAGATTCATGCGCTCTGGAGAAGAACTGTAATCAACAAGTTCTTCATCATCCTCAGCAGTGGAAACCGATGTAAACTTGTCATCACGAGCCGAAGAATTAGAAGAAGAAACTCCGGGCGCTTCTGCGTCACCCGGTCTGACCGCCTGTACAGGCGGTCTGACCGCCTGACCTGCGAGCTCTGGATGACAGGCGGTCTGGACCGCCTGTACAGCCGGTTGGACCGTCTGTCGGTCTTCCTTCGGCTTCCACTCCTTCCTCTGTGGAATCTTGGGCTTAACTTGGTTGAAGAATTCATCTCTCTGCTTCTCCAACTCTTGTTCTTGTTTCTCCCGAAAACGAAGTCTCTGGAGCTTCCTCTTTTGAGTACGAGTCAACCCATCAGGACACCACTTTGGAAGAAAGCACTGCTGAGTCTTGGTAGCACTAGACCCCTGATCTTCCACTACCTTTCCACTGGAAGTCGGCTTCATAGCCAGACTCTTCTCAATAGGAACATCCATAGTTCCACCTTGAATGATATCGAACTCAGTAGTCCTCTCTGAGTCCACATCCATGCTCTGCACCTCCTCCTTCTTCTTGGGTCGATAAACCTGCTTCAGAGGAACTCTTGGTAATTAACCCTGACGGGCGGTCTGACCACCTGCAACAGGCGGTCTAACCGCCTGTGTCCAACGTCCTGGACCAGATTGGCGGAAAACCGATCGGTCACGTCTGGGGTATACAATCCCATCCTGAATGCGTTTTCTTGGACCTTCCCAGCCAGGATGAAACGAAGGCTGCATTGTTGAATGATATGGCACCCACATCACTCTATTGTCATCCCACACCAGATCCAAGTTCATGCGAGGAGGCGAAGGAATCCTCTCATGTTGAATCGGTGATCTCATTCTTTTTTTTAATGGTCGATCGCTCGGAACGGCCTTTTGTTTGGTGTACTTGTCAAAAAGCATATCGAACGTGACTTTGGGCTTCTGAACACCCTGCTCCTTTTCCACGTTCATCTTCCAAGTACCAACTTCTGGACGCTTCAGAATTAGCATCTTTGGGCGTCCATGGGGACAGGCGGTCTGACCGCGTAGCGCAACCGGTCCGACCGCCTGTAGCAGACTAGACCCGGGCGCTCGCAGATCAGGAGTAGTGACCGGCCCTTGCCCCCCTTGTCCAGAGGATTTCACAGTGACCTTGAAAGACTCTTTACCATCAACCGTCTTCTCATAAGTCACTTCCCTAACCGACTCTTTCGAAGATGGTCTTTCTTCTCTAATCACCACGTTCTTTCCTTTGGTAGATTCGGCTTGATGCGGCCGAACCAAGACCTTGGGCTGCTGCAACTCTATGGTGTTGACCAAAAAAGGAGTCTCATCAACTTGCATATCATGAAACTTCAAACGGCCCTCATTAATAGCCGATTGAACCTGTCGACGAAAGACATTGCAATCATTAGTAGCATGTGAAAAAGAATTATGAAACTTACAATAAGCACGCTTCCTTAATTCTTTCGTAGGTGGTATGACATGAGAAATCTTGATGTAGCCAAATTTATGCAATTCATCAAATATACGATCACATTTGGACACATCAAAAGTAAACTTTACGTCTTCTTGCCAATTCTTATGAATCGGCTTAAGGGATGAGCATGACACAGTTTTCTTATTAGCAGGCCACACAAATTCTGCTAAATAAACATCATTATCATCGTCGGTCGAATCATTGGATTCATAATCAAATATATGAACATTAGACTGACGTGACTTAAAACTTTCTTTTTCTTTATTCATTCGGCCTTCAGTTACTTCAGCTCTAATACGCACTTGTGCGACCGAATAATAATCACAATTATCTATCTTTTCTCTAATAGAAGATTTCCTAAAGTATAAGCCAGCAAGATCAACTTCAGAAATAGACAAATTAAAGCAACAGTTTTTAATGTATTTAAATCTTCTCATAAATTGAGAGACAGTTTCGTCCCGACCCTGTCTAGCTGATGCCAAATCTGCTAACTTCATCTCATGATTGCCACTATAAAAATGATCATGAAACTTACGCTCTAGTTGATTCCAACTTGTGATAGACCCAGGGGCTAATGAAGAAAACCAAACAAAGGCAGTACCAGTAAGTGATAATGAAAACAAACGTACTCTATATGCTTCATAGTTTCCAGCTTCTCCTAGTTGAGCTACATATTGACTAACATGTTCCCAAGTGATGCGCTCATCATCTCCAGTAAACTTTACAAAATCAGGCAAACGCCACCCATCGGGAAAAGGAACATAATCAAAGCTAGAATGAAAAGGTTTTTGATATATTCTATTATTAACAAAATCAACACCTAGCTTATTTCTCATCACATCAGACAATTCCTCCCTGGATCTAGTAAATTCGGCCCATTGGGGGTTTTGTTGAGCCGAAGATTGCATAGCATTCATACTATTTAAGTGAGGTGATTGTCTATTCTGCATATCTCTATGTGCATTAAAAACATCATCGGGAATACCACCCGAATTTGTAGTATGCATAGTCGCGGAATAAGTAACGCCTGCTGTAGCTACTGGACCAGCACGGCCAGCGGAGACCGAGTTTGGAACAGTAGACAACGGCAAAGGTTGCTCCTTCACGAACACCATAGCATTGGTCGAATTTGTCTGTCCACCAGAACATGCGGTCTGACCGCCTGTAGCCACGGTCTGACCACCTGTCGCGGTCTGACCGGCCGTGCTGGCGGTCAGACCGGCTGCAAATCCAACCGCTGCCGACCCACTTGCATTGACCGTGTTCGGTCTGAGCATATTGGGTGGTGGTTGGGTCTACCCAGCAAAGTAATTCGGTGGCATACCATAGAAAATATTATGCTCACATAGTTCACGAGTATCTATATATTTACCCTCTAGTTTTTTGAGTCGTTCCAATAATTGTACAAATAATGCATCACGATCTGAAAAACCCGAAGTCACAGGAGTAGATCCAGTAGGGTCAGGTGTAGAAGTGCTTACATTGTCAATTACCTCAATCTGCCCCTTACTCATCTTGAAGGAAGGCATTACGAAGTCTCGAACACTTTTCGCCGAACGATCTTCACGACCCTTCCGAAAGGTCTTCAAGTACTCCTCCTCGATGTGCTTCTGGAGCGCCATGAACCTCTCATGATCTTCAACGGTAAGATCTTCAATTGAGGCAGTCACGATGTTGTCTTCTCCAACGTCGAAGCCCATAGTGCTAGGGATAGTAGATCGGTCTTCAAAAACCAGATTTCTTTCCCCAGCGGAGTCGCCAAAATATGTTGATGCACTTCTGGTCAACACACGAAAGCGCTAGATCGCGTGGTTGTCAAGAATCTCCTCGCCGGAGCTTCCGGATGCAGCCGGTCAGACCGCCTGTAGGGGCCGGTCAGACTGCCTGTAGCAGAGGCGCCGCGAAAGCCTACGATCACAACATCGGGATGGGACCCCGTCGGAGGCTGCGAACCTAGGGTTGTTCTAAGGTCGGCAAGGCCACTTAGAACGTCCTAAAACGCCGTAGAGACGAAGAAGGAAAGCAAAGGGGTTGGAAAAGTTAGGGTTTGGAGATAAAAAGTAGAACGATGATTTGTACGATTGGGTAGAGGTCCTCAATCGGCCACGGCCCTTTATATTTATAGGGTGGGGAGGTCTTGCCCCGCAAGGAAGTCCTTGTACAGATCTAAAAACGTGCAAAAACCTTATTCTACTCGGACTCGGGGATAGGCGGTCAGACCACCTGTGACAGGTGGTTAGACCGCCTGGCACATTGCCAGATCGGCTACAGGGTACAGCCGGTCTAACCGTTGGTACAGGCGGTCTAGAACGGCTGTCCCAGCCTGATCGGCTTTAAACCATTTTTTGTCGTCAACAATACTATTCATCTCAAAGTATTTTTTTCCTCCCAGCTAACTAAACACAGCCCGCATAATCTGCCAACGGTCTGCTCAGTGAACAAAATTCAGTTGGATGTAAGTTTTTCCTTTTTTTATATGATCAATTGATTTTTCTTTTTAGCATCATATCAATTGATCGATCAGCATAAGGGGAGGCTACAACATCACGTAGACCGGCCGTTTCCCACCTATCTGCTGCGGTATCCGGCCCAATCCAATAATCCGAAGGCTGGCCCAAGTTCAATGGGATTGTTTGATAATAGGCCAGGTCGTTGGTATGCGAAATTCCTATTCATTTCCTGGTAGAATTTGTCTTTCTCACTTTTTAATATTTGAGATTCGTACAACTAACTACAATCATCAGATATATTCAAACTATAGCTTCATCTCTCCCCAACCTTCTCTCTCCCTGCCTGACGGCCGCACCGTCCTCGCGCTGCACCCGCCCGCGCCGCTGCCACTCGCGCGTTCCCGCCTCTGCCTGCTACCTCCTCCATCGTTACTCATGCCCCATGTTGCCACTACCGCCTAATGCGTTGGCTTAACATACTGGAGGGCACATCGTCGACATCAACTGAAGGTCGGCATAAGCTGAACACCATCTTCAATGGTGGCCTTTCTTGCGCCCATGCTCAAGCAATCAGCGCTTTGTCCGGCCAAGAAACAAGCAGGATGCAAGGATGGCACTTCCGAGTACCTGTCTGAGGACTAGCTAGCCACCTCAGAACAGTTTTTGGTTGTAATGCACTACGCATATATAGTCTACTAGGTCGGTAATCCCGTTGCGAGCGATCTATCGTCTCGTGTTGTGTGAAACATTATGATTTTCCTCTTAATACAATGATACGCAGTTTCCTACGTATTCGGAAAAAAAACTACCGCCTGTGTTGCTGCTTGCACCCCCCGACTACTCTACCCGCTCTGCTGCGCCATCACCGTCCACACACTGCTCCGCCACGCCACTGCCTGCTTTGCGCCATGGTCACCCATGCGCTACGTTGCCACATCGTTTCTCGGTGCCCCACACCATCGCTGGAGAAGAATTCCCCACTCAAAAATTCAAAACTAACATTTCAACATTCCTTCATTACATTACCCACACATTTTTCCGTATAATTTCAAACCAACTTAATAAAAATGTCAATGTAATGATATCAAATTGTTGAACATGCTCACAAAAGACTACCCAAGATAATTGGCCAAATGGGATATGAAGATGACTTATTTGTCCTCCACTAGATAGATAGTAAGTCTCTAGTTCGAAATTTCATCCATCTCTAGGGATCTTAGAGGATATAGCTCAATATCAAGAGGGCTTTGCTTTAGCAACTGATCTTCGTCTAGAAATTGCCTTAATGTTGTCAGATCTAAGGTAGGCATGGAGCTTATGATCAGGAGGCTGCGGACCCGGATCTACTTAGGGGCGGGCCCAATAGGGGTCCATAGGTGCCATGGCACCCCCTAAGAAATTGACCCAAGATCATCTAGTTTTTTTCCTTCAATTTTTCAATAGCCATAACATTGCGAAATCCCTATTTCAACATTTCGTTATTCCATCATCAACATTTCATCCATACTTTTCAATATTTTGACAGAAAATGTTGAATCTGCTAATAAAAAGGGTTAAACTTGATGAAGTAAATTGTTGAACAGGTTGAAAACAAGCGTTGAAGAGAAATGTTGAATATATATATGCTGGTTAATTGGGTTGTGGTGTGCTTTAAAAATGGATGACTTATATCTATCTTGTAGAAGATAGATAGAAAGCCCCCATCACGGCCTAGTCCCGTGGTTGCCCTCGCCCACGACCCTTCGTGGCTTCACCCCCGACGGCCCATGGCGACACCGCTTTCGCCCTTTCCACCTCGTGCCTCGACTGTTGGCTCGTTGCCAGCCACTCCCAGCGCATCTGACTCCGACATTGTCCATCCTCGGCTCAGCGGGTCCCTCTGACCTGGCGTCCTTGCAGCTGAAGGTAGACCGTGAGGCGAGCTGGCGACACGGCCGCGGCGTCCAACGATACGCTTGGTGAATTTTTATTGTTCATTATTTAATTAAAAAATAGAATATATTGTTTTGTATGTGAATATTTTTGGTGTGGCACTCCCTAAATAAAAAAGCTATGTCCGCTACTGGATTTACTATACATATACTAAAGTCCCAAGATTTAAAACTCTCTCATGAACTTTGGCCTCATATATTTTTTTTAGATTACACAGTGCAACGTAGACGCTCACACGCACGCACACTCACCTCTATGAACACATGTACGCAAACCCTACCATCGAATGTATAGCGCCGGTAAATCCTGAAATAAATCCAAGAAAATGCAAGCACCAGGATTTGAACCCTGGTGGGTAGGTTCCACCACAAAATCCCAACCAACTGGATCAGTTCGCAACTTTGGCCTCACATGGGACACACTACTATTTAGATGGAACCCATGTACCATTTAGGTGGGACCCAAGCATGTTTATTGTGGGGCCCATTTAGTAAGACCCATGGTAGTATTAAGAGGCTCCATCATTTAGAAAAATCAGTTATTTAACTAACTTTATATACTATGCACATCTATGATAGCTCTAATAAGAGTTTCTTTACCTTGCTTTCAGTTTATAAAATCAGAAAATAATATCTAATTGTTTTATAGTTTTTTTATTCAAAGTCAAGAATAAGCAGGGCATAACACGTCAATTCGTTAGCTATTTTTCTACTACCACCCAAAAGTTACTGAAATTCTAAGGAAAAATTGATATAGTTTTTCAGAACAAAGAAAAAAGAAGAGATTTTGGCCGCAGCTAAGCGTATAGACGTGCATAAAAAAAAAACTTTGGGCGCACGCGAAAAAAGTGATATACTTTTTTTTTGCTAAACTTTTTTTTTGCGAAACAAAAAAAAAGTGCTATACTAGTGCATCGCGCAACTTAACCGCGCAGCTCAAGCCCACACGCGGCGCCGCGAGCCCACCATCATTATCGGGCTTGGAACGCGCTAGTTTTCCGGCCCGGCTCGATTCCTCGTGTTATGGGCATGCCCCCCGCTGGGCCAAACAGACAACAACCACCCAGCCCAGAGAGAGAGAACTGAGAAGCGATCCGTGGGCTGTGTGAGAGACCAGAGAGAAGCGATCCGTGGGCCGTGTGAGAGACCGCCGCAGATGCTACTGGTGGGCTGGTGGCTGGCAGGAGCACACAGTCGTTGGCTATTCATCGTACGTACGTCGGCGCAAACCATTTTGCGGCAGGGTGAACTGTGAACTCAAGAAGTGTGACACCAGACCACCGACCACGGACGGCCACCGGGCGTTGAAAAGGACGAGGACAGGCGGCGGCTGCGATGCTCCGCGCCAACCTTACGTGTCCCTGCGCCGCACCGAATCAACCGGTGCGCCTCAACATGGGCGCTGTTCCAGAGACCCTGACCCACCGTTCAAAGTGGAGAGGCTCCACGAGTCGTGTTCGTGGGGGTCCGAATCGGCTCGGCTTGGTACCGCGTGGCGTGGGACGGACGGTTACAGACAGCCATGCCCGCCATGAGGCATGAGCGATCGATACCAATAACAGTAATAAGTAAAGAAGGATCACGGCTCGGCCTGGGCTCTCCCTACACCTTTTGCAGCCGCCGGCGGGAGGTGACAAGCGCAGACATGTGCGAGTGCGATCTCAAGGCGGCAGCGGCAGCGGCGGCGGCCTCTGGAAGCAGGAAAAGCCACGGCCCCGGCCGATGAGGATCCGCGTCACCGCGTGCGCCCAGCCCAACCGTCCGTCCGTCCTGTCTCCAAACAAAGGAAATACTCTAAGCTTGTCTGGTTATTTAATCCAGACCGGAGATAAAAATATAATAAGAAATTTATGATAGGTACAATAACAGGTCGGGATTTATTCCGGGTCAAAAGCTAATTTACTCACCATAGTGACACCAAAAGACAAAGAATCAATCCACTAGTCAAGAGGTGGGGAATCATTCCGGGTCTCTTGATGTATCTATCATGAATAAATTAGTTTATGACCCAAAATAAATCCCGGTCTCTAGATATACCTATCATAAATTTCTTATTATATCTACCATTTTCGGCCCGGATTGAATCCGATGGAACCGATCACGCCCTAAATAAACGGGCGGCAGAGAGCACAAGCGGCGACTAGGCTAGGCAAAGGCAAGTACACCACGTACCACAGCGTCGCACGAGGAAGACACGACACGAGGATTGCACGATCGCAAGTACTACTTGCTCGGAGTCGGAGGGGGAGGGGATCAAATCAAATCCACATGCTTTCGTCCACTTTTAACTGCCAGCGAGGTATAATCTAATCAAATCCGCGGCGGTCTAGGATTCTCCGGGTGATTTCAGGCAGGCAAAGCAGCATCCGAAGAAGAGGCAGAGGGGCGCAGGGCCACATGGCGATTAACAGAATCGGTGCATAGAATAACCAGGGAATGTTGCAGGAGAAACATGCGTAGATTCTCGTCAATCCCAGAGACACCGGTCGTCGCTGCCCATCATCGATCCCTTGAACTCGAGACCCCTGTCCGGCTGTTCGTCCGTCTACTCCTACTAGTAGCTCTGATGCTCACTCTCCTAATCAGCTTCGGTAGCAGCACTGAAGATGACAAAACGAGAAAGATAGAGAAGAAAAACTACTGCTGTGTTTAGCTGACGGTGGGAAGAATTACTTTTTTTTCTAGAATGCATGTGATGTGAGTGAGATGAATAGGAAAGGTGAAAAAAGAATTTTTATGAATACGTGTTCTGTAAGGAAAATAAATAGGAAGTAAGTAAAAAATACTTCTAGAACTAAGCACACCAAACGCAAGAGCGCAGACATAGCACAGCAAGCCGCGCACGGCCGGCAGACACGAACAAAGCAGTCGTTTTCTCGTCGTCTCATTACACAAGGGACGGACGACTTGTAGTAGTAGTACAGTACGAAAGCGGGCAGTTTCTCCCAATCCCAACCAAGGATTGCCGGCCGGCGCCGAGCTGGAAAGAGCCACTTTTAGCCTCGGATACGACGGGGGATCCAAAGAACAGGACAGTCCAACAGTGTTCCAAATCCTAGCAGGAAGAATGGAGCTGGACGGAAAGGCATAAAAAAGAAGGAAAGAAGGCGGAGGCGGCGACAAGAGAAAGCAAGGTTACAACAACCACAAAATGGTGGGCATCACAGACAAGAGTTTGTCGTGCAGAATTCGGTACGAGCGGGCCTTCATCTTGCAACAGTGTTCTGGCGACTATGCCTGACAGCACAATCGGAGCTGCACGGTGGTAGAAAGCGAAGCACATGAGAAATGGACACTCACAAGAGAACAAAGACTTTGCTAGCAGTTCATATGCTCCCACTACTGAAATTAAAATTTCTTTGTAGGTTATTACAATAGGGGGAAGGAGAACTAACTAGTACTACTAGGCAGCTAGAGAAAAGACAACTACGATAAGCATCGAAAAAGGAAAAGAATAAAGAAAGAATAATAATCAAACTAACAACAAAAAGAAGTTCCTTTCCTTCCTGCATTGATTTCCCCGGTGAAAACAGGCCAGGAACGTGCCACCCAACTCAACAGGGAAATTTGAACCCTTCGCTTTCCCTCTTCGCTGCCCGTGCTGCTTCTGTTCATCGTCCTGTCCGGCCTCTCTCACCCACACGGTCACACCTGTTTCTTGGCCTCGGCCTCATCGTCCTGTCCGGCGCCCCCGCAGCTGTCAATGCCGGCCCCTGCTCCTTCCCCTCCTTGGGGCTCTCCAGCGCCCGCTTCTCCTCCTCCTCCTCTTCGTTCTCACCGCCGGCCTCCTTGCCCCCCACCGCCGCCGCCGCCGCGCCACCGCCACCGCCTCGCCGCCGGCTCCCGGCGCGGGCCTTGAGGACGTCGAGCAGCTCGCGCATTGCCTCCGTCCTCCCACTCCTCCGGTTCTTGGTCAACACCTCGCTCACATCCGCCGGCGTGATCTCCGCGGCGTCCACCCACTCCTCGAGCCCGCGCAGCACCGCCGCGTCGCCGAGGCGATCCAGCTCCTCGTCGCTCTGGAAGCCGAGGTAGTTCTTGAGCAGGATCCTGAGCGCCGCGAACGTGCAGTAGGACATGAAGATGTGCATGTCCATGCGTCCCGACCGGAGCAGCGCCGGGTCAAGCTTCTCGACGTGGTTGGTCGTGAACACGAAGATGCGCTCCGCGCCGCAGCACGACCAGAGCCCGTCCGTGAAGTTGAGGAGCCCCGAGAGCGTGATCGACCTCCCCGCCGCACCGGCGCTGCCGTCCTGGTCGATCGCGCCAGCGCCGTCAATGCTCGCCGTCGGCCTCGGCCTGGGCGCCGGGGGTGGCGGCTTGGCGCGGTTGGTGAGGTCGACGGAGCAGTCGATGTCCTCGATCACGATGATGGACTTGGACGTCGTCTTCATCAGCAGCTTCCTGAGCTCGGCGTTGCTGCTCACCTCGGTGAGTTCGAGGTCGTACACGTCGTAGCCGAGGTAGTTGGCCATGGCGGCGATCATGCTGGACTTGCCCGTGCCAGGCGGGCCGTACAGTAGGTACCCTCGCTTCCACGCGCGGCCGGTGCGCTCGTAGAAGTCGCTCCCGCCGGCGAAGTCGCGGAGGTCGGCCATGATCGCGTCCTTCCTCGCCGGGTCCATGGCGAGCGTGTCGAACGTGCTCGGGTGCTTGAACGGGACGGGGTCCCACGGGAGGCCGCGCGCGTCCATGGCGCCGCCGCGGGCGTTGGTGTAGAGCAGCCGGTCCTGGCTGCGCCGCCGGATGTCGGCGGCGGCGGCGAGGATGTGGTCGAGGTAGGCCGGGAGGAGCTTGTCCCTGTCCCCGCGGCGGATGCGGAGGGTGAAGCGGCGCTTCTCCTCGGGGAGCGGGCGCCACGAGAAGCCCTGCCCCTGGCGTGGCGCCACCACGTGCTCCCACGTGACGGCGGCGCCGGCGAAGGCGTCGGCGACGCGGTCGCTGGCGGCGAGGCCGAAGGTGAAGGAGGAGGCGTTGAGTGGGCGCGAGAGGCTGAGCCGGGCGCCCGAGGACGGCGCGGCGGTGCTGCTGAGGTAGAGCTGCACGGCGTCGTAGATCTCGTTGGTGCTCATGCCGTCCATCTCGGTCACGTCGAAGTAGCAGTAGGGGGAGAAGGCGCGGGTGAGCCGGCCCAGCAGGCGCGCCACCGCCGCGCGGAGCTCCGCCGGGAACACCGCGTGGAGGACGCCCTGGAGGAAGGCGAACGCGCCCATGAGCGACGCCAGCGTCGTCAAGTACTCCTTCATCTTCTTCGCCGATCCCCCAGGCTCTCTCTCGATTCTTGGGTTTCTTGTTCTTGGATTGGAAGGAAGCAATGCGTCCGGCCAAGAGGGAGTCAAGGCTGGAGCTTGAAGGCTTTCCGCAAGAGGAGGCGACGGATTTTATAGGAGAAGCGGCAGAATGGAGAAAGATTTGAGGGAGAGGGATTTTAATGAAGGAACGAAATGAATGAGGTGCGTGACAGTGAGAGAGTAGGCCAGGCGAGCGTGCAGAAGAGAGCAAGGTCGCTGTCAATGGAGATCAGAGATTAGTAGATGGTCAGACGGATCTTGGTTCTTGGAGGAGCGAGCTGAGGAGATTAGCAGGGAGGGAGAGAGAGAATTCAGTGCGGCGTGAGAACACAGGGAAGGGTTGCAGTGATGCCCGGCAGCTAGGAGTACATACCGAGAGAGATCTTGCTCGCAGCGGGGCTCACTGCGAGGGAGATTTGCAAACTG
The DNA here is from genome assembly GCA_015342445.1 of Digitaria exilis. Classification (NCBI taxonomy): domain Eukaryota; kingdom Viridiplantae; phylum Streptophyta; class Magnoliopsida; order Poales; family Poaceae; genus Digitaria; species Digitaria exilis. Next base: position 1,960,968 of record JACEFO010002487.1, read on the forward strand.
TGCTGGGTCATCACGGATAGGATGCTGCACCCAAAATGCCGTTCTGCCAATCGCTCTGGGTTGGTTGATGGGGAGTAGTACTTTTTGCCCTGGGCTACGGTTGGAGGCTGACACCACGGCCTCGGACCTTGTACCCAAGTTGGATGCTGCCAGCCTGCTAAGAGCATCTCCAGCAGCCCGGCCATCCGGCTAGCCATCGGTACTTTTACTGATTCAATCTGAAAACAGGCCTCCGGCGGAATGGCCAAAAGCTTCGGCATCCCTGTAGACACGCTATCATGCGAGACCGGGCAGCCAAACGTAGCTTGGGCGCTGGACTCGCCATCTTCCGTGCCGTGCGACTGACAACAGGTCCCAGTATTCATGCGCGAGACTTTGAACCAACAGTACGTTCTTTTCTCTCTCCTTCATAAATTTTAAAATCACTATATTGAGCTTCAAAAATCATGCAGTTTTTTATGTAGATAAAACAAACAATAGAGCACCCATTTTAACTAGATTCAACTCAAAATCTCTTATAAGTTTTAAATTAAAATTCCTCAAAGTTGAATCTTTTTTCTTGTTATTTGAATTTTAGGTACCAATTTAATTTAAAAAATGAGGCAAAAAAAATAATTCATGTTAAATCCAATTATAATAAACTGTAGGACAATGAGATTTGGAGGGTGCGATTTGGCTCATCTGCTGGAGCACTGAGCAATATGGAGAGGGAATCTTTTAGAGTGAGTAGCCAAATGAAGATATGGATAGTCAGATTTGGCGAGTTTGCTGGAGATACTCTAACGACGGGGTTTATATGTGGAGGCAGCGTCTGAAACATCCCAAGTACCCTACTGATCTACTCCCTCTACTCTCAAGTCAAAGAGATAACATTCGATGGTGCCAAGTAAACAACAGCCCTATTTGTTAGACCTAGTAAACAACAAATCTGTCAATGGCATGAGAGTTGAACTTAGCACTAGGATACAAAAATTTCTTTGTGAAAAAGAAAATAACAGGTCGTTCTCATGCAAGAACTTCCTGTTTGGTTGAAAACACGAGTCTACCATGTAATAAACTCCTATCGTTGTTTTTCTCAAGAAACTCTCATTGTTTTTGTTAGCAACATTTCACTAACTCATACGGTGGCTTATATTTTCTTCATAAAAAATGATGGCAGTGCGACTTTGTGAGTTCCACACCTCAGATGACATGCCTTCCAAAACCAGAACTGTACTTGACAGAAATTTGGGAATGAATTCCAAAACTGACGCGTACTTCACTAGCGAATTTGGAATTCGTCTTGATCATGGTCAAATTGGCCCTAAGCCGTGAGGTGGCTGGTTTTTATTTTATACTACATCCGTTCTAAATTGTAGAGTATTATATCTTTTTAGAGAGTTAAAACATCTCAAGTTTAACCAAATTTATATAATAAAGTACTAACATTCATGATACTAGAAGTATCATCAATTTCTTCAGTAAATATACTTTCATAGTTTATATATCCCGTCATAAACCTTAAGTCTGGAGGTTGAACTCTCTAAAAACTTTATGATGTCTTACAATTTGAACCCGAGAGAGTATATGTGTATACAATATATATTACACATCCATCGAGTAGTTCAGATAAGCATCGTTTAGTTGTGCATTAGTGTCATTTCCAAAAGCTCCCAGTTTCTAAATTATGCACCTCTACCATTCTAATAAAACTAACTCGGCCATTCATGGTGGATGTTGCCAAGAAGAATTGGAGATCACTTGTGCATATATGTAGAATCCAATGAGCATTTTGATCCCCATGTCAAACAAACAACTCGAGCTAGGATTTTGAATAAACACACAGGTGAAATACACATGAATGTGTGATACCATGGGAAAAACTATGAATGTGCTAACCGAAATCTATCAAAATAGTAAATCGGACAGAAACACATATATATCTATATTATTTTAGAACATAAACAAAAGAGAGATAGCTATGATAAGCAATTTTGATGCTATGTGTCCTAAATTTTTCCACGAACTCCTTGCCCTTAGTACGTCTTTTGAAACTAGTAGCCCCAGGATCACTAATCTAGATGGAGTAGTTTATTACGAAACACCTACCATTCAACCTATTTATCTGTAACTGTGACTATTTTTGGTATTCGATTCTAACCATTTTGCTCCCGTTGCCCTAACTGGAATAGGAAAAAAAAACAAAAGAAGACGCAGACTTTTTTTACGCCTTGGATTTAGGTATCCATTTTCAACGGTTTCTTAGTGGACCGTGGTACGCAACACACAAAATTGAAATCATAAGAAAGCTGAAAGCAGACATTTCGCCACACCCTGCACACGACATTTGCCGGAAATTCGCAATACCACGAATCACGTCACTGTCGAAGCACTGCATTGTGTTTGTAGCCAAGTTGGTTAATCCAAAAGGACAATCTGGACAAAGATCTCAAGGAGCCACTGTTGCTAGACATGAAAGATTCTTCTCGGCCTTTTTGATACTGTTGGGGAGACGCCCCTTGGAATCATATTTTCTGTTTTTGCAGGCGAGACTGAGGAGGTTAGAACGAAGAGGACAAATGAGAAGTTATTTCGAAGAGGTTAAAGTTGCAGGTGAAGTTAGAGAAGTCAGGACGAAGCTGACGAGCGCGAAGCTAATTTGAAGAGGTTAAAAGCCTCGAGCAAAACTGAAGAAGTCAAGGCAAAGAAGACAACAGTACGAGGCTGGTCACGAAGCAGGGAAAATGCCAGAGCGAATCTATCTCCTATAACGAGGTTGAGATGAAGATTGGCGGGAAGCAACGGTCATCTAAAAGCTAGGATAGATATAAGATTTTTGGCGGGTAGTAACGGTCTTGTAAACATATGAGGTTGACCCCTATAAATAGCAGGTCAGCAGTAACTGTAATGAGGATTTTTTGGGGGGAAAGGAACGAGAAAGAAGTCAACTGCGACTTTCTCACTGTTTGTAATACCAGAAAAACCGTGTTACAACAGTTGGCGCCGTCCGCGTGTTAGGATCGAAATCAAAACTCACGATGCCACCAAAGAAAAAGCAACGGTCCGATGATCCACGGACCTCCAAAGCTCACGAAAATGAAAGAGAAAACGATGAACGACAAGTTTCACTAGAGCCAGTCACTACCAATGATAACCAAAATCGAGAAGAAGCTAGCCTCGAACAACTATTACAAGAAATTGAGAGGCTTAAGCAAGAAAAAGAAGCCCTGTTGAAGGAAGCAGAGAATCAAAGAAAAGAAACCGAGAAAGAGCGAAAAATTGCAGAGGCCAAGAACGAGCTTCAGAGACTCCAAAGCGAGCTCAATGCGAGCAAAGAAACCGTTCAAGAGCCCGAGAGAGAATACAACACCGAAACAACAAATCACAACACGGGTTTCAGAAGCTTCGACTCGAATTCACCGTTATCTCCAGGCCTTCAAAATGCACCATGGCCAACCTCGTACAAGCCCATCACCTTGCCCAAATACAATGGTACTTGTGATCCAAGGCAGTTCCTGATGAGCTACGAAGTCGCTGTGGCTTCCGCAGGAGGAAACGAGCTAGTTCTCGCAAAGTCATTCATCATAGCTTGTGAAGGACCGGCTCTCACATGGTTCACGAGACTAAGCCCAGGATCAATTTTCAGCTGGGAACAACTCAAGGCAAAAGTACTTCAAAACTTCCAAGGATTCAATAGACAACTGTTAACCTCGGGAGATTTATTCGCATGTAGACAGGAGGAAAGGGAGCCATTAGCTCAGTATTTCAAACGCTTCATCCAATTGAAGGCCCAAACAGATGATATCCCAGACTCAATAACAATTGATGCATGCATCCACGGGTTGGGACCAGGGCCATGCGCGTCAGAATTCGTCAAAAACAAACCAAGGAACCTCCATGAACTCTTCCACGAGATGGAAAAGTTTTGCAGATCAGACGATGATCACAGGAGAAGAATCAACGAAAGAGCCATGCTCAGAAAAGCAAACGGAAACTATAAGCAGCCCACATACGAAAAGCAGAACTACAACAGACCAACCCAAGTGTTTCACATAGAAAACGAGAGCGGCCAACATAATAACGAATCAAATGCAGCAAAGCAAAACTTTAACTCCTCATCCACACGAGGAAGAGGCGGACGAGGCAGAGGCCGTGGAAGAGGTCGAGGCCAACAAGAAAGCCAATCTCGGTCTTGGTTCTGTCAATTCCATGGCGAAAACCCAGATCATAGTACAGGAAGATGTCCCATAACCATCAGGGTAAAGCAAGAAATGAACCAAAACAACAATCAAGGTCGCACAGTCCAAACAAATTCTTGGCAGTGCACCTCCCATAACACACCGAATCCGCAGCTTCAACTCCCGACGAATTCAGAATCCTTTTCAACATACCACCAGCCTCGTTTGGCTTGGCATCAAACCCAGTCCGAATCAAATCAACAAGCACACAGCTCAATCCAGTCCACCGCAGCAAGAAAAGACGAAACTACGATGCAAGCAGCTCCAACACCGAATTCAACACCCGCCAAGGGTCCCATTCCCTCTCGTGGAATGATTCTGCCTATAGCAGGAGGATCTTCAGTCGACTTCGAAAGCAAAAGACAAAGAAAAGACTACTTCAGAAGAGTGCACGCAATACTACCCAATGGCCCAGTAATAAAAACTCATTGGTCGCATATTCCAATAACCTTTACTGAGCAGGATCTCAAACTCCAGTGTTATCCTCACACTGATGCCATGGTCATCGAAACAAATGTGGCAGGCTGGGAGCTAACAAAGATACTGATAGACGATGGCAGTTCAGCTGATATTATCTTCGCTAGTGCTTTCGACCAAATGAACATCAGCAGAAGTTTGCTACAACCATCAGAAACTCCACTCATCGGTTTCGGAGGAAAAAGAATCCGGGCCTTAGGAAAAATCGAACTACCGGTAACCTTGGGGGACCTGAGTAATCCCAGAACGGAACGAATCACTTTTGACGTAGTCGACATGTACTACCCCTACAATGCAATCTTCGGAAGAGGTTTTCTCAACACGTTCGAAGCCATTGTGCGACAGGCGTATCTCTGCATGAAACTTCCAGCATCAAATGGAGTAATCACAGTATTCGGAAACCAGCAAGTCGCAAGGGACATCGAACAAGGAATTACCCCAGGCGAGAAAAACGTCAACCTCTTGCAGGCAGAAACGAAACAAACAAATAATGAAGTTCAAACAGAATCGATCAAAAAGAAGTCACCGCAATCCAGAGTGGAAAAAGCGAAAGAAGTTATTCAAGCACAAGACACCAAGCGAGTCTCTCTCGATCCAGGAATCGAGGGTAGAGAGGTCACGATCGGAGCAGATCTTACCCCTCAAGAAGAGGAAGATTTGATAACTTTCCTAAGAAAAAATAAAGATGTCTTTGCATGGACAGCTGCAGATCTAAAAGGTGTCAGCAGAACCATAATCGAGCATAGCCTCAATATAAACCCGAAGACGAAACCAAGGAAGCAAAAATTGAGAAAAATGTCGGATGAGAAGGTGGAGGGAATAAAATCCGAAGTGGAAAGGCTGCTGAAAGCAAAAGTCATCAGAGAAGTACAATATCCTGAATGGTTGGCAAACACCGTCCCAGTGAAGAAGAAAAACGGAAAGTGGAGAATGTGCATCGACTTCACAACCCTAAACAAGCATTGCCCAAAAGATGATTTCCCTTTACCAAGAATCGATAGCGTCGTCGACGACACAGCCAACAGCGAGATTCTATCCTTGCTAGATTGCTTTTCAGGGTATCACCAAGTTTGGATGAAACAAGAGGATGAGGAGAAGACAAGCTTCATAACACCCTTCGGAACTTTTTGTTTCGTCAGAATGCCAGAAGGGCTGAGAAACGCAGGATCAACTTTCTCAAGAATGACCAAAAAAGTCTTCAACTCTCAAATCGATAGAAACATGCTAGCTTATGTGGATGACCTCGTCGTAAAAAGCATCAAAAGAACGGATCACATCAAAGATCTCGAGGAAACCTTCAACAATCTAAGAATGTCAAACTTGAGCCTAAATCCAGAAAAATGCGTCTTTGGAGTAACCAAAGGAAAAGTCTTGGGGTGCCTTGTAACATCAAAGGGAATCGAGGCCAACCCAGACAAGGTACAAGCCTTGGCATCCATGGAGGAGCCAAAGACGGTTAAGGAAGTCCAACAATTGACAGGCAGAATCGCAGCTCTAAACAGATTCGTACCAAGAGCAGCCGAGCGAAGCCTTCCTTTCTTCAAAACTCTCAGACATGCACAGAAATTCAACTGGGGCGAAGAACAATCGAAAGCATTCAGAGAACTAAAGCAGTACCTTGCGACAATGATCAAACTATCACCACCAGCCCAAGGAAAAGACCTTCTCCTCTACCTTGCAGTATCAGAGTCAGCAGTAAGCGCTGCAATAGTACAAGAAACCGAAATCGAAGGCATTCTGAAGCAGTTGCCGGCCTACTTCGTTTCTGAAGCATTATCTGGAGCCAAGAAGTCATACTCTGAGCTCGAAAAAATTGCATACGCATTGCTTATGGCATCAAGAAAACTCAGGCACTATTTCGAAGCTCACAAAGTTACAGTCGTCACCAACAAACCTCTAGCCGAGTTATTCGCAAATAGAGAAGCTTCGAATAGGATCAGCAAATGGTCCGCAGAACTATCCGGATTCAATATCGAATTCGTAAGACGAAATGCAATCAAATCCCAAGTATTAGCTGACTTCGTAGCAGACTGGACCTCTCCAAAGCATGAGAAATCAGACGAAGACGAAAAACAGTGGACAGTCTATTGTGATGGAGCATATTGTAACAAAGGAGCAGCGATCTCTGCAATACTGGTTTCACCAGGCGGAATCAAAACAAGATTCGCAGCACGATTGGAATTCAGCAATCAAGAGATTCAAATCACAAATAATGTAGCAGAATACGAAGCACTCCTGCTTGGGTTACGAAAAATGAAATCACTAGGAAAACAAAGGTTCATTGTGAAGACAGACTCGAAAATAGCAAGGGACCACATCGAAAAGGATAGCGAAGCTAGAAAACCAGAACTAATCGATTACCTCGAAGAAGTCAGAGAAATGGAGAAACATTTCAAAGGATTCACAGTAGAGCACATCCACAGAAACGACAACAACGAAGCTGATGACTTAGCCAAAAAATCAGCAAAGAAGGAAGAACTACCTGAGGACGTAATTTACGAGGTCATGACCATCCCCTCAATCAGAAAGCAGCATCTAGCACACATTTGCTGGGAAGATTGGAGAGCACCAATCATGGCATACTTACAAAACAATTTCACACCCTGTTCAGCAAGCGAGGCCAAAAGAATACCAGCAAGAGCAAAAGGGTATCAGATAATACAAGGAGAGCTGTACAAGAAGGGGATATCAGCTCCATGGCTAAAATGCATTGCAAAAGAACAAGGAACGGCGATACTAAAAAGCATTCACGAGGGAATATGCGGAACACATATTGGTCCAAGAGCCCTCGCAGCAAAAGCAGTCAGACAAGGAATGTTTTGGCCAACAATGATAAAAGATGCAGACGAAGTAGCAAAGAAATGCGAAGCATGTCAAAAGAACGCAAGCAATCAAAAGATTCCATGTTCACTGTTGCAGCTCATCACACCTTCTTGGCCATTGCAAAGATGGGGAATAGATTTGGTGGGACCTCTCCCAACAGCTCAAGGAAACTGCAGATTCGCAGTAGTTGCCGTGGAATATTTCACAAAGTGGATCGAAGCAAAAGCCCTAGCATCGATAACTTCGCATACAATACAAAAGTTCTTCTGGCATAACATCATTTGCAGATTCGGGGTACCAAAAGAAATAACAGTAGACAATGGAAAGCAATTTGACAGCGAATCATTCAGAGATTTTTGCACAACAATGGGAACCAAAGTGAAGTATGCATCCGTATATCATCCGCAATCAAACGGCGCAGTTGAAAGAGCCAACGGCATCATTTTTTCAACTATAAGGAAGATGCTCTTCGACCACAAAAAGGGAAAATGGATTGACGATCTGCCAATCGCAGTATGGTCACATAATACCACAGAATCCAGAGCAACCAAGTTCACTCCTTTCAGACTGCTATACGGAACTGAAGCAATGGTTCCAGAAGAAATCAAGGCCAAAACACTAAGGGTAACACTTAGTAGTGACGAAGGTGAAAAAGAAATGGTGGAAAAGGACCTAATCGAAGTCGATCGGCTTGTTGCTTCACATAACCTCGAATCATATCAAAGGCAAACACGAAAGTGGCGCGACCCAAAGGCGAAAATAAGAGAGATCAGAGTTGGGGACCTGGTAATCAAAAGAAGGCATAACGCAGAAAACTTATCCAAATTCGAGGAAAAATGGGAAGGACCATACATTGTCACCAAAAGCTCGAGGCCAGGGTCCTATCATCTGTCCACCGAAAATGGAGAAGAATTACCTCACTCATGGAACGTAGAGCAACTTCGCAAGTACTATAACTAGAATCGGAACAAATAAAGCTGTACAGTTTTTCCAAGTTTCAGTTCTTTTTGTAAAGGTCAACTTCGTAAATGTGCGGAGCTATAAGCACAAATACGTAGCACCTCTTTTCTCTTTTTCTTTCATCACAAAAGGTCGTACTCTTTTCCTCACAAAAGGGGCTCCAGGAAACTGGAGGTGAGGTTTTTAATGAGGCGAACCTATGTAAATCTCTCCAAAAGATCGATAAAGGAGATTCCCCTAAAAGCACTTGAGCAAAAAAACACACCGAGGTTGAAAAATAACCTCGCAAAAAGAAGACCTCGAGCAAGATAGCTCGAGGCCGAGGTTGAAAAATAACCTCGCAAAAATAAGACCTCGAGCAAGATAGCTCAAGGCCGAGGTTGAAAAATAACCTCGCAAAAATAAGACCTCGAACAAGATAGCTCGAGGCCGAAGTTAAAAAATAACCTCGCAAAAAGAAGACCTCGAGCAAGATAGCTCGAGGCCGAGGTTGAAAAATAACCTCGCAAAAATAAGACCTCGAGCAAGATAGCTCGAGGCCGAGGTTGAAAAATAACCTCGCAAAAATAAGACCTCGAGCAAGATAGCTCGAGGCCGAGGTTGAAAAATAACCTCGCAAAAATAAGACCTCGAGCAAGATAGCTCGAGGCCGAGGTTAAAAAATAACCTCGCAAAAATAAGACCTCGAGAAGATAGCTCGAGGCCGAGGTTGAAAAATAACCTCGCAAAAAGAAGACCTCGAGCAAGATAGCTCGAGGCCGAGGTTGAAAAATAACCTCGCAAAAAGAAGACCTCGAGCAAGATAGCTCGAGGCCGAGGTTGAAAAATAACCTCACAAAAAGAAGACCTCGAGCAAGATAGCTCGAGGCCGAAGTTGGAAATACAACCTCGTAAAAAGAAGACCTCGAGCAAATAGCTCGAGGACGAGGTTGAAATATAACTTCGCAAAAATAAAACCTCGAACAAAATAGTTCGAGGCCGAGGTTGGAAATATTAACCTCGCAAAAAGAAGCCTTGAGCAAAATAGCCCAAGGTCGAAGTCAGAAATATAACCTCGCCAAAAAGATCTCGAACAAAATTGTCTAAGAAAGATGTTACAAACAAAACCCCGCAAGAAAAACTACAGTCTAGATCAAATAAGGGGAACGAAAAAAGCAACAGAGTTGCCCAATTTCGAAAAAAGAACAAGAGAACGTAATCTTTCAGATTCGTTGCTCGAAATAAGAAGCAATGAATAAACGCAAAGGGGCTATCGAGGGAGGGGACGCCTTTTTCAAAGGCAAAAAAGAGAAGCCCCCATTTGCATTTATTCAAAAACAAGTTTTCACCAAGCAACGAGCACATTAAAATGAATCACCTAACTTGTACTGTCTAAAAGGACATGAGGTTAGGTGAAATCATAATTTCCCCAAGGGTCCAAAGACCACTATAAAAGAGAAGGGGGAGACAAACCTCGGCAAGAGAAAAAGCAAAGCAAATGAAAAAGAAAAATTTTCCCTAGTAATGAGAGGCAACAGGAATCAAAGGAACGCTCGACGGCATGATCTGCCCAGGCTAAAGATCAACAACAGCACAGGGCCCATAGATACTTCGTACAGCAACGCCCTCTCAAGTTGTGCGATCATGGAGAAAAGCGCATCCGCTTCAAGGCTTTCTCGAGTTAACAAGGGAACTAGAAGCCAATATATGGAGAAAAGCACATCCGCTTCAAGGCTTTCTCGAGTTAACAAGGGAATTAGAAGCCAAAGAACATTTAAGCGTCTTTCATAGCGAAAACGAATCTAAAGGTCATGATCTTATAGAAACAAGATAATGTACAAACAATTTCAAATGAAAAGAAATTTTACGAGTCCAACGCATGCACTTCGAAACAAAGATCGAAGATAATTACGAGGCTAATATAGACAAAATCGTGAACAATTTCAGTGTTTAAGTCGTTCTGGAGCTCACAAACATCGCTCATGACTTGCAACAAGTTTTTTACATTAATTAACTTCGACTCGTGACTAGATTTCTCCTTCTTCTTGGGGAGATTTAGCTTCGTCATCATCACGAGGCGAATCCAGGGTTTCATCTTCTTCTTCCTCGCTTTCTTCCTCTCTTCCTTCTTCAGCTTCTTCAGCTTCTGCGTCCTCAGTTTCTTCCTGGTGAAGAAACAAAGCAAAAGACTTAGGATATTTGACAATAATAAAAAGAGAAGAAGAAGCAAAGTTATACAGAAAAAGTTTCTTACCTTCGAAGAAGAGTCCTTAGCTATATCTCGCCCATAGACGTTCCAGAAGTCCCGCAAGAAGCGACGCTTCATAGTTTCGACTTCTTTAGAGCTAGACGAGGACAAGTCTCCGAAGTCACAAAAGCGGAATCCAGGACCGGCAACTCGAAGAAGTAGTTCCTTATTCTCTTTTTCAAGAAATCTGCCGAGGCCATCGGTGCAGGTAAGTGCGAAGTTGTCGCCAGCAATAGAAAACACATCCCCGAGACCAGCAAATTCTTCTTCAATCCAAGATAAGAAACTATCAATGTTTAAGTCCACCGGAAGAGCGTAAGGAGTGGCTCCGAACTGCTTGAGCGAGCTAGAATACGAATCAAAAATTCGATTTATCCTCTCAGCATCAAGAATCTTGGAAGAGGCTAGAGAATCTTCAGCTTCCTTTAACTTAAGTTCGAGGGAAGACACTTTGGTTTTAGCCTCTTTTGCAGCATCGGACTCGCGAACCACGGCGTCACGAAGGTTCTCGATCACAGCCAGGTTCTTGTCAAAGTCTTTTTGCAAGGCTTTATATTTTCTATCAGTAGTGTCCCAAGTGTCCCCGAGCTTAGTCAAATCTTTGTGAAGTCTGTCGTTAACTTCCCGAAGCCTCTCATTCTCCCCCTCCAAGAAACGAAGCCGATCAGCAGCAGTCTTAGACTTTGAGGCACAAACAGCGTTGATCAGTTTAACCTAAGGAAGCAAATCGAAAACAAAAATGTAAGACAAATATAAAGAAAGGAAGAGACGAGGATAAAATAGTAAGAAGCAAGCACGAACCTTGTGCGCTGTGGAGACGCTCAAGCGAGATAGCTCTTCAAAACTAAGATTTTCCAATGATGCTTTATAACCTATAAAAACGAAGACAAAATATAAGAATAAAAAACGAAACTAAACATGAAGTGGTGATAGAATTTTTTCTTTCTCACCTCGCATCTCATCAGTATCTTCACCAAGTTCAACAAAAGAAGAAGTAGCCAAGTCTTGAGAGGGCTTCGTAGATGTTTCTTCAGGGATCTTTTTACCCTTGACATCCACAACCTCGACCTAAAAATATCAAACAAAGTAAGCAAAAACAATAGAAGAAATTTAGTGGTCAAGTATAGTACAACTAAAATTTCTGACCTCGTGTTTGGCCTCGGCTACTTTATCTTCTTCAACATTCATGGCTTCGACGGCTGGTTCTGTGGAATACAAGCCGAAGTTATGCTCTAATAGCTCAAGAAAGTTTGGATCGAATTCTCTTGGAGATTTCGAAACAACACTCGATATTGAGCCTGTGAGGCTCATTCTAGCACCGGGGCATTTCATGAAAGGAACAAACAAACCTTCACCCGAAGCAGCAGAAGTGCCTGCCAAATCCTTCATGAACCCCGATGTGCCGAGGTCATCGCCAACAATGCCAGCAATTCCTAGAAGTCCACAAGCTGCTTCAATAGTTTCTTTCTCCTTTTCAGCTTCAGCTTCGGCTTCAGGACTGTCCAGGAGCGACAAATCCACCTTTCGAGTCAGTCGAGGTTTCTTGTTAGGCGCAGAGGCAGACTGTTGCACACAAGTAGTTTTCCTCTTCTGAGCCTCGAGCAGCTTTGTCTTCGTCTGGGGAGCATCTTGACTCGAAGATATTAGCACTTTTGACGAAGTCTTTTTATATCTTCGTGTCACCCCAGCTAGCTCGGATCCAATATTTCCAACAGGCTTCATGTGTTTCTGGGGTTTGGAGGGTTTTACTCTATCCCCATATTTAACGCCCATCTCTAACCATGGCCGATTCAAGCGGCTGGGTTTTTCGAAGAGGTCAATCATTGCCTTCTTCTCCTTTTCAGTAAGAGGGCCAATCAAAGCTTTGGCGGCCCATTCAACCTTAGAGATCAGATCATCTTCGGACATATCTGCAGGTTTTGTAAGTCCGAAGATAACAAAAGTAGTAGGCAAATCGAATCCAGGTATTTGCCTCTCCTCAACTCTGAAGGGTTTCCAGTTATTCCCTAAAGGCCAGATCTCAGCAGCCAGAAACTCCTCAACCACATCACGGCCTGTCAATCGCCGAGTGGCATGGATAAAGCAACGACTGTTCTTCTTAAAAGTTTCAGATTTCTTGTCGAAGTCAATCACAGTAGATACTTCGACATTGCAAAGGGGGCCAGCAAAAGGATAGTTGATATCATTGGAATCCGAAGAAGTGAAGCCAATTTTGACATAGAACCATGACTTCGGCCAGTTTACATCCCAACGGTTCCGTTGAGCGTACGTGAAGTCAACTTTCGTAATCTTCAGGGCAGCGCTGCGACGACGCGAAGTAAAAGTCGCAACTCCAAATTGCCCAACATGCTCTTCTCCACCTTCTTCCAAAAAGATTGACCTCTTCTGAAGATGAAGCTCGTTGAAGCGGCCAAAAGTGTCGAGGTCAATCTCACCACCGAATGTCTTGACACCCCAGAAAAACTTCGAAAGTTGAACGAAGGAGTTGGGTGTCAACTGATGAAGCTTGACGTTGAAACGGTCCAGGATCTGGGGCAGCATCGGATCGCAAGGAAAACGGAGTCCCGCAGTAAAAAATTCGGAAAACACAATAGCTTCTCCAAATTGGGGATCAGGAGTAGTTTCGTTTCCAGGAGCTCGGCCAACACCTTCAGGAAAGTATCCATTCTGTTCATAAGATAAAATCATTCCTGCGGTAACAGAAGACCGACTGAAATGAAGGGTTTTAGGAGCTGATTCTCCAACGAGCTCATTGACATTAGCCTCGACTCCTTCCAAATCCTCACTTCCCGGGTTAGAGGCTAGGGGACTGTTCTCTCTTTCAACATCAGAGGTTGGAATAACAGCAGATGTGACTTGAGCCATTTCTGAAACTAATAATGAAAAACAATCAAAAACATAACGAAACAACAAACGAGGACAAAGATTCTTCAAAACTAACCTCTTCCTAACAACGAAGCGCTTCAAGAGTCTAAACAGGAAGCAACAATCAGTGCAAAGCGAAGACAGTAGCACGAGGTCAGAAACGAGAGCTAAAGTAGAGCGAAGACAATTGCACGAGGTCAAAGGCGAAAGCGAAGGTAATTTCAATGGGGGCTAACCTCTACTATTTATAGGCGCGGTAAGTTCCGAAGTTCGCGCCGTGAAAAGGCGCCAAAGTAACCGCCGAATTAATCCAAGGGGACGCCTTTTGGGTTTCGTCCCAGGAGTTCGAGGGATGAATAGTGACAAACTCGAATCCAAGGACGAAGGGGCTACTGTTGGGGAGACGCCCCTTGGAATCATATTTTCTGTTTTTGCAGGCGAGACTGAGGAGGTTAGAACGAAGAGGACAAATGAGAAGTTATTTCGAAGAGGTTAAAGTTGCAGGTGAAGTTAGAGAAGTCAGGACGAAGCTGACGAGCGCGAAGCTAATTTGAAGAGGTTAAAAGCCTCGAGCAAAACTGAAGAAGTCAAGGCAAAGAAGACAACAGTACGAGGCTGGTCACGAAGCAGGGAAAATGCCAGAGCGAATCTATCTCCTATAACGAGGTTGAGATGAAGATTGGCGGGAAGCAACGGTCATCTAAAAGCTAGGATAGATATAAGATTTTTGGCGGGTAGTAACGGTCTTGTAAACATATGAGGTTGACCCCTATAAATAGCAGGTCAGCAGTAACTGTAATGAGGATTTTTTGGGGGGAAAGGAACGAGAAAGAAGTCAACTGTGACTTTCTCACTGTTTGTAATACCAGAAAAACCGTGTTACAACATATACGGGCTACTAGACCATTCCTTAACGTGCTCCAGCTCATGATCGTGCCATACTACCACTCCTAGCTGTAGGTACTACCAGAACTAGACAAAAGTGGATTGAAGCACTGGGCGAGAAGATCCAAAAGCTAACGACCTATAATTAATGTAGATCAAGATAATGTCAAGTTTTTCTTGTGAGGATTAAATTGCTTGGAAAATGTGGTGCAAAGAGTTGATTGCAGCGTGTTGACTGTGGCAAATGGGCATGAAAAAAGACTGTTCGTGACGGGGGTAATTTTGCATCCGCGAGCAAAACTCTATTCGCCGATGTGCAATGATAAAATTCAGGAGGATTTTGGAAAGGGGAGTCTAGCTCTAGCATCTTCTCTGTTATCTGACCTAAAACGAAAACTTGTGGCACAGTCGCACACGAAAACGCATAAAGAGTGCAAGGATAGATCCACATGATCCCAGAGTTAGCTTGTGCATTGTGGTTTCCACGTCCAATTGATATACCTCTGAAAAAAAAAAGGTTTCCAGAAAGACCACCTTTTAATTGTAATTAGCCTGCAAGATTAGGGCAGAGTTTGATTAAAAAATTTTGTTGCTAGAGAGGAAAAAGGGATTTGCAAATATATATACTAGAAGAGCGTTGGTATTCGTACCTGAGTAAATTAACACACCCAAAATCCTCGGATCGGAATCAGAAGTGGATAGATTGAACAAGTCACAAGTGGATGGAGAACAAGACGCCTAAAAACTGGGCCTAGTTTACAGCGTTCATCCCGAGACCATTTGTTCTTTGCCCTCCACACCCCTTGTTCCTCTGTTTCAGGCACCGCCAAGCTCGTCCGTTTCGCTCTTAGCGGCGTGGAGGTCAACCAGGCAGGCATTGGACACCGTACTAAACACCAACTACTATGCCTGTAAACTTATCGTCTCAGCGCTCGATGCCGCCGCGTCAGCGGAACAGATGCAGCCATTGAGGCTAGCTTAGCTTGGAGTGAACTGCTGTACTGCATGCTACAGCCAACGATGCACCTCGTTGAGTGAACTGGTAGCATGATTAGATTAGATTAGATTAGATTAGACGACGTGATAGTATTAGTATCCCGAATTAACAAAGGTCGCCAGGGCCCCAAGTACAAGGCCTCGATTAGGTTGTTTATGCACTCCAGCTTTTCGCCAAGGTGAAGAATGTACGCGACGTGTCTTTCATGAGCTCATGCCGGAACGTCTGCCAAAACCTGCACGCTGGCTGTAGCGTGCGGACCGGACGTGGTGCCGGCGATCGGCGCTGGCGCGTTTCAAGGCTCGAGCAGTCGAGCTCTTGAGCCATCGATGCAGCAGCCGTCAGGTCTGTCACTGAACGCAACGTTGGAGCTACATGGCATAGCTGTAGCGTGGGCGCAACCGCTAGTGCCCGCTGCATCATGGCCATGGCCTGGCTGCACCCACCCTTCAGGTTTTGGTTGGTCCCTCAGGAGTGCAGGAACGGCTAAAAGAGTAGCTTGGCCTAGGCAGGCAAGCCATCAAAGATCTCAATGAGCAGTGCAGCCGATGATGCCTCGGATCTCCTGGCCCGATGATGCCCAGAGACCAGAGGCGATCGGACCCTACGGAGTAGTAAAAGCGAAAACGAAGCACGGCGGCGGCACGGCCGACGACGAACAGAGCGGCACAGGGCAGAACCCCAAACCGAGACCAACACACAAAGCTGCGGCCGCGCCTGCAGGACGCAGCTGCTGGGGCCGAATCTATCAATCAGGCCACCACCAGCGGCCAGAGCCAGAGCGTAGGGACATCGTAGCTGAGCGCACGGCGTCAGGACATCGGATCTCTTTACGCATTGATGGCCAACAAGGGAGGGGCACTGTGCGTCGCCTGTGCTTGTGTTTGTGTGCCAGGCTCGTCCAGGAATCAAGCCGCCAGCAGCAGGCAGCAGCGGCTTTCCCGGCCGCGACCGCCCTCGCTTGGCGCTGGGGTGCAGTGCATGCACCAGCATGGCCTGGGGCCAGCGGGCGCCCTGCCCGCGCACCCGGCACCGGCCCTCTCCTCGGGCTGGATTCATTCAAGCAGATCGAGCCTTGAGCCTGCCCCGCCGGACCCGGAATCATCATCACCGTGAACCTGAATCCTTCCTGATCCAGCAGCCATAGGTGAGGGGAGGGCACTCGAAAGCAAGCTACCGCGCGCGCAGCACCGCACGGACTCGCACAATGATACCACCACCCTGCTGCGGTGCTGCCTGCCCACCTCGGCTCGGCGGCCTCGTCGTCCTCGCTTTTGTTTTGTTCGCATTTGCGCCGAATCCTGCTGGAATCCATGCTAATGTATGATCCATCCCCGGTGCCGCGGGCTGACAAAAAGCCGGGCGGGCGATCGATTCGCTGCCTCGACGCAGGCAGCAAGAAGCATCAAGCAGACGCCCGGCGGTGTGAATAATTCGCGCGATGATTGCCCTGCTCTCTCTCTGCTCTGCTGCGTTCTCTGCTGACCGAGCCGGCGCGGCGAGATTGTGCGCCTGCAATGGTGAATGATTCGCGCGCTCATCAGTCGATGCATCAAGGGATTCAAAGCTCTGGTAAAGGCCGCCCGGGGGCGCCACACAGCCGCTGGTTCGTTGGGGGGATCAGGGATGAAAGTGCGGAATTGTTGTTTTCAATCCTAGTGGGCCGACCACAAAGGTTGGCCCGACCCATCGAGTGAATTCGGGCCCGAATTGGTAACCCAATTTTGTTTTTTTAGAACAATTGGTATCCCAACTGGGCTAGGGCTGTGTTTACGTCGAAAAAGTATTTTTAGTTCGTATTCATCTCCCTCACATAACACGCTTAAAAAAAAATTCTTTTCCACCTTTACTATTCATCCCCCTCACATAACACGTATCCCAATAAAAAAAACTTTTCCTCTCCACTATCTGAACGCAGCCTAGTGCCAAAAAAAAAGAGAGGTACCAATGGGCCCCGTGAAGGCAGGCTACTTCCCACTACTCCCGTCGTGTTGAAGAACAGAGATACCGGTGGCTAATAAGTTCGACTGTTGACTAAAAATATGTTTTTTTTCTAATTTTCCACCTAACCGTTTGAATACACAACTGTGGTTGTTCTGCATTACAATTTATCTGTGGCCAAACAATGTGTTTTTTTTCAAGCCCATCAATGTTTTCACTTATTTTTGTCACTAGTACACTTACTCCCTCCGTCCTTAATTATACTCGAAAACAACTTTGGTCAATTATATATAAAATTATATTAAATTGTATGCTACAAGGTAAATATTGTTAGATAGATATTTGAATCCGGTTTCTTATACAACTTTTTGAAGATTTAAATGCTGCACATATTTACTTCAAATTCAGTCAAAATACGTGGTATGGACACCCAAAACAAATATTATTTAGAGACACAGGGAGTACTTTCTTATGGCCACTTTTAAGAAAGAGGAGATATTACCGACAATAGTGCAAGATGATTTTTTTTTTCACAGCAAAGAGTTCCGGCTGTCAGTATGAACGTGGGCAAGCTGCATTCTACTTTTGAGTTTTGATACCCTGGATCTTGTAGTTGCTTAGCCTGGGCGCGTTGACGATGCCCAATCAGAGGATCAATAATGATAATAATAAATAAATCCAAGAAACGAATGTGAACTACATGTGCCGCCTTGGAGCAATCAACCAACGTCATCCCAAGAAATACACCTCTCCCCAACCCCCAAAAAGAAAAAAGAAAAAAAAATCAATCCAACAGCTTGGCTGCTGGATCACGGCAGATGGTACAGGTCGGACGGCTTGATCCCGGCGGTGACGTTGAAGTACCTGAACGTGGCCGCCCACCGGCGGTTGTCCTTGAGCATGTGCACGGCGATGGTGTCCGGCCGGAAGTTGTCCATGAACCAGCCGAGGTCGTACATCCTCGGCTTGAGGCTGTACCGGTTCTTCCCCTTGCCGCCGATGTTGAGCCACTTCCCGACGAGCAGGTCCTCGGGCCCGTGCGTGTCGTTGTGCCGCAGGATCTCCTCGTTCTCCGACACCCACCTCGCCACGTCCCACGACACCACGTACCCCATCCCGTGCATGAACTGCATCGGGTCGTCGCCCACGGCGAACCCGTGGCCGAGGTACACGTCCTCCCGGGGCTTCCCCCGGAGCTCCTCGGCCAGCGCCGCCACGCGCAGGTACGTGTCGTCGTCGGTCTTCATCACGTAGTCGTAGGGCGCCGACGCGAAGCGCCGCGGCACGGAGGAGAGGTACTCGTGCGTCTTGCCGTCGTTCATGTTCTCCGTGCAGTTGAGCACCAGGATGTCCCCGTGGCGACGCGCCTCCACGGCCACCAGCGCCGCCTCCACCGGGTCCGTCACGTTGCAGAACACGAAGCGCACGTCCACGCGCGCGTTCGACGCCGAAGGCTGCAGCGCGTAGGCCATCCGCACGATGTCGCGACGCTCTCGCCGGCTCGGCATGGTCAGCACGCCGACGAGCAGGCTGAACTCCGACGAGCCAGCGGCGTCGGAGGCGGCGGCATCCTTCTCGTCGGCTCCCGTCGAGACGGAGTACGCGTCGGTGCCGGCGCAGAGGACGCCGAGGTCGTCGGAGCGGGCGTTGGGGGAGGTGAGGGTGGGGAGCACGAGGAGCACGGCGAGGAGGCCGAGAGGAAGGAGGAGGAGGTACGGGGTGCAGAGGGACGCGGTGTGGTGGTGCCCGTGGGACGAAGTGGTCTTCATGGCGAGCTGGCTCGGTGAAAAATGAAGCGAGCGTACGTGCCCGTGTCCGTGCCTGTCCGGGAGTCGGCTTATAAAGCAAGCACATGGGAACGAACGAACCTGCTGTGGCGACCACGCCGACTTGCGACCGGTCGTGGGGAGATGTTGGTTGAAACGTTCGTTGCATGACGGGAGAGACGGGAATTGGGCACATCAGCCACGCGACGTTTTATTTCGATTGTTTATTTTACTCGTTTCTGACTGCGTGATAGGCTGGTAGGAGATGTTTCAACGTCCAAGAATATGAGGAGGTGGCAGGTGTGGAGCGCCTTCGAACTAAATAGAATATATATCTCGATTCCATCTGTTCTCATGCCCCTGGGTTGACAGCTCCAGCATCAATAGAAAAGCGTCCACACACAACAGGTCACGAGCAATCATTCATGGATCATAGAAACTCCGAGCAGGGAGGGCACGCAGAAGGGCGTTGTTTAGACGGTTGCAGCTTGCCAGTTTGCGTGATGGCAACGAAGGGAGGCCGCCGGGGACAAGATTCTTTGTCGGTTACTGGTTAGTGGTTAGTAGTTGATGAGTTTCTACCTTTGGTGGCGTCCAAGCTCTGCCTGCTTGAATGCTTGATCATATGATGGAAGCTGAGATCTCACCAACCTAGCGATATAGTACGGCAAGCCGGGCTAATTGACAATTCCGGCTGATTAGGTCGTGGGGCCACATCACTTTGTTTTGATGCCTCGACGTGACGTCTTATCGCAAGATTGCGCCCAAAACGGTATAACCTCTAGCCGTAAAATACAAAGTTCAGATCAGAGAAAACAGGCGGACAGCCGGTTAACTCTTTGGTCATGAATGCCATGATTTCGTGACCGGAGGTTGAAATACGCTTGTGATTACTGGCTAAGAGCCTAAGACGGCCTCTTCTCGTATATTCAGAAATTACGGCACTGAGCACCATTCGCTCTTGGAGGCTTTTACATAATGCTGTAATTGAAGCACCGGTGGTTGTGTTGCCTGTAGAAGGCCCACGCAAGCAACAATATGCTTTCAAGTTTCAAGCATATTCTTATCACTTGTTCCCAAGAAATTGATAGTGACTTTGAATACTTTAATACAGCAATGCAGTAATGAAATGTGCAAAAAGGGTCGCATGGCCTGCAACATCACGCAGTATGTGTTGTATTGGAAGAACACACCAAAACATTTACATTCCACATCATCATCACTTGGCATTCTCAGGACGACAGAGACAAACTAGCAGTGCCCTCTCCAAAACCATCCAGGCCACACTGGCATACTCTATCAAAGAATCAGCAGCAAGGAGAAGGATGTCATGTGTCGAGGCCAATCAATCGAAGACTGCACCAACCATCCGGCCGTCGCAGAGAACGAAAGAAACTTCCAAAACCGTTTTTTTTTTCTGAACGCGTCAACTAACTAACCATCAGCCCACATGACATGACGTACAATGCTGCCCCACTACTCTTCCATGGTCCATTAGTGTCCCGCACAACTTGTGCACGAACGCTTATCAAAGAATTAACAATTGACACGAACTGCAAGCGAATGACAAGCACTCCGTTCAACAAAAGAAAGAAAAAATGACGAGCACAGAAAAGAAGGAAGAAGAAGTAGTACCTCGTGTCCATCGATCATGGCAGATGGTGCAGATCTGACGGCTTCATCCCGGCGGTGACGTTGAAGTACTTGAACGTCGCCGCCCATCGTTGGTTGGTCTTGAGCGTGTGCACGGCGACGGTGTCCGGCCGGAAGTTGTCCATGTCCCAGTTGAGGTCGTACATCCTCGGCTTGAGGTCGTAGCGGTTCCTCCCCCTGCCGGCGAGGTTGAGCCACTTGCCGAACATGAGGTCCTCGGGCCCCAGCGTGTCGTTGCGCGCCAGGATCTCCTCGGCGCCGGCCACCCAGCTCGCGACGTCCCACGACACGACGTACCCCATGCCGTGCATGAACGGCATGGGCTGCCCTCCCATGGCGTAGCCGTAGCCCAGGTACACGTCCTCCCGTGGCTTCCCCCTGAGCTCCTCGGCGAGCTCCGCCACCCGCAGGTACGTGTCGTCGTCGGTCTTCATCACGTAGTCGTAGGGTGTCGACGCGAAGATCCTCGGCGCCGAGGAGAAGTAGGCGTACGTCTTGCCGTCGTTCATGTTCTCCGTGCAGTTGAGCACCAGGATGTCGCCGTGGCGCCTGATCTCCACCGCCAGCAGGGCCGCGTCCACCGGGTCCGTCACGTCGCAGAACACGAAGCGGACGTCCACGCGCGCGCGCGCGGCGCGAGGCTGCAGCGCGTAGGCCATCCGCACGATGTCGCGGCGCTCGCGACGGCTCGGCATGGTCAGGACGCCGACGAGCAGGCTGAAGTCGACGGGCTCCGACGACGGCGGCGACGACACGTCGACCGGTGGTGGCGCGGCGACGGATGTGGCGTTGGAGAGCCCGGCACGGCGGGCGCAGAGGACGCCGAGGCCATCGGAGGCGTCGCGGGGCGAAGGGCGGAGCGACGGGAGGAGGAAGACGAGGAGGAGGATGGCGAGCGGGGCGAGGAGGAGGTAGGAGGTGGGCGTGGATGGCTTCTTCATGGCCGTCGAATTGGTCGGGGGAGACGAGACTGGGCTGGAACGCGCGCGCGTACTACGTGAGAGGCGGTGTAGATTTGCTCAAATAGAAGTTAAGTTTTGATCCCCGTTTAGAGTTTAAACAAAATCGTCGAACAGGTCTGGGCTTCTGGCATTCGTCGAAGACGAAACGGTCGATGGATGGAGACTCACTACCTGCAAGAAGACTTGCTAAAAAAAAAAACTACCTGCAAGAAGAAGGTTCGGAAAAATAAGCGAAGTAGCTAGTTGCAGAAGTAGCGCTCGAGGCAGGCATGTTGCATGTAGCACATCAATAATCGCAGATCGCAAAAAACTCAATACTCTGTTTCAGATTACGGCCAACAGCTGCATCCTCATCAGTCATCACTTCACCAATCATGATAGTCGATGCAATGGGAATCTTCGTACAATGGGTGATGTTTATAAACCTCTCTCTGAAGATTCCACAGATTTGTCATGTCGAGCTTAAACTAGCAAACGTCTGGGTCAGCATTTTGCCATGTACTGCTGGATCAACCCTACTGAGTTTACATCCGGAGAAGTATTAACACGGCCGCACAGGTAATTGGGAAACCAGCAATGCATATAGTGCATTGTTACTCCTACAATCATATGCAACGCAATCATGCTGAAGACTCTACAGTACTTCCATAGACAGGTGAAGCATAAACAAAAACTGGAAATTCCCACTGCACTGACGGATCCTTGTGCAAGGTTGGCGCTGTTGCAATCATACATCGGAAAGTCAAAGAGACCCGGCCAGAGCACCGCGTGCGCGCGGTAGCCTTCGTGACAGCCGCGCACAACGTGACCAAACCGATCGATCGCACATGCGGGCTCTACCCAGGGTCCTGGGACGAGCAGGAAGCACCGACGAAACGAAACGAAAGGGTGATGCTCTCTCCTCTCTGAATGGCGCTGCCGTGCTCATTCTGTCTGTTTGGCGCTCCGACGACGATGGAAAACGTTCGGAAACGAATGCCCGCGCCTGTTGAACCGATCCAGACGTTTCAGCGCGGGGAGCGGAGCTCCAGTGAAGTGATGGATCTTTCAGCGTCTCTCCTTGGGCAGCACAGCATCCATGGTCCTAGGTCACGACGGATGGGAGCGTCCCTGACTGGGTAACGTGCCGTGCTCGTCCACGCTCGCTGACCCTGAGACTGGTGAAAGGCACGTCTCACCATACTGATTCCGATCGATGGTACGAAAGAGACTCACCGACTCAGCTGATGGCCCCAAGGCCCAAGCTAAGGTACCGATGCTTCAATTGTGATGTTTACTGCTGCACTTTCCGAGCTCGCGGGCGTCCAGCACTTGAGCCATGCTGCCCGTGTAGATGGATTTCTTCCCCCCACACAGCACAGATGCCCTTTCCCTACCGCCGTTCATTATTTTTTATCGAATTAGAGGAAAAAACAAAAAGAAACCCCAAAAACTATTAGGTTGGTCGGTAGCTAACGTCACGCTGGAATTTACACACACGACTCCTAAAAATGATAGACCCGTTTTTTACTTTTGAGACGATCTTCTCTTCGAGCTAGCCCACGCGTTCCGGGAGGCGGGAGCACGCGGCGTCGCAAGGCGGCAAGCCGAGCAAGGCAGGCGTTGAATCCAGATAGACGACGAGGTTTGGCTGTTTGGCAGCTTTGCTTGATGGCGAGAGGGTAGATATTCGACCGGATCACCGCGTGCGTTTCCGTGTAACCGTGTGCTGATGTCACGGTTCGTCCGAATCAGAAAACGGGCTGCAGGGTCTCGGCTCGGTCGCAGCCACGCACGAGGGCAGAGGGACCGTTTCTTTCTTCCGTGTCCTTTGTTCAGGTCAGGTCCTGCCAGGAACGAGTCCATGGTGTTACGCCCGGATCGCCACCCTGATTCCCCGAAGCCCCAACCCAACCCAGCACACGGTTCAGCCCTGGGGACTCGGCAGGAACACTTGCCCACACCTAGTGTCGCGATCATCTGCGCGGCTGGCACGAGGGAAATTACGCGGATATCGCGTGGCGGCCGTCGCTGTTTAGCTAGGCTCGTGCTCGTGCTCGCCGTTGTTGGGACGTCAAATCAGCGGGGCTGCTCCTTGATGGCACGGCACCTGTTGCGAGTCGTGTGAGGGTGACCAGCTGTGCCAATCAGCGGTGACCAGATCGACGGAGAGGTCCAAAGATGCAAGCGACCAAAGCCTGCGTCCTGCGAGTTGGTACGTGGCAACACATCCGACTTCAGCTCTGGCCTTCTGCTCGGGTGGACTAGATAACCATCTCGTCCAGACGTTCACTACTACTCGCGAGTCGCGATCCGGCACGGTGGGAATTCTTTTTACACCCTCCGCCCCAAATTACGGGGCCACTATTAACCTTTTCAATTTCACATTTTACCGTTAGTCGTCTTATTCAATTGTTTATTGAGAACATTATTTAAAATAATGTTTTGATAACTTATTATCACCAGAGATATTTAAATCAAGACATTTGTTTAAACATTTATAGCAAAAATTTAAGTAAAATGAATTGTCGCACATGAAGTTCAAAAAGTCAAAAGTAACGCTTATTTTGGAACGGAGGCTAACTAATAGTATGTGCTAAGGAAAGTACATCAGTTTATTTTTGTCTATACTATAAAGGATTGAACAAATTGAAAACACTTCTCACCCACAAACACATCATTTACTCCTCACAGCGGACCCACGCTGAACGGTGGGCCTAGGACGACCAAGAGAGGGGGGAGATTGATTTGGTAGTCCTCACCCAGTTAAAAATTGCCCCCAGCGGCCTCCCCTCCCATTTTTTTATCACCACCAAATGCACCCAACCCCATTGTTAAGAAATTGGAAACGAAAAAGAAAAAATAGAAAGTAAAGACCCTCTTTGATTTCTCTGATCTCCCAACGAATGGAAATAAAAGGCACCCACATAGATGCAATTGAAAGCAACCCACGTAAATAGAAACAGAGGATCCCCTAATCTCTCTCCAGTCGCAAGTTAAAGGGAAGCCACTGATCTTTCCCCCTAAAATAAATCTTTCCCTAAAATCATTGAAGGAAACATAAACAGATCATGACAATCACCGAAAAGCGCGTTCAAAACTTCAAATCATGATTTCTTCTCTCTCACTTCCTTCTATCCACCTCACCTCCCATCTTGGCATGCACCCCTCCTCTGTGCCTCGCACTCAAGCTCTGATCCGCGGAGTGGAGGAAGCGGCAGTCGGTGAGGGAACATCCGGCGGCGGCGGCGGTGCGCGGAGGTGGCACGGCGAGGGAAGGAGGTGGTGGCACTATGGTACCCGTCGGTGCCCAGCAGATATACCAAGGTGGGCGCATCAGTGCGGGCACGCTTCCTTTCTCAGATCCAGCAGTGCACGGGACCCACACGAGCGCATCGGCTCTCAGCTGCGCACTCACGAGGCTAGCGGCCTTGGCTCCCGCGGGCGGCGCGATCTCCCGATGGTCGGTGCGGCTTCATGAGGACTCGGCGCCCGAGCGCGCTACGGTTTCTCCGCCAAGAACCCAGACCCCCCTCCCCAACGATGAGCTCCTCCTCTCCTTTCCCAGAAGGTGCCGAAACCTGTTTCCCAATCCGTCCGATTCATTGGTAGGCCTGTGGTTTTTTCTTTTCGATTGAACTGTAATTTGATAGTCCTTTTCCATGAGTGCAGGCGCAGAGCAAGATCGCTTGCAATAGGTTGTACATGGAGCTCGCCCAGTGGCAGCCCACCCCTCCCGCCGGGTTCAAGCACAAGGTCTCCGATAACCTCCAAAGGCGTCGTCTTTCTCGCCGCGATCCTCCCTGCACAAGTCCTCACTCATCATGTCTTCCTTTTCTGCATGTTTATCATGAGGTTTTTTTCTTTGTCCTTATTAATTCTCCTATATGGATGGGTTCAACCATTCAAGGTCCCTTTCTTTTGTTGATCTCTATTCTTGATTTCTAAGGGTTCTTTTTTTCTCAGTCATTGTGTGTGGAGGTGAATTTGGACTAGTTGTCTGATAGGATATTTATCTATCGATAACTGAGCAGGTGGGTAATTAAGGTCACCGGAGCAGCAGGTACCCTCTATCCCGGCAAAACCTACCAGTTGCTGGTTGACTTTGCCGAGCTTCCCATGCAGACACCTCAAGTTAGGTTTTCACAACAAAGATGCCACCTTTAGTTAATTATATCTACTCTTTTCATATTGTCCTTCCATTACATCTGATTGGTTGTTTTTCTCAATGTTGTGCTGATGCATCCATATTTGTAGTAGCGGCTGCATCTGCTTAGGTAAAAAAGCTGTTTCTTTTGCATCTTCTCTCATGGACAAGAATTGGTGTATGACTCACTCCATTTCTGATGCCTTTCATTAACTCCTAAAATTAGATTTTCTTGGTGGTGAGTGTTGGTCAAATCTAATGATAGCTGTCATAATAATAAACTTGTACATCTTTATCTGGTACCTGCAATATGCAATTGCAATTGTTGGTCTTTACTTTAAATTTCATTGTTGTTTCATGTTTCTTGTTTCTGCATACAGAACAATCTATAGCGTTATTGTTTCATGTTTTTTTTAATATTCAAGACTTTTACCTTTTTTGTCTATGGATTTGTATGATTTATAGAACATTTGTATAACGGAGCTAGGATTCCATTGGAGAATATCCTATATATTTGTTCTCTGAATATCGCTTCTAAAATTTACAACAAACAATATGCAAATGCATGTATTTTTGGAGCTAGAAAGCTGCTTCCCAAGTTTTTGAGGCAGCCTCATTTTATTATGTGGGATAATAGTGACCTTATCACTCATGAAGTCATTAGAGGCTTAGAATGTATATGCTATTTGTGCAGGTAATTTTCGTAGAGCGCACTTTAGCTAGCAATGCCAGATTTTCTTATTTTAGGAATTAATAATTTTTTATTGATACTATATAGGGCATTGCTAGCTAAAGTGCGCTTTATGGATCTTATAGCTGCATCCATCATGCATGGTGGTCGAACAACACACTCAAGGTTCAAGATTCCAATCAAGTTGGGTGAAAACAGTCTGTGCAATTTTACTAAGCAGAATGGTAGAGCTGAGCTACTAAGGAGCGTGTCGCTCATAATTTCGGATGAAGTATCAATGACTAAGAGGCAGGCAGTTGAGGCTCTTGATAGAATATTGCAGGATGTAATGAATTGTACAGAGCCATTCTGTGGCAATGTTTTTATCTCAACTAGACCAATAAATTGTGTGTTACCTCCCTCTTTCCTTTTTTGAAATGGTTTTGATGAAGTTATTTGTCTCAGCAAAATAGTCACTCGTATTGAAGTTGATCCTATGACCTAGGAATAAAAATAAAATAATCAAGATAATTGTGGAAGTTTAAAATAATCTATAATATTCTATCTACTTCCCTCTTACATCTCACAGGTTGCAAAGTGTGAAAAAGTCGATAAAACAAAACTTTAGAAAATAAGTCTGCCGTCCACTGCATGTTTCAAGATTAGCCTAACAAATCATAATTATTTCCATTAATTGCCTTAGAGTGATCTGACGCATCTTTAATTCAGTCTGGCAAATCAACCTTTTATTTCTTTTCTTAAATACCAATCATTTGTTTCCTATATACTTCGATTGACGCAATATTTTCCATTATCATTTTGTTTCTATATTTTTTTAGACCAGCCAAAATAACATTTGTGGCCATCCAATCATTTAGATTTTGTTTCCTTTGTTTTTTCAGTCTGGCCACCTTTTGCCATAACCCTTTCGTTAGCCTTCCCATAAATGATCATTTTATTTGTCATGCATCTTCTCTTTTACGAAAGATCAATTCCAAACTATCCTCCCCATCATAAAACACACAACCTTGTAATAGGAGCACTCGCCCATGGATCAAGGCTCTCAAAGTTACATGACCTTGAAGGATGCCATGGCACAGTGTCATGGCGCGCATGTTGATGTGTCGGATTTGTTGGAGCAGCCGATCCTGTTCCTGGACTGATGGAACTCTATTTGTGTGACAAAATGTTACTTCAACTCACCATTTCTTCATTCATTAAACAATCATATCGTTGTCTTACGACGCTAACTCTCAATCGTTCAGTTCCTTAGCTTTCCTCCGCATGGTCAATGACAATGAAGACGAAACACATCGACTATTAGTTGAGCCTAAAGTGGACAACCACTTTGTCATGTTATAAAACGTTATGGGGGACAAAAATATGAGTGAGTACTCTTTTCTTATGGTGTAATTGCCATGTTCTTACATTCTATCTCGTGAACACTTCGAAGAGGGACGGATATAATACTATCGAGTTTCACGTTTAACAACATGTTTGGTGGCTAACAATCTCATTATTAAAGATGAAATTAACTCATCTCTGTCAGCACTCGAAGGTGGTTAATTAATATTAGAACAGCAAATTATTATAAAATGTTTTTTTATTTGAAGCTAAATTTTTACTATGTCTCACATTTTTCAGCAATTAGAAACGATATTCACAATGACCATGGACTTCACGAAAGCATCAAAGTTGATGTCACCACACGAATGGAAGATCTTAAACATATCTCCGATACATCGTTGCCCGAGTTCCAGGACAACCCGGTTGGCCAGGTAAAGAACTCCACATAGTTTTGTTATTTGAAATAGTATTTGACAAGCTCTCAAAAAAATATTTAGAAATTTTTTTCCTGGCGTACTTGTTTCAGTGAGATATAGATTTTTGGTTTTAGAAAACTGATTGGCCAGGGAAAAACAAAAGTAAAGAATAAGCAGATATGATGCATATATTGTGGAATCATGCTTGTTATTTTCTATGGGAGGTGATCTGGATGCTCAAGGACAAAATAAATAAACGATTGGTTAGGCAAAAAAGAAAGAAAAAGATGCAGCACTATGAAAAATATATATGATATGTATATCTGTGGTAGGGAGGCAATTGACATGTAACTCTCCTAAATTAATAATTATGATTAGCAAAATCGTGGAGGAAATCTCTTTCATCTCGGATGGTTTATTGCTATCCAGTTCAAATTTATGTGTCTATCTTTTATAGGGTTATCTTGGAGTGTTGCAATATGTTGTATTTAAAATTTATTATGTTCATTTTAATTATCATTTCAGTGTGCATATGCTTTATTCCTGTATGAAATGGAATTAGATCTCGTCACTGAATAGTTATGTTCTAACTAATTTATTTTAATAGCACGTGCCAAAAGACTAGTTTTGAGATAAAAGTACATCAGTTCATGCCTGCGGGTACAACTTTTTTTTTTAGACAAGAAAAACGCAGATAATTTTCCGGCCCAAAGGAAAACACTGGGTGACCGGCTGCCTAATTTGGGCTGCAGCCCACAACACTAATCTAACACCCAGCCCGGGAAGCAAAAAGCCCGCAACCGTCCCCCACACCGGGCTCGAAAGTCGAAACCCACAATTTCATGTTTGCCACACCAGAAATCCCAAACTCTCCACGCGTGCACCGCCAAGGCGCCAAAGCCCCGAAACCTCCACGCGGCACGCGGCCCTCCTCGATCCGCCCTCCCGCTTCTCCACCAATAGGAGCCCGAATTTTCCCATCCGACGGTTCGCGCCTCCCCTCGCGCCCCTCACGCGGATCGGTCCCAATCCAACGCCTCTCCGCTCTCCTCTCACCTCTATATTACTCTCTCCTCCCGTCCCCATCCACCTCATCCAATTCACCAGCACCCTCTACTACCTCCCACCCAAAATCCCCCAAATTCCTTCGTGTTCACACTTCCCATCGGCGGCGGCGATGTCGGGGCGCGGCAAGGGCGGCAAGGGTCTGGGCAAGGGCGGCGCCAAGCGCCACCGGAAGGTGCTCCGCGACAACATCCAGGGCATCACCAAGCCGGCGATCCGGAGGCTGGCCAGGAGGGGCGGCGTGAAGCGCATCTCGGGGCTCATCTACGAGGAGACCCGCGGCGTGCTCAAGATCTTCCTCGAGAACGTCATCCGCGACGCCGTTACCTACACGGAGCACGCCAGGCGCAAGACCGTCACTGCCATGGATGTCGTCTACGCGCTCAAGCGCCAGGGACGCACCCTCTACGGCTTCGGCGGCTAGGCGCTCTCTCCTTTGTCCTCCCCGTGTTCTTGGATGTTTGTCGTGTGGCCGTGTGTGGTTAGGAATGATTCGTTGTCTGAGAGATTGGCCTCTGTCGGCTTCTTTGTGGTAGTAGTATTGCGGCAACCATTGCCTTGCTCAATGTAATCCTATCTTTCTGCGGTGAAGGAATGCCGAATGCGTACTTATCTTTTATGGGTGCTGAACTAGTACTGAACATGCCTGCATCTAAGGAATGATAGTTATATGGAAATGTTGTGCTTCTGGCTGAATCTAACTCTGGGTTAACTCTGCTGAATCAACATGTCATATGGCTGAATTTTTTTCATGTGGAATTACAATTGTTCCGATTTCGTTCTCTCATCTGTTACTGTTGTTTTTCAGCTATCATTTTCTGTGAACTTCTAGATAGTGCGAACCTATGTCACAAAGTTCCCGGTTCGATCGGGACGAGGAACGGGTACGTGGGACTTGGAACGATCATTTGTATGTTCCCGGTTCAAAGGGGGGTATATGTCTTCGGTACGTTTGGTACGAGACATGGTACGTGAACCATCTATTTTCGGGACGATAATTTGGAACCGTACATCTAATTTAGCATTAACCAACTGACCACGATTACGGGCTTTAGGCCCACTTCCTTGCTAGCGTTGAGGGCCCAGCTAGGCCAATCTCGCGTTGAGGGCCCAGCTAGGCCAATCTTTGCCCAATCAACAGAACATGCGTAGTGGCAGCAGAGACATAGGCACATCGCAGCCAGAGAACCGGGACGAGTTCCGGCCTCCGTCCCGAGCCTCGACCTAGCTCGTTCCCGTCCCTCGATTCGGAACGACGACCCCGGTACGTGGAACGCGGCATCGTACCGCGTTCCGTGTGACTGTGGTGCGAACTGTTCATCTCAGATAACTCTGGCTGTCGATGGTGTATTCTGAGAAAACAAGAATTACCTGATCTGATGACACAATCATGCAATTTGCAGCAAGTTAGTGCGGATGCCAGATTGAAAGGAGCAGCAGATGTATCGAGGGGAGCATACAGAATTCTGAATTTCTGATGGTCTAGCAGAGGCTTTTGACTGCCCAGCTTTTTACATTCAGGCTCGGACCCTTTTGCACCCTGTCCTCGCCAGCCAAAACGGCTTGTGCTACATTGTGCGGAACTGCTCCACACATTATGGGCTGCAGTCGCAAAACGTTTGGCCCAGCAACCATAAGCACACGCACACTGCACACCTATTTCTGGTTAAAGGGCCCGCTAACCTTCTGCTTGAAAAAGTATTTTATTAGTTGTCCATCTTTAAATCGTGTAAAAAAAGTTGTCCATAAGTACGTATATGTGTTGTTTTTAAAATTTTTAAGTTTGTAAATTTGCCCTTTATTATTCATAAATCAATCTGATTTTGCTTTTGGTATCTGTGAATCTACACCTATTTTGATGGTAGATTTGGAGCAAAACAATTGCATTGCATTATGAATGGTAAAGGACAAAACCGCAAATTTTGAAAAGAAAGAAAAATCACAATTATACTTCAAAATAAAATAACGCGAATGATGTGTTTGAAAATTATAAAAGGCTCATCCTTCTTTTCAATACAAGGTCACACAAATGCACATCACTAGTTCACTAGATGCGCAAACTGCACTCACACAACTTAAAAATAAAGCATTCAAACCATTGCCCGTGTTTAAATCAGAAGCTCACAGGCAAACCTAGTTGAATAATGCATGGAAAATCATTCAACATTTTTAGTAATATATAGGTCAACATTTGATATGTTAATTGTTGAAAAATTCTTTAGAAAGGTTGAAGTACAATATCTAGATTGTTAAAATAGAATATCACATTTGTTAGGCTTTGGCAAAGTCTATAAACCATATTAATATTTCAATATTTGATCTTTTCTGTTCCATCAATTCAAAAAACAATATTATCCAAGCGAATTTTGAAAAATAATCAATGTATTAAGAGAAAAATCATTTTGAGTTTCAAAACTCAAGTTAGTTTCTCTTTCTTCTCCTCTCAAACGTTTGCACATGTCCTCAACTGGTAAGAAATAGAACCCGCCATCAATCGTCATTTCTATAGGGGTCCTCAACCTAGAGAACCTACCATGCGATGAGACCGATCGGCTTCTCTTTGCGACCTGCCCTACCATCGAAATTGGGAATGGACGTAGGACAAGCTTCTGGAAATCTGCCCTGGATCCAAGAAAGGCGACCGAAGGACATCGCGCCACTATTGTTTGCCAAGACAAAAAGGAAGAACAAAAAAGTTTCAGAGGCTTTGCAAGATAACACATGGA
Source organism: Digitaria exilis (assembly GCA_015342445.1). Lineage (NCBI taxonomy): Eukaryota > Viridiplantae > Streptophyta > Magnoliopsida > Poales > Poaceae > Digitaria > Digitaria exilis. Next base: position 1,993,091 of record JACEFO010002487.1, read on the forward strand.
TACATGATTTGGAGCTCAGAACGCGCTCCACAACTGCTCACTTTCTACAATTCATAGACCTTTGGAACACGATACGGGATATTAACTTGGATCCAAACCAGGAGGACTCCATCACTTGGAAGTTCACGGCCTCTAGAAAATACACCGCATCCTCTGCATACAAGGCCCAGTTCCTGGGGTGCAGCAAGGCTCCACGCATATGCTCGATATGGGAATCATGGTCTCTACCGAAGTGCAAATTATTTACCTGGCTCATCACACAAAATCGTATATAGAGTCTGGACCTCAGATAGGCTCGCTCGACGCGGATGGGACCATAGCCCCTCTTGTCCACTATGCAGAAGCGCCTTTGAGACAACGCATCACCTCGCTTCGGAATGCAGGTTCACCAGGCGGGTGTGGGAGTTCGTAGCAGCAGGAATCGGTCAGCCAGGTCTCAAACCCTCAAATTGGAAGCCAAGCGACACGACCTATGACTGGTGGAGCAACATAATGATGACGCCGGAAATACCAAAGAAAGCTGTACGAGCCCTGGTCATGCTCGTCACATGGGAGATATGGAAGGAGAGAAATGCTAGAATTTTTCGGCATCACGAGTCCAGTGCAATTTTACTTTTTACAAAAATTAAATCTGAGGCTAGCGATTGGTGCCTCGCTGGTGCAAAGCACTTAGAGTCTCTAATAAGGCGAGAGTCAGCTTTTGGTTCTTACCGGCACGCCGGCTGTTTCTCTCTGTAAACTATCTGCTTTATCAATGAAATAAGCACAATATCGTGCTTTTTCATTAAAAACAAAATCATCATCTCTAGAAACTTAGGCTTATTACACAAAACATACTCAGCCCAGCCCACAATATCGGAGTTTTCAGCCCATAGAAGTTTTCAGCCGCACCCGCGCTGCCACGCCAACCCCAAAATTTCCCCCACCCAATTTTGCGCGCGATCTTCGACTTCCCCGCGCAGCCCACTTCCCGAAAGGCCAAAACCCCCGGAACACCCGCCTCCGCGTACGATCCGCGTACTCACCCCTTCACCAATAGGAGCGAACCCCTTACCATCCAACGGCTCACACCATCCCTCCCGCCGCTCACGCGGATCGCTCCCCATCCGACGCCTCCTAGCTCCTCTCCCACCTCTATATCACCCTCCCCGACCCGTCCCCATCTCAACTCCAACCAGCGATTCCAAGCCCCTTCCAAGAAAAATTCCCCAATTCCGACGAGCGCGTGAGAGCGGCGGCCGGCGGCGGCGATGTCTGGGCGCGGCAAGGGCGGCAAGGGTCTGGGCAAGGGCGGCGCCAAGCGCCACCGGAAGGTGCTCCGCGACAACATCCAGGGCATCACCAAGCCGGCGATCCGGAGGCTTGCCAGGAGGGGCGGAGTGAAGCGCATCTCCGGGCTCATCTACGAGGAGACCCGCGGCGTGCTCAAGATCTTCCTCGAGAACGTCATCCGCGACGCCGTCACCTACACCGAGCACGCCAGGCGCAAGACCGTCACTGCCATGGATGTCGTCTACGCGCTCAAGCGCCAGGGACGCACCCTCTACGGCTTCGGCGGCTAGGCTCGCCGCCCCTCGTGGCGTCCCCGCGGTGTTCGTGGGATTGGAGGCATGGACGCCTTTTGTGATTAGTGGTGCTTCGCTCTCAGCCTATCTGGTCTGCTTGCTTTGTGGTGGTTCTAGTCTTAGCCGTGTTATCTTGATTGGTGACGAACTGTTGCAGCTAGTAATCTTGTTTGTTTTTGAGGGCTAGTGCTTTTGTTGCAAAATGTTGTTTGTCTCTGAATCCTATCCTGAAATAGAGTGCTTTTGTTGCAAAATGTTGGTGACGGGGGTGCTTTCTGCAGTTTTGACTAAGGTTCTGCAGTCTTGACAAAACGTCGGAGTGGGAAATCTGGGGATGCCACTTTCTGTGTCTTCCAAATTTGTAGAACAGGTCAGCACTGATATTCCGTTGAATTACTCAGGGATAGCAGTTACAGAACAGGTCCACATGACACAAAATTAAATTCGATGTTTAACCAGCAGATGCTACAACTTGATGCCTGTAAGACAATACTGTAATCCCATATTGAGCGTCTTGGCTTGCTGGTCGAATTTCTGGCTGAATGTTTCCAAATTCCAACTACCGTTGCAAATGTGCATGCTCATGTACCATAGCAGGGACCAAGTTCTTTTGTTGAAAATGTTATTTTGGGCTGAATCCTACCCTGAATAGTAAATACACGATTTCTTGACAAACTTCGGCTGGTTGTGTCAACCTGCGGAAATTGGATGCCACGTTAGTGTCAAGTTTCATATTTCTTAGACTAAATTCCGTGGTGCTTCTTGTTACTCCTAATCCAATCGTTCTTCTTGTTTGCGCTTCGGATGCACTGTATTTCTGTCGTGAGTACGGCTGTTTTTCTTCAAATAGCTCTTGCTCTTAATCTTCTACATGAACGGGGAACTTATCTTGTTTGTGCTTTGGATGCACTGTATGGAAATACTCGGTGATTGCCGTTACAGAATAGGGCAGAAAACTAAGTCCAAGTTTTATATCATCTCACATACTTCACGCAGATGTCTGAATGACAGCCTTCATGTATATTCAGATTCAGCGTCGAGGCAGGTTGCAATTTCTTGCTTTAAGTTTCCAACTGTCTTTACAAATGTGAATGCTCACACAAGACCAATTTAGTGAAAGTGGAGAAACCTGCTTGCTAATGCTGGGCTTGTTTTGGGGGCTCTGTATTTAAGGCCAAACTGAAAATGTAGATGATCAGGTCCAGACACCCCGAGCTTGTGCACGGACTCTGTTTGAAAGCCGTATAATGTGCAATCCACATTTATGCTGTATAGAATTGCAGAAACCCTGCGAATTTTTCAGTTCGACTTTCGACTCACCGTGTACCCATGCAAGAAAGAAAGAAAAAGAAACCAAAAACATTTCATGAAGATTCATTCATTCATCAAAATCCATTATCCAATCAACAGTAGTCACTCACACGTTCCCTACTCCCTCAATTACAACTAGGACGAGATAATAAAAAAGCTTAACCACAAATAGGACGCAACAGCACGATCATTAGCAGAACTACAACGGTAACGGCCACAGAAAGCTGCAGTGGTCAGTTCATTCCGTCCACTCGAGCGCGAAAGCTGACTCGAACTTGACCCGGTCGAACTCCGCGGGGCCACGGCCGCCACCGTCATCGCCGACGAGAAGACGCATCACCTCGCCGAGGGTGTCATAGTACCAGCCGCACGGGTCGTGGCTGGCTTCCTTCACGACGACCTGCATCAGCGCCCGCTGCACGGCCATCAGCGCCTGGCAGAGCGGCGGGAGGTCGACGCAGACGTACAGCTCGTCCTCCGGGAACCGCGCGCCGCCGCCGCCGACGGGGCAGCACGGCGGCGCAGCGTCGTCGCGGTCGAAGAAGAAGGCGCCGCTCAGCGCGCGCGACAGCTGGTGCGCGCGGAGGCGGAGGTCCTCGTGCGACGCGCCCAGCAGCGCGCGCGTGGCGGAGACCGCCGCGGCGAAGGGCAACCAGCGTAGAGCGCAGGCGGCGGTCACGTCCGTGGCGGGGCGGTAGTGGCCGCCGCCGCCGGGGAAGAGCGGGAGGAGGTCATCGACGGAGTCTTCTTGATCCCCGGCTGAGGCTTCGCTGCTGGTGCTGGAATCGTCGTGGTCTACGAGGACGAACATCGCCGAGCAGGAGCGTGTGTGACGGAGCTTGGAGTGCCGCCGCTGATGTTGTACGCTGTGTGTATATGTAGGCGCTCGTGGTGTGAGAGTGAGACCGTCATTGGGTCCCTCTGCGGCTCTTCCTTTCTCTCTTGGAACTTGGAACTTTGGAAGAAGAGGCGACACCGCGAGCAGTGAGAGTGTATTGGGCTTGGCCGCTTGGGCACGGGGCACCTTGTGCGATGCGTTCCGATGGCCGTAGGCCCTCCGTTCTATTTGGTTTTTGCGAAATGAAATTATTGTTATTGCAGGGGAAAATGTATCTGCTATTACTAGGAAACAACTGCCCATATCTTGGTAATTAGCTTCTGTCTGAATTATGGTCCTTGGCTCTTAGCTTGGTAATAACCTTCTGTCTGCAAACCGAATGCAAAATGAGGTATCACCTTCTTTCCTGATTTTCCCTAATTGTATTCAAAGCATGACTTAATTAATCGACATTGGTTGGAGTACTAAAGCATGTGTTCATAATCCATGATCTAGAATCTAGATAGGCTAGGCTTTGAAAAAAAATGTCCACGATGCAATACTGCCTGTGGTTTCAGATTTGCGTTTATTGTATTGTGCATGAATGGAAGTAGTACCTTGTATGCTGGTCCAGCTCTTCCTTTTCCTTTCTGTGAAAACTGGAACGTTTCCTTGGCTGTTATTTCTGTCAATACAACTTTAACGTATGATTCTGACTAAGCCCTATGTTCAGATTCTTTACACTTCCTTATCTGATCATATTTCTGCTTCATTACAGGAGAAGAAAGGCGGTACGCTGGAAGCCCACAACCAACACAACATTTTGCAAGCTATGGCATTCTTTCAACTTATGGCAATTTATTTTACTCTTTGCACATTTCCAGAAAACATTGGAGAAACAATTACACTAATCCCTTTTATGGTGCCCAAAATTAACAGCATGGCCAGCGTGTAGCTTCTGTATAGCATTCTTTTAATTAAAATTTTGAGATGTACATATTGTATATGTTGTCATGGCATAGTATACATGGGTGTTTGTCCATACCAGTGAGGCGCTGATGGGCCTTGGTTTTCTATATTTCTTCCCACCTCAATTCAGGAACCTATTTAGGATTTTGGTACCTTGAGCTCAAATGTACTACCTTGTCAGAAGATTATATATGGCAAAGCTGTATTATAGTGTGTATTTGATCTGTTTGTTCGCGTCAAACTATCGATCGACACGTAAACACATCCATTCCATCCATCCGATTGATGATCATGCCAATGTGACTTGGACCTGTATTCCCTTCATCGACGTTCAACTTTGCTCTTGCTGCCATTTGTATGGCGAATTGGAGGACAACTTTTGTAGGCATCGTCCTTTGGCGCGTACCGGTCCACCTTTTATATTTGAAGTTTCTCATATGAAACGATTGATCCACATAAGTCCAATACGAGAACACAAGCCACATGTCATTAGCACGAGATCAATTTGCAATTTCACTTAGAGAATGCAGTTAGATCGCGCCAGTTCATTCTGCCCCAATCACATTCACAGCAATGTGCGAGCGGCAGAATCCTCCACCAAGAATACTCCATTGCAAAGGTTAGCTATTGATGGGATGATCAAGGAGAAAATTCCTAGAAATAGAACCCGGTACCAGAGGACAAAATTCAATATGTATCTTGGTCTCAGACTTCATTAGTAGCTCAAGCCTTAATATGGTAAGTGACCGTAGTATGTCTGAAATATGAATAGGTTGTGGGAGGGAAACATGACCTTCCAAAGAAACTCCGGCGGAACTAACCATTTGAGTACCTAATGAGTAACACAGAAATTAAAGAGAGGAGACCAACCTTTAGATATGGCAAAATGTCTAATAAAAAGTCAGACATAGCAAACCACAGGCATGCAAAAGTCTGATTCATCTCAAGTCTCGAATACAGTCATTACGAGTACAGAAAGCTGCTCGGGGCCTTTTAGGCCTTTGCACATAGTAAAAATACTGGCCAAACGGCCCAAACACTTGGTCACACTTTAACCTTATAAATTTCGCCTGGGTTGCAAAAGCCTAAAGGTTTGGAGCCTAGCCAAGTGATCTCGGATCACTCATGCTTCCTCATCGCTTGTTCAGTCTCATAGTCTTCGCGGGCCTTTCCGACAGAGAATTTAAACACCCTACCGCCCTATACCTTAATCTACGAGCCCATAGCATCTCCTTGTAGACTCTAAAGCAAGCCACTTCATAGAGTTTATCTTTATACTTGGGCGCATCTTTAACCAACGTTGAATAGTCATCTCCAAAAACCTGAAAGAAACACAATTTGTGCCATTAATTGAATGACAAATTTCCCAAAAAAATAAAACTCAGTAACAAGCTGGAAGCATAGTTGCAAAACATTAAGATTTACATACCTTTTGCAGATTTCCCCATACAATTTGTTCAACGTTAGGGTAACCAACAATCATGAGTGCAGTAATAAGTTTGAGCTGGTGTCCATAGGGTAACCAACAATCATTAACCTGGATAAGGAGCGTTGATATATACATCATTAATTAAAAAACGAGCAGAAGGCTCTAATAAATATAAATTAAGCCAGTAAAAATTAAGGGCTCCAAAGTGCACAAGGAACTATCAGGACATAGCATTTCATGTTAGGAAATGAGGTAATGAGCTCACCATCTCTGGCTTGACATAAAATCCATAGCTATTGAGGAGAAATCTCAGCCCTTTGCACATGGGGAGGCAATCCTCCTTAGTCACCTTTGAATTTTCATCAGGCAAATAATGCGGCATTAGATTCTTCAGACCCCTCCTCACCTCCATCACCTCATCATTATATAGGCAGGTGATTCCCTGTAATCCACAGAAATATCAGTGCTCAGAATCCTTCACATACATAAGTAAACAAGGGAGTGGAACACTAACCAAGTGATGCTCAATGATAATCTTATATTCTTTCTTTCCAACTGCTAGCTTCTGGTTAGGTTTGATCATATCCACAATCATACTTGCAACATCTTCGCTGACACCTGTATCAAGATTAAGGGCACTGGCCTTGTCCTTGAAAGTTTTAAAGCCCTTCAGCCAAACAGGCCGCTGAAGAAAAAAAAACAGGCATGTCAAGGTGGAAGGAACAATTAGTTAAACATCATACTATATGTCTCAATCATGAGGGTTTTAAGGATATAGAATTTTCAAGTACTCAAGAACAAGTTCATGTGCTAAAAAGTTAGCAATGTTTTTTTTTTTGGAAAAAATGCCATTGTATTACCTTGATCGTGTTAGCCATTAGTGTCAGGCTATCAATCATCCCGAGCCAGCAGTTATTTAAACGTTGACATATGCCAATATCCGTAGGTTGCCTAACAGAATGATGCTGCATGCTTACCGTTTGGTTGTAGTATCCAGTATGTAATAAATATTAAATAGCTAATGACCAAAGGAACTTGTTTAGCTGTGTTCATATTTCCCTATTCTTTGCAAAGAACATATGAGTGGCAAAGCAGAAATGATCCAAGATGGAAGTTCAGTTTATATTGGACACAAGCAACATAAATAATAAAAAGAATGAGAGAAGGGAGGGGCTATATCATGTTGTGCCATAAAATCCTTGACAAACCCTGACCAGATATCCTGCATGACATGGAGAATGTGAAAAAAATAGGTGAATGACAAAGATAGAAACAAGCACAAAACAAAGGAAAATGGAGCAATCAGAGGTACATAGATGGCGTCTGGTTTGAACAGGTCGAATCCATCATAGCCGAAAAAGCGCAAAGCCAGAGGGTGTCTCAAACAGCACCAAGATGACTCCACCATTACCCAACATGGCCACTGGCAAACACAAAAGTCAAGTAAAATTCAGGCAAGCAGAATTACGTAAAACGTGAACAGATCGTGGAACAGTAGCGTTGTCCACGCGGGCAAGGTTGCCAAGTAGGGATGCAGAAATTTATGGATCGACCCAATGACCTACTACCCAAAAAATAAAGCATGGTGTAATAATCCATTAAATTGGCCCATTTAGATTTGGTGTATTCTGGTGCTAAAAATTTATGGGTCAACCCAATGACCCGCTACCCGATCTGGGTTCAACGGCGGCACACAGCAGTAGCGTCGCGCGGCGACGGTAGCGGGCGAGAAGACAGCGGAAGGGTTATGGCGCGGCGCGCAGGGGAGGAGGAGTGGAGCACGGCGGTGGAGTGTGGCGGCGCCGGCACCAGCGCAGCCTGGCGGCAGCTGTGCCGGAGCCATGGCTACAGTGGGCCACCGATGTCGCTGGCTGAGTTCCTCGACATGGAGCGGCAGCTCGCGGTGGAGCAAATTCCTCTGCGACGACACCGGCGCCTCGGGGCGGGGGGTCACGGCCACTCCAACATCATCGAGAGTAGCCATCGCGGTTCGAGGACGGCTTCCCCACGCGTAGCCAAATGTTTCCGTACCCAGGCGTTGCTGGCTGTGCCCTCTTCCTGCCTATTTCCAGGTGATATCTCTTTCTTCAGATCTTTGTGGAAGGATACCTTGGCTGCCTTTGATTAATTGATTTACTCTTCCTTTTATTTTCTCCTCTCACGCATTCATATGTAGAACTCGTCCTCACGCAGGCTCCGCTGCAGAGCTCCTCATCAAAGCAGCGCCAGTGGTCCAGGCGAGGGCCGACGGCCCGGCTTCTTCGCTTCGGCCTCGTCGGCGTGGTGGTCCGCACGCTCTGCCCAAGCGCCGCGCCGGTGGCCGCGTTTTGCCTTACGCCGGCGCCGCCGAACGGCAGCGAACAAGGTGTTTTCTGGTGTTTTAAATCGACCAAAAAAAACGCGTTGTCTAGATGTCGGTAACCCAAAACCCAAAATAAATGTCGATGGGTAGCGTGACCCAATTACAAACCATTTGCAGCCCTGTCGCCAAGGCAGCCAAAAGCACCAAAACCACAAATCTAGCTACAACGTTGTTTTGCCTACCCGCCTCGTCACCCTACGAGCGAGTCGGTCCTACCGTAAATAAAAGGGACTTGCCAGCGCCCGGACATCCGACGTCCGGACGCAGCATCAGACGATGTTGCGTGTAACATCAGGCGCATGTCGCGTGTAACATCATGTCAATTTCTGAAACATTGCAACAACGGATCATTGAAACTGTGAAACATTTGCTTTCGATTTTTGAAACATTGAAACATTTGCTTTTGATTTTTAAAACATTAAAACATCCGCTCATGATTTATGAAACACTGCAACAATAATAGAACATTGAAACATTTGCTCTTGATTCCTGAAACATTGAAACATTTACTCTTAATTCATTAAAACATTTGCTCTTGATTTCTTAAACATTGCAAGAATAGAACATTGTAACATTTGCAACATTCAGAGATAACCTTGCAACATACGGGCCAACGTGAACACAATCGTAACATCTTAAAAACATTCCTATTGGACGCTTGTTGCAACACCGAGGAACAGTCTGCAACATTAAAGTATTTGTTGCAACATCAGCACATATCACACGTGAAACATTACAAAGTCATTGTTGAAACATTAAACCGGACGTCCTATTCATAGCAATTCCCTAAATAAAACTAACGTGCTGCCGCCGGTTTGGAGGAAAAGGGGGTTCGTTCACCTGGATCCACTTTTGCACATCTCTTCGTCCGCGTCCGAGGGGTCCTCCTTGCCCGGCGGCGCAACCGTGTTCGACGGCAAGACCACCTCGTCCTCCTTGCCCGGAGGCGCCACCGCGTCCGATGGCAAGGCCATCCCGTCCTCCTTTCCCAACGGCGCCACTGGGGGAATGGGTTCCTTTTTGTCGTCCATCGCCGGCATCGCCAAGGCCGCCTCCTCGTCTATCGCCCGCGTCGACTTTTTTAAACAAAGTGGGTAACGTTTGCCCCAAACAAATCAGCCCCGAAACTCTCTAATTTTTTAAAATCAACCTACTTGAGTACTTAAACGCACTCGTTTGTTTACGTCGCTCCCCTGGAGATTACTCCCTCTGTTTCAAATTAAAATTTATTTAACTTTTTTTATCTTAAATTTGAGCACTCATCTTATTAAAGAATTTACAAAATATTACAATTTTATTATGACTTGCTTTATTAATAAAAATATTAAAAAATGATTTAAATTGATTATGTATGTACAATTTTTTTAAAGATGAGTGATCAAAATTGAGATAAAAAGCCAAACGAATTATAATTTATGTTTATGATTTTTGTAGAGTATTTAGGATTTACTTTTTTTCTAGCACGTTCTTGAGGCTAATCTTAGCCTAAATCACGAATTGCGATATCAAATTTGAAGCAGTCCTCTTCCCGAATGGTGGTTGGTGACACACTGGCACGTCAGATCTTATACGGAGATGACAATAGGTATTTGGAACCCAACAGTTTTTTACTTTATTAGATTTAGATCACAGATCTAGATCAATTTCTTTATCCGCAACTGAATTGAGTTGAAAAAAAACGAACTGAACATGCAAGGTCAGCCGCGCCCTTACTTCAGGTTCCCGCAACGAACTGGACATGGTACCCTGAACATGCAGTGCAGGATACTCTGAATTTCTGAAACCTGCAGTCGAGGAGTTCCACGCATTATACGAGATCCATCATCCAGTATTGCACATTTCCACTCAGACCCCGTTTAGTTCCCAAAAGATTCCCCAAAAATACACTATTCATCCAACTTTTCACTATTCATCCTACCTCTTCTACTCACAGAACACTATTCATCTACAGTGTTTTTTTTGCATTTTTGAGGAATCTTTCCCCAATCTAAACACACCCTAGAAGTGAACACGAGCTCATCCAGTCAGTAGCAGTCAGCAACTCACAAAGATTTAAAGTGCTGATGTTCGATTAGGACGAAATCATAACAATCTTAACACCACAGTCTGACGTTACCGCACCAACATCGGCAAGCAACGCAAGCTACTACAGTACTACGGCAGGCAACAAAGACAAACGATCGCTACTCCACCCACTCGAGCGCGAAGGCTGCCTCGAACTTCTCGCGACCGAACACGGCCGGGCCACGGCCATCCGGCGCATCACCAACCAGCTGCGACATCACGCCGCGGACGACGTCGTAGAACCCATTGCACGCACTGTTGCTCGCCTCCTCCACGACGATCCGCACCAGCGCCCGCTGCACGTCCACCACCGACCGTGCGAGCGGCTCGACGTCGGCGCAGACGAAGAGGCCGCCCTCCGGGAACCGGGCCCCACCACCAACGCCGGCGAAGCAGGGCCCCACCACCGTCGCGCGGGCGGCGAAGAAGGCCTCGCTCAGCGCGCGCGACAGCTGGTGCGCGCGGAGGCGGAGGTCCTCGTGCGACGCGCCCAGCAGCGAGCTCGTGGCGGAGACCGCATCCGCCAAGCTCAGCCAGTGCAGGGCCCGGGCGCCTGTCGCCGCCGCGGCAGGGCGGTAGTGGCCGCCGCCGCCGCCGGAGTGGGGTGGGATGACGCCGACGACGGAGTGGTGGTTGTCGGCGGCGGATTCATCGCTGGTGTCGCTGGAGTCGCCGTGGCCTACGAGCACGAACGTCGTCATTGCGGTGAACTCTACGGGAGCGTGTGCACCGGAGGCCGGACTGCCGAAGTTGGACGCCGGGTGCTTGTAGTTGTAGCCCCAAACCCGGGGGTGTGGTTGACGATTGGGTTGTTGGAGGAAAAAAAAAATTGTTCTAGTGGGAGGAGCTGGAGAGGCGTCATCGGCTCATGGTAACTGGCAAAGGTTCCATTGACATTGAGATTGGGTAGTCAAAGAGGTCACTAGCATTCACTTGCGTTGGGCCCCATGCGTGCACTGGCATTGGGCACCTTGGCGGTGCTGTCTTGCAGCACCGGGTGCTGTGCCGTCGTCCATCTTCTCCGCAACGGTGATCGTGAACTTTACTTGAATGACGCAGCAGACCTTATGTTGTCCAAGAGACAAAACATCAATGCAGTTTCCACCCTATTCTGCATAGAAAAAGAAGGAAAAAGTCCATTTGACAACCCTAAACTTTCGACGTCATCCGTTTTTCAACCTTGAACTAGAAAATCAGGAATCTTACAACCTCCATCTCTAAAAACCGTTTGCATATCGCCCTTCTCCGGTTTCACAAGCTGGTTTCGCCGACGTGGCGATACTCCCACCCTATTCTCTAAGGGTGATGGAGGTTGTAAGATTCCTGGTTTTCTAGTTCAAGGTTGGAAAACGGACGGCGTCGAAAGTTCAAGGTTGTCAAATGGACTTTTTCTGAAAAAGAAACATTCTGATAGTTTGGGGATAAAAAAAATACAATTTCATAGTATGAGGACCTAGATGACCCATTTTGATAGTTTTTATGTGAGAAAAAGGAAGAGTATAGATGATGCCAAATGTCTCTTCTGCGTAGAAAAAGAATCGGTTGCACACCTATTCTTTCAATGTGTTGTTGCCAAAAAAATGGAATGTTGTTTCTGAGGTCTTAGATCTCGAGTGTGGAATAGACTTTGTGTTACATTTAGTCCCACATCGGTAATTGATTGTGGGGGAGCACAACATATAACATGGGGCAGTCCTCGTCCTATTAGGCTAGTCTTTTGGGTTGAGTTAGGCCGAGACCTTGGAAATATTGGGCTCCGATGGACCTAGTCTTGTGGGGGGCGTCGGCTCGTGTGTACATTGGGTTGGGCCGGATTCCGTTGCACTATTCTAACACTTTGAGTCGGTCGGAAAACTATGGTTTATATCTACTGCCCTATGGGGGCTATGGAAACTAAGAAATTACCTTTGTTTTCAGAATGAGTGATGGAAAGATGTACTCCTTCCGTCCTAAATTGTAAGTCGTTTGACTTTTTTGATCCAAACTTTGACCACTCGTATAAGAGATGATGGCCAGCAGCTTCTTCTGATCATGTGAAATCCAAGCTAGCAGCTAGAAAAAAAAATATAGTAACTTAATTTGTATTATGCTAACCTGTTCTCGTCTGGAAAATCGAACACGCAGAAGGGTTACAATGTCCATGGCACGCTTCCCCGGTGGCCATCTGCTGGGCTGCGGCATGCCGCTAGGCTGCCATGGCAAGGCAGCAATGGTGTTGGCGAGACCGAAGCACGACGTCACTTGCACTGGCGAGGCCCCGTCGTGGACCAGCGGGGCGAATGCGCGGAGCTTCTTGCCGCCACAACCGAGCGCGATGCTGCCACACGGCCCACGGCCCACGCGCAGGCTGGCCGATGAGGCCCCGCCCGGTATTATTTTCTGATATTAATTGTTTTGAGGAAGGTGATAGAAAAGGTTTTAGGTGGGTATATAAAACGTGGGTGAGAAAAACAAATCGATTTTGGCAGAAACATTTTATAAATATCAGTTTTGGTGGGTTTGACCCCTTTCCCACCTCCGTTGACCCTTACATGTGGGTCCAGCGTGAGGGGTAAGGCGAGTCCAATTTGGGTGAGAAACGTTTTCAATTCTACTCGTTCTTTTATAGATAGATTTTGTTGCATACATAATATAATCCACAATATATTTAAATACTCCCTATAACTTTTTTTCTCCCCTTATTTTCTTATTACTTTTTCTCTCCTTTTTCTCTTTCTCCTTTTCTTTTTCCCTTCTCTCCTCGTTCTATCCGCCGACGAGTCTTCTATCTTTTTCTCGTTCCTTCTCGCTCACTCTATCCCTTCGTCTCCTTCTTCTCGTTCTTTCCTCTCCCTCTCCAGCGCGACGAGCAGGCGCGGCGCGGCGCCAGGCGCGGCGACGGCACGCGCGGCTGCAGGCGCTGCGAGCGGCGCGGCTCAAGGCGCGGCTGGAGGCACGGCGAGCGGCGCGGCTACAGGTGCGGCTGGAGGCACGGCGAGCGGCGTGGCTACAGGCGCGGCTGGAGGCACGGCGCACCAAGTACGCCTCCTCTCCTCCCTCTCCAGCAGGCGCGAGCAGGTCTCCGCGCGGTGGTAGGTGCGAGCAGGAGCGGTGGTAGGTGATTTGGAGCTCGATTTGGACTTTCTCATGGTGATTTGGAGCTTGATTTAGACTTCTTAGTGCTTGATTTCATCTTCTTGATCTCGATTTGATTTTTATACATGTGAATCTAGCCGCCACTCGCCATGGCCGCTATGGCAGTGACCTTGATTTGATCTTCTTGAGCTTGATTTGTTCTTTCTGCTTCTGGATATGGCGCGAACCTTCCCCGCGATGGCCGCTATGGCAGTGACCTTGATTTGTTCTCCCCGCATCAGCTTCATACAACGCTCTCCGCTTGCCGCTTGGTCCTGGGAGCACGTGCTCGAGCCGTAGATGAATGAGACGACGACCTCGTCTGGGAGCCGGTGCTGCGGGGGGGGGGGGGGGGGGGGTTGTGCAAAAAATCGCTGCATGTCGACGGGTCTCGACGACCCGTTGTACGTGCCTCAGTGGGAGGGTCATCGTATAGTTACCAAGACTGCAAACTTGGAGACCCGTGCCAGCCAAGGGTCCTCTCATCCCATGACCCTCTCCCTCCTTATAAATAACCCTGCCATATAAGCAAATTTACTGATGTGGCATGATATTTAATGACATGACCCACCTCTATAACCCTCCCACTGAGATTGGCCTAATATGTTTATATCTGCTGCCCTATGGGGGCCATGAAAACAGAAACGGTGTGCCTCTTTTGAGTAAGACTAGGGGCATATGCCCTATAACTCTAAAAAATTAAAAAAAATAACAAATCAAATGGATATGATTATTCTAATTGTCATATTGATGTCTTGATGTATCTGAATTTTGTGAAAATTTTAAGCACATCTCATGTGGACTTAAAAGAGCCTCCAATTTGTTTTCTCAATTTTTAGCTGTCTTATCCCGTAATGGTGGCTGTGGTTGGTGGCACACTGTAATGTCGGATCCTATACTTGGATGGCAATAGGTATTTGAAACCCCACGGGGGTTTTACTCTAGTTTACGGATCTAGATTAACTTCTTCACCTGTGGGAGTGGGGGGATTGAGTTGAAACATCAACAATCATGATGATCAGTTCACACAAGCCGACAAGCGGGAACTGTACAGGATACTCTCTGAATTCTGAAACAAAAGATCTGGACTACACGGAGTCACCACTCATATATAAGAGATTTAAACTGCTGGATCAATTAGGACGAAATCATAATAACAATCTTAACACCACAATCTGCAGGCACCAACATCGGCAAGCAAACTACTAATAATATGCCAGACAAGAAAGACAAACACGATCACTCCACCCACTGGAGCCCGAAGGCCGCCTCGAAGTTCTCGCGGTCGAACACCGCCGGGCCACGGCCATCTGTCGCGTCCCCGACCAGCTGCGACATGGCGTCGCGGACGTCGTCGTAGAAACAATCGCACGCCCCGTGGCTCGCCTCCTCCGCGGCGATCCGCACCAGCGCCCGCTGCACGTCCACCACCGCACGCACCAGCGGCTGGACGTCGGCGCAGACGTACAGCCCGCCCTCCGGGAACCTAACGGCCCCACCACCGCCGATGGGGCAGCACGTCGTCGCGCGGGCGACGAAGAAGGCCTCGCTCCGCGCGCGCGACAGCTGGCGCGCGCGGAGGCGGAGGTCCTCGTGCGACGCGCCGAGCAGGGCGCGCGTGGCGGAGACCGCCGCGGCGAGGGGGAGCCAGTGGAGGGCCCGGGCGCCGGTCGCCGCCGCGGCGGGGCGGTAGTGGCCGCCGCCACGGCCGGAGTGGAGTGGGATGACGTCAACGACGACGGAGTCGTGGTGCACGGCGGCGGCGGAGGATTCGCTGCTGGTGCTGGAGTCGGCGTGGTCTACGAGCACGAACGTGGTCGTCATGGTGGACGGGAGCGTGTGCGCTGGAGGCTGGACTGCCGTAGCCGATGTTGGACGCTGGGTATTTGTAGCTCCGAACACAGGGTGTGGTTGACCACTTGACCGTTGGGTTGTCCTTTTCATTTTCTCTCCGGAGGAAAAAAAAACAATTGTGGGCGTGGCAGGAGGAGTGGACTCGGGTCATGGCGATCGGCCTCTTTGTTTAGTTCACTAACTTTTCAGTGATATCGAGTCTCATCTTCTCTCACAGACACGTTTACTAATGCACTATTCACACCTCTAATTTTCCACCAATTTTCTCATCTAAACAAAGCCTTAGATTGGGCAGTCAGAGAGGTGACTCCTAGCCACTTTCGTTCGGCCCGTGCATGCGTGCACTGGCATTGGGCATCTTGGCGGTGCTGTGCCAGTGCCACCCAACGCCCATCTTCTCCGGAATGGTGATCTTGACATTAGAGTAGGTTTAATAACTGCGCCTACGAGCGGGCGTCTCAAGCTGTGATGTGGCTTGTTGTGGTGGTGGACCCCGCCTACATTTAAAGCCAAAGAGAGATATAGGTCAGTAGCGAGCGCTGCAGCACATTTTCATTGGTTGTCGCCAGCTTCGGGCGGGCGTGTGTGGAGACGGCAGCTTCTTTCTGTCTCTTTGTTTCTCTTTTCCAACACGTAGGACTGCGCCGGCTTCTCGGTCACCACTATACTTGCTCTTAATACTTGACGGAGTCACGGAGCAGATCTTGCGTTGTTCAAGAGCCAAATCATCAATGCAGTTTCCACCCTTTAGGCCAGCCTTAGTGGAGGTTTCATGGACACAGTTACCTAGACTACAAACTAGGTAACTGTGCCACAGGGGTTTCATAGTGATGAAACTCCTCTCACATCCCATGAAACTCCCCCTCTTAATTACCCTGCAATGTCAGCAAAACTGGTGATGTGACAGTGTATTTAGTATCCATGAAACTCTCATGAAACCCCCCATTGAGACTGGCCTTACAAAATGCATGATTTTTTCGGGAAAACAAGTAGGACATATATGTGGTTTGGGTGTGAAAACTCCTTCACTTTTTAATAATTGCCATTGTGAACAAGGATCCTACCAAACTTTTATAACCTCGACTATACCACTACATTAGTTTGGATACACAGCAAGTGGGTACGCTGCCAACGCGGGTTGGATTCTCCTTAATCGCACTCACGTCTATCTCACCGGGGTTCGCCCCTAATATCAGTTGCTTCTCTTCTTAATGAAAACCTAGTTCCTCCTAGGTTGGGTTGCATTTTTTATACACTTTAGTAGTGAACTAATGCTAGGTCTAATAAAGAGGAAATTGTTGGGGGAGTAGGCCCAGCCAATGTAAAAGTTGCCCCCCCCTTTTGTAAAGGCCTTAGGGCGGGAGACCATGTTATTGTCTAATGGTTTAATTCTATCAAAATATTTATTGTAATCCAAAATGATTGTCAAAACTGAGCGCGGGAGACCATGTTATTGTCTAAATGACAAGCCCTTGATTGTTAGCAGGAGTGAGGAGCTTGGATTCACAGTGCTATGAACGGTGGGCAGGCTCCCTAGGCATCGTGGGAGCAAGAGCGACACCGACACACATATGAACGATTGAACAAGAAGAATGTCGATGGTTGTTTGTTATACTAGATCAGACAACGTAATATATGTATCGGCTGAACCAATAATACCCACTTTCAGCTAACTGATATATCAGCATCTTCGACAGTGTTGTCAGTGAAATGTGGTAGAGTAAGACAAGAGGGGAAAAAAATCAAGCCAACATACACTGCTCTTGATCTTCCTCTGTCAAAGAAATTTCCAAATCTGCTATACTAAGATGTAATCGTGGTACGAAAAAAAAACAACTTCATGTACAGATACAACAAAACACATATAGCAGCCAGTATACCAACGCGAATTTAAACTGGACGCGCATGCAAGCGACCGTAGCATTCGTCCCCCCCCCCCCCCCGGCCTCCTCCGATCCCCCTACCGTGCAGAGACTCCCGCGATCCCAGCAGGGCGTGTCCTCCTCATGTGAACAGGTCGTACTTGACCGGCGTCCCCGTGGGATCGATCCACGGCTGCGCGTGCAGGAAGTTCTCGACGGTGAACTTGGTCGCGTCCGGCTTCCCGATCACCTTCTTGTACCCCGGCCAGGTGACCCTCCCCGCCGTGTTGGCCCCCGGCCCGGTGTTGGCGTACTCGGCGTACCACAGCGTCTTGAGCGCGAAGTCCCCGTTCCAGGGCAGGTACCCGGCCTTGTCGATGAAGTCCGGGATCTCCGACTCCATGACCACGGTGCGCGAGCACTCGCGCCATGGGCGGCCGAGGTAGTTCCGGATGGGCGGCTTGCCGGGGTCCCTGAGCGCCGTCTCGGCCTGGAACTCGCACTTCTGGAGGACGAACCCCGTGGCCTCGCGCGCGTCGGCGCGGCCCTGCGCCGTGGCGATGTTCTGCTGGTTGTCCATGGGGCGGCGCAGGACGAGGATGCAGTTCTGGAACACGGCCGCCGCGTCGCCGAAGATGAAGTCGATCGTGCCCGAGATGACGCAGTTGCGGTAGAACTGCGCCTTGGAGTGCGCGTACAGCGTGTCCTGGAACGCGTCCATGCGGCAGTTGAGGAAGATGGACTTGTCCGACTGCACCAGCAGCGCCACCGCCTGGTGCTTCTCGGGGCCGGCCGTGTTCTGGAACCCCATCCCGATCGCCATGAACCCGTCCCCTTGCGCGGCTATGGATCGAACAACCAACAATTGATAAGTGGCATGCATGCAGCCGTGTCATCGATCAGTCACTCATCAGCAGGATGTAGCTAGTCTGATTGGTTGTCCTTACTGAAGGTTGCGGTCTTGAAGGTTGTGATCCCGTCGATGAAGTTCTTCTTGCCAGTGACGACGGACTTCTTGGAGCCTTCGCCTAGCAGGGTCACGTTCGCCATAGCCTTGGTGATGGTCACGTACTCCTCGTACACCCCCTCCTTCACTTGGATCACGTATCTACGAACGAGACGCACCGTATATAAGAAGAGCTAGCGTGCATGGATTCATTTCGTGCACACGGAGACACGATGGTTTGAGGTCTTGTCTTGGGCGTGAATACCTTCCGCTGTAGGTCTTGGGCATGGCGGCGAGCGCCTCGTTGATGGTCTTGAACTTGCCGCTGCCATCTTTCGCGACCACCACGGTCGGCGTGAGGTTGTTCTTGAAGCCACCGCCCTTCAGCACACGCCGCTCACCGTCAGGCACCCACTCAGGGATGCCATCCTTGTCGAGCGCCGGCTCGTCTTTCTTCGACGCCGCGCGTTCCTCCTCGTCGGCGAGCAGCCGCCGTTTGGACCCTCCCTTGAGCATGGAGAGCAGCGACGCCCCTTTCTCGATGAGCGCGAGGGCATTGCTGGTGAGCTCCTTCCCGTTGGTGAACGAGTCCTTCACCTTGGCCTTGAACTCGTCGTCGGGGAAGCCGTCGATGCACGTCTCCATGTGCGCGATCACGGCGCTGAGCAGGATGCGCAGCTCGTACCCTTCCTTGGAGATGCCGTCCTTGGCGTCGACGCCCCTGAGCGTCCGGTTCAGGTCGTCCTTGGCGTCGCCGAAGATCTCCTTGCAGTCCGCCACGGCGGCCTTCACGCGCGGGTCGTTGCTCAGGATCAGGTCCGCGCGGTCGAACGCCTGCCCGATCGCGTCGCCGATCACCTCCACGGCCGTCCGGACGATGTCCTTGGGCGACGACGCGCTCGCGTTCGCCGCCTTGCTGATGCTCTTCTCGCACGCGTCCGTGTAGTCCGTTTGAGAGCACATGGCCTTGATGCTCTTGGACACGGTCTTGAGATCGGCCGGCTTGGCGTCAGACTTGGAGTCCGAGTCTGACGACGACGAGTTTGATGAGCTCGAATCAGAGCTAGACGACGATGACCCGCCACCGCCGGACTTGGCTTTGGGAGGCGACGACGACGACGAGCCCTTGGAGCCGGACTTGTGGCCGCCGTCGCTAGACGACTTGCCGCTGTACATGACGGCAAGGCTGCCCATGACGATGAGGATGACGACGATGGACACGGTGACAACGGCGATCATGATGCGGCGGCGCTGCTGCCGCGCCTTCTCGGCGCGGCGGCGCTCGGTGAGCGGGCCGAAGTCGCCGAACGCCGACGAGGACATGGTGTTTTATTTTCCTTTTTTTGTTTTTACGGGGGGAATTATTCTGTGTGTTTTACTGACCGCTGCTTCCTCCTGCTGGCCGTCGCTCTCTGCCTTCCATCACCCAAAGGCAGAGAGAATGGAGCAAGGGGCGGGAGGCAATGGAGAAGCTGTGGTTTTATTTGGGAGGGTGTGGATTCCGGGGAAAGAAGGGCGGGGAGACGTTCTTGGAGGGCTATGTTTGGGGGAGTTCGTTCGTTGCTGTTCCTATTCGTTTTGCCACACGCCATCAATATGGCTGTCTCGTATAACATATAAGCATGGCGCACTGCCTATTTTTATACTGGACAATAATGTATTTAATCAAACACCTCGATTGCGTACACAAACGAGCAATCATTGCTTCCCAAGAGCATAACTACATACACATGGCAAGTGCATACAGTACTTGATAGGACTACTTTGCTTAAAAGGTCCAAACACACCATACAAGTTTTATATACAACATGCTATTTTTCAGTTTTCACATATACAGCACAATTAGTATGGCGACCGAGAATCAAAGTTCAATTATGGCATGGTAGTAGTACAGACGTGACGTGATACATACTAAATCTGAGTGAGGATCGCGTCCAAATCACCTAGTTGGGGAATAGACACTTCCATAGCTTTTTTTATTACTTGAGCTGCAGCTGTGGCGGTTAATTGTTTAAATTATTTCTGGGAGGGCAATGCCCTCCTTTACCACGACCATAGGTGCAGTCAGAGGGCCCGGGCTTCTCGTTGAATGATGACGACGCCGCCACTCGACCGCGGTGGCCATGCAAGCTGCCTCCCATCCCTCCGCCCTGCAGGTGCAGCACGCGTGCCGCCGCCGTGGCGGCAGCGCCGTGGAAGGAAGCTGCTGAGAGGGACAGAAGCATCAGAACCACCGCCACAGCCACCTTCTTTCCTCCTACCATCTTGATCGATCGACTCCCAGCCGTGTCGGTCGATGAACAGTGTTCGTGATTAGCTGGTGACGATGACTAATGGACAATGGCGTCGATGGCTGTTGGACGGGTTTGATGAGAAGCTAGCTAGCGAGGGTTGTGGCCGTTCTTATAGCCTCAACAGCTGATGCCTGAATCGGAGAGATGCATTAGTCTCGCGCGGTAAATTATGTCGAAACCTGAGGTTACTGGCGGTGAAAGTGATGAAACGGTGTGATCTTGGCGCGAAATCGCAGCGGACGTAAACCATGACGCACGCAGGGAAAAAATTTGTATCAGTCTGTCACCGACGACACAGTGTAGAAAGCCGTTACAAAGTAGGTGGTGCCCTTAAACTGCGTACTTTTGACGACAAGCAGTTGACATAAGAAGCAAAAAGCGTGAGAGAAGTGAAAAGCAGAAGCTAGAGGGGGAGAGATCAGAGATACTATATGTAGCTTCATGTGAAAGATGAGAAGAATCTGAACTGTGGCAGTGCGTGTTGTGGTTGGTTCTTGTTCTTCCCATTACCTGATTGTCAAACACGAGCCGTTTTTCAGCTTATCACTAGTGCCCCAAAACCACAAAAGCGGCTTGCAATATGGGGTAGCCCTGCCCAAATGCCCAATGCTGAGCTTCAGCTTCCTGAGTCTCATTCTGTGCTATTTCATA
Organism: Digitaria exilis; assembly: GCA_015342445.1. Lineage (NCBI taxonomy): Eukaryota > Viridiplantae > Streptophyta > Magnoliopsida > Poales > Poaceae > Digitaria > Digitaria exilis. The sequence goes on from JACEFO010002487.1 coordinate 2,014,329, forward strand.
GCATTTCGTTTGCAACTTACACTGTTAGCTTTGCCTGGAAGATAAACATTCTGTTTGACGTCCGTTCGTGCACATATTCTTCAGATGCCCATGCAGGAGCGGCGAAAATGTTACCTTGTTTCAGTAAAGAAGCATATTTTTTTTTTGAAAAAAAAAAGATAACACTAACGGCCAGTGGGCCTAAGCATCTCACGAATTTGTTAATGGGCTAGTCAAACAAATAGAAACAACAAGCCACCAAATAAAAAAACCATGTTATTTATAATAATTATGCGCAACAAGCTCACGTTCATTATGCGCAATACAATCTCTGTCGGCTGCACAACTCTTTACAAATAAAAAACCACACAAAATGCGTGTAAATACAAACTATAATTACCTAGGAGATGGTCTTTTTTTGGTTAATTATCTTTCAAGGAGATTGAGGGGGATTTTGATCCATAGATGAATTAATCTCTCATAACTCTCTCCAAGCTTGTTCAAGTCGAACAAGGCGTTTGTGATCTTGATGTTTCCATTATGACAAAGAAACTGCTTTCGCCATGAACCAAATTGCTCCACCAACCTTCCACCATTGTAGCCCATAGAGTCCAAAGCCTCATCCAATTTTTCTTTTTAAGAATTACACAGTACAAACGAAGACGCTCAACACGTACGCACACTCACCCCTATACCCCTATGAATACACGTACGTAAACCCTACCCCTATGAGCACATTCGAAGGATTGAGCTGGCAGATCTTGAAATTCACGAAGTCACCACAGACGCCTCGCTATCGACAGGGACCTACACATCGACCTCGTTCTTTCCTTAGGGAACACTTTTTAATTTTAATCCTATATATAGTAGGTCATAACTAGGTAAGGGGCGGATTAAATACTAAAGTGATATGTTTAGGAATAAATCCTCTTCAAAACACTTGGATTTTTTTGCAAACCAAATGGGGCCTAAGACGCAATAGAGGTAACGCGAGGAGAAAGAATGAGGATATGGAGGTGTAGTCACGTGGCACGACAACGTGTTGCCCGATAGAATAGTTGCTCTACCGCTTCATTATAAAACATGCCAGTTGTTAGCTACTACCTCCGTCCCAACTTTGATCGCTTGTCTTATTCAAAGTTTTATGCAAACATAGTAAAATTTAAGTTATTTTTGAAGAACTTCAATTAATAATGCAAGTCATAACATAAACGTGAGATTTTGATCAAACTTGGGGGCTCAACAAAGCCATCGAACTATAATTTGGAATAGAGAAAGTTTGGAATGGAGGAAGTAGGTTCAAAGTTTTATTGTTACATGATGACGAGGTTGGTGACCCGAACTTGCCACTCAGGTCAAAATACGTTAACAAAATCTGCGTCCCTTCATTTAAAATAGAGTAAAAATTTGTTCCCATGTGTACTGGTTCAAATATTATACTTTGTATGATTTATAATACTCTTACAGTATTATTAGCTAAGAACGTAATTACTGAGAAACTAATAACTACTCTACGTCGAGTTATGTTCCCACGCGCTTGTTGGTAATAGCATAGTAGTATATAATGGCGCCCTACCTATTTTCGGACAAGAGGGAGTACATTAAGCTTGACTTAGGTAGGACATAGAACTTCCCTAGAAGGGCCTGTTTGTTTGCCCTCAAAATTATATAATTCAGATTATATGATTTATTATAATCTGTTGTGAGTAACAAACAACTTAGATTATCTAGGTTATATAATCTACACCCCTATTGCAGATTATTTCTACACCAACCATTTCCTCCCTCAATAATCTAGGTAAACAAACAACTGAACAGAGACTATAATTAATCAACTCATGTAAACAGACATGTCCTAATCACTCAATAGTTATATACTATTGTCCAAACACACGAGATTTACACACAAGAATATTAAGAATCACTTCACTGTACATTCAGTCATCCACACATCTCTATCCTAGGAAGTCTAGATTTGTTGAATGTTGAACAAACACGTACGTACACACCGAAGTAGAGATCAGTACAATATATCGCACGCGCTGAGCATGCTTATATAGTTATAAATTTACGTTAAATACGAGGGTTATCAGAAGCACGAAGATGCATTGTTGGGCTGCGGTCAATCACACAGCTGGCGGGCAAGGCCCGGCCTTGGGCTGGGTGGGATTATGCGTGCAATTGGAGAGCCCCGGGCCCTTCCCTTCGGGCATCACCGCGGGAATGGACTCCGCCACGACACGGCCGTGGTTGCGGCCATGCCCGCCGCCGCCTGCCTCGCCCTGCAGCTGCAGGCGTGCCCCCGCGACGGCCAAAGAAGAAGCGATCAAAAGGATCATCGACAGAACCAGGGCCTTCTTCCTCCTCCCTGCTTCCATTTCTGCCTCTCTCGCTCCTGTGTGGTGTTATATGAGTAGTGTATGTGTATGTACTTAGTCTTCGCTACTGATCAATGGCCGGTGGTTTGATATCTCTGAGAAGAAGCTAGGGTTCGGACGCCGGGCCTTCTGATTTATAGGCGCGAAGGGTCGTTGGCGTACGTGCGTGGGAAATTGCTTGCAGCGAATTGAAATTACCGTCGAGCTCACCGACGAAGGCGCCGCTGCATTTCGGGACTTGAGAGAGTTCAGAGCGAAGTCAGTCGTGGTAAGACACACACGAGCTTTACTTCTTTCGGCAAAGCGTAGAAGAAAACCGAGCATCCTGTGCTCCGCGAGACCGCGACGACGGCGCGGCAACAGCAACAGTTTTTTGGGATAGGAAATTCAGTTTGCTAGACTCTGTTATACTAGTACGTTTGACTGGTCTATAATAATGCTTAGCATTGCTAGCTAGGGAAGTAGGGATGGAGTTTGCACGCGTTGCAAGTTGCAAGCAAAGCATTCTTCTTACCACGAACGCGCATTCCTAGCAACAAGAGAAGAACTGGAGCGGACGTGCGCCTGCACGTGCGGTACAGGGGAATATTGGGAGCATCATGATTGTGTTCTAATGTCAAAAGAGGAATGCTGTCCTGCCCAGCACCAAAGGTGGCACGCATTCGTTGCCTCTAGCTTCCGCCCGATCAGTCGCTTCTCTGCTATCTCATGGCATCTCGATAGTAATTTACAGTAAGTTTCTCTCTGAGGAGGTGTTGGATTTAATATTGCTCTATCTCTAAAGAACGAAGCCTGCACCACTCACTCACGCCAGATTGATCCACGTCGTCCTAAAATCTCAGCCCTCGGATTGTCACACAGCTGGATCTCAAGCCGTTGCTGTAATTAGCCTTCCATTTATACCTCATCTAGAGCATCCATAGTCCTATATCGTGTCGACCGTGGAAATCTGTGAGAAAGCTTTGCCTCCGATGCCGCCATGACGTGCCTCTCGCGGGCACCACGTCGGGGCTTCTAATCCACCTAGTGGAAGATGAATAAGTAATCTATTTTCAAAGCCCACTAAAGCCCAGTTAGATCATAAACATTCAACTTCAACATTTTCATTCAATATATTTAACATTTCTACTCATCGTTGTTAACAATTTCATTCAGCATGTTCAACATTTCAATTCAACGTGTTTACCATTTCAATTCAACGTGTCGAAACAGAAATCACAAATCACAAAGTGTTAAATCTTGAGCCATACAATATTGAAACTGGGCGGCACAGGCACACCGGTGATGGCGGCGATGGAGCAGCAGGGGGCGGTGCGGGGGGTCGAAAGGCACGGGTGTGGCGCGGGGGCGGCAGCGGGCAGCTCCGTACCAGCGACAGGGGGTGGTGGCGGGAGCAATGTGAGGGAGGGGCAGGTGAGAGATCTAGAAGGATGGATTAGGGTTGGGGAAGACACGGAAGAGATCCAACGGTAGGAAGGTTTTGCACGAATGGATAGGAATTCCGCACCACGTCGCCACCTGCCCACCTTCACCTGTATCAATCATCGAATATTGAGGGCTCAAGCCTCGAGGCCTGTATAGACTACAGAGGCCCTCTCCCGTTGCGTGGTTGAGATATGTATCAATCAGCCTGTGGTGAGTTGCCCCACCGCCTTCATTTCGCTGAATAAGCTCCACATATTAATGTTGCTGCCGTGAATTCGCCTGTGACCTATGCGAAATGATGCAGTCAGTATTTTCACTCTGGAACTTACAGAACCATCTCCTAGACCCACGACTTGTCACGCGCGCACGACCAGAGTCCACACTCCCGAGCATGTACGCATTTGTTACATGGACACATACATGCTTTTTATCTAAAAAAATAAAAGGAGAAGTGTAGTTGATGATTAATTCTCTTTGTCATCTTGAGAAAATGGTTCTCACTATTTTATGAAGCAAATAAGAAAGCAATATAGAAAAACTAGACCAATGAGGACCTGCGAGGGGTAAGACAACCCCCGGGCTTTGTGCTAAGAAAAATTAGTCTATGACCTCAATCGGTGTAATGTAAAGTGGTGCGAAATCCATTGAGACCTCCCCCAACAAAGAAAGAAGGCCGTGAAGGAGTGATATCTTGTAATCCGTAAGGCAAATGTCGGTGTCAATCTTGTAAATAAAAACACCGATCTCTCCTAGTCTTGAAACCCATTAGGAAACTGGCATACAATTGCAAGTAATGTACATCGACAATATGGTGAGTTGAATTAAATATGTGATAAAAAAGAGAAAACAAGCTAAGGTTAGTATCTTACCAGGGGTGGATACAATGGGAGGGGGGCTAGGCCCCCCTACCCTCCTGAAACCTATGGACCCGCCTCCGCTTAGTTCAGTTTCTAATTTTGCCACTGTATCTTACATAGTCTATCAGGATTATCAAGAGGGACCATCATAGGTGGTTCAACAACGGATCTGCAACTCCGAAGCACAATGGTAATTATATTGAGGACCATATTAGCTGGATCATCAATGCCAGCAAACTGCATCTGAATACATGACAATTCATTTCATCTATTAAACCACCAGTACTAAAGCCTATGCAATAATAAAAGGCCAGATCTTGAGCCATGACAAGCTACCACTGAACCACAGAAAAGAGCCACCGAGCTATTGCATTACTAAGACTGATAAACTAACTAAATACCTTGACGTTCAAAGCTAACGTCATGTGCTTGTTGTGTGATTCTTCGAACCTGCACATAAACACTACATAACAGTATGAGAAAGTTCGAAGTTGATTTATCAACAAATGTGAAAGAGCACATATGCCCATGAAGCAGAATCCGATGGAACAGATCCTCAGAATGAGCAATGTATTATCCAACTTGCCCAAAAGCCATCGGAAATAATCCCCGAAGGCAACAAGGGTTCTATAGAATAAATAGATAATCTATTAGTGGAGTGCACTGCCTTTTGCGTTTGCAATAATCTGCCGCAATATCTATTGGTGGATCTGTAGGGGGAGGGGGGGGGGGCAAAGCCCCCTCAGAGCCTATGGATCTCCCTCACCCTCCCTGTAATTTTGTGGCAATATGGATGACGAATGATGGGGGTTGCAGGAGTAACTACGATAACAACACTCACAACTAGTCAGATTCTCGAGAGTAACACCTCCATTTCAAAATATTGTTCACTTTGGTTTCGTAAAAAAATAAAAACTTATTTCGGTACCAAACCAACTGAATATCTAATTTCTTGTCCTGTGTCATGATTTTAGCAAGTCATAATTTTAGCATGCTATGGTTTCGTTGGCTTAGACCACCAGACTCTTCATGCCATTTCAATCACAAATGCAGTTGGACCTCATATGTGCTCGCCATGTGGCCTTTCTAACATAAGTCCCAGCCCATTCCCACCAGCTCGGTCGGCGGATGAGATCAGCGGCCTGGTGTGCTGTCAATACCGTCTGGTTACGCAGAGCGCTCTACGCTACACTCCTCAAGCTGTACTCCACGATGGAAAGCTAGGGCCTAGGGCCCGGGGCGATCCATGCACGCACGGCGCCACGGCGGCGCTGGCGCTGTGGCTTCGGCACTTGGCAGTTGGCACTCAACATCGTCCGTTGCCGACTGGGCAGTTCTGTTTCCAAGAGCCATCCACGCTTGAGCTGGCGCCGGTATGTAGGCACCGGGCATATTCTCATTCCGACTTCCGAGGCTGACTGGCTGGCAGCATGTAGGCACCCATGCATCAAGCCATCAACGCCTCAATTGCACTGCTCGGGACTGAGTTGTAATTTGGTGGAAAGTGTGGAAGTGGAACGCGTTCGCAGCCACACGCATAAAGATCTTCTCAAGGCTAGGAGAAGGAAGAATTGTAGATTTGACTGAAACCATGGTGGCGGTGGCGAGTACCTTCTGCACAGGCCTGATCGATCATAGAAACACTGACAAGTGCATGCCAATCAACCTGCAACGTACATCTCGCCGATATTTAATTTGTGTATTCCATGGGCCACCGAATTAGCGAAAATGACGAGCAGCAAGTAGGGCAGCTGGCAGCTGCATTAACCGTACCATGCACACCACCAGCACTCCAGCTGGGGCAGCGACCGACGTCTCATTGCTATGGAGAGCCAGGAACTCATTGCTGGTAGGGTGATAAGAACGCGTGAGAAGCAATCTAATGCAAGTCGTCGTCAGTGTAGCAAGATCGAGGAGCAGTCTTGATTTGGATAGATATTGGACGATTGTAGTTCAGCTCCATCATCCGTGGAATCTGAATGGTTAATTTGCGCGTGATTCTATACCAGTCACTGCTAGCTCATGCTTTCTCACATTCACTTGCTGCCTTGCACCGGTAAACTTGCTTCTTCCATTTCTGATCGAGCACCTGACTGGCCAGATCAACTCGGTGCTCGTTTGTATGCGTCTGGAATTTGACTATCTGAGCTCTGTGCTTCATCCCAAGTTCACTTTCAGTCAAACCAGATGAGCATGTCAATCCATGATGGTTTGTAACTAAACGAACTAACTGTTGTCCTCCTCATTAGGTCACTGCTATCATTTAGATCAATAACTAGTGCAGTACTACTGCCGCAATTACTGCTTTGAGCTATACATCGTGTAACGCAAAACATGGAGCGATCCAGTACAACCAACTTGTGTGCTTTCTTGCCTAACTTCCTTTGCTCATCCGTGGCCGCACCGTCCAGTTGTAAGTAGGAGAACGGTGCAACTTTTCCATGATGGCGCAAAAGGGAAAAGTGAGGATTCGTCAGTTCTCGTCTTCTTTCTGCATTTTTTTCAGAACATAAAAACTCATATACGCGCACGTCTGTGAGAGATAGGAATGCCAGTTCAGAGTGACAAAGTCACCACAAGCGACTTTTTGTTGACGGATAAATCACTCACTATACCGAAAAAATAGTGCTATTAAATATTGGAATAAATTTAGAAATATGCAAAGACACATGTTGAGAATTCATAGTCCGGTTGGTAGATTCCACTGTAAGACAACTAATCATTAAGCTAAGCTCAATTTGCATGAACTCAACTTATTTGTTACTACTTAGGATAATCCGACAATGTGATTTTTTTCCCTCTTCCTCCTCCGACACTCATCTATGTTCATCATAGTGTATGTGTGGATGATCCGTGCCTCGGTAAGCCCAGGAAAATTTCTTTATAACGACATGTGAATAGAATTTAGAGTGGTCTCGAATTGAAGAGCTTGGCAAGTCTCTTCAACTTGAACGCCTGTGACTTAAAGATAAGCCAATTAACTGGCACGAGAAAAATCTACATAACAAGCCCCTTAGCTTAACTCGCCTCCTCTAGTGTCATGCAAAACAAGTTCATTGGCATGTAACAAAAAATAGTTTTCTTAAATTTAATTTTGCACATGCTAAGAATTTTGAATAATAAAGGCTAAAATAAAAATGCCTCATGTCCCGTTTGGATCCTTTCACTTTGAAGGAATTAGAATTTGCTTAATGATTTAGACGGTTTGTTTTAGAATGTGACATTCCACGACTTTTCATAGTTCGGATACAGTACTAGAGTGCTACTTTGGCGTGGCAGACACTGATACCTGCCACTCCCGTATCCAGAAACTCATTGCCTAACTGCGTGTGAGGCTGTGAGGTGATACAACACAATTAGTCCGGCCATGCGGCAATTGATGTGCCACGGAGCAGTATGGGACAGTTACACCAAAATATAATATCAGATGGAGGCAACGTGGGAGTGATTTGCTAGTCTTGTATGCTGATCAATACGAACATAGACGTTGAATCGTTATAAGTTATATATATGTATGCACACTTAAGCCACGTGTAAATGGGAGGGACAGTCATCTTCACATGTCAATGGACACATCATGGCCCTAGGACACTTCTATGTCAATGTGTGTTACTTCCTCCGTTTCAAATTGCAAGTTATTTCAACTTTTTCGGAAAGTCAAACTATTTTACATTTGACTCTCTAAGAATGTTGAAATGCATAACCTACAATTTGAAACGTAGGGAGTAGTAATTAACGTGAGTATAAAAAACATTTGCCTACACAACGGGAAAAAGAAAATGGGAATATTGCTTGATAAAAAAAATATGAAAATGAGCTATCTAAAATTCTGGAAAAGTTATTGTAGAAAAAGTACTTCTTTAAAAATAAGAATAATGATTACATTTTGTAAGCATTTTTTCCTTTGCTGAATCATCCTTCTATTCTTGTATAGCATCTTTTCATCTATAGTTCCATATTATTTACTATGGCCTGGAACTCATAAGTTAATACTTCATATTCTTCATATGTTTTTTTTTTGAGAAAATCATACTATCCATATATGTTTTAAAGCTTTCTTATAATGAAGGTAAAAATGTGTCTCTTGGGCCTCCACTTTTACCCTGCCTTGGACCGGACTGGCCTTACTATGATTGAAAAAATAATTAGGTTTAAGAGTTAGGTAGATACTTAGTTAGATGCTCAAACCCTCCACATACTTTCGCAAAACATCAACCGACGAACAAGGCTCGCAAGCACATTTGCTTTCGTAGGAAGCAAATCGATAGGCATCAGCTTTCTCGTAGACACAAAACTAATTGACAGCAGTTGAGACGTGTTCCCGTCGCTTTCGATTCCCAAATACCAAGCAGCATAAACACATCAGCTATGGGCCCACTGGCAGCCAGAGAACATTGGAGTATAAACAACATATTAGTATTGATCAAGCCTACTTTGCACCCGCTTTGTGGACACCAAGCGCCTTTAAATACCCATCCGTCCTCCCTCCCTCCACCTCTCCTGAATTCCACGGGAAAACCTCAAAGGGAGGAGCGGTCAGTCAGTGGTCACCTCGTCGCCACGCACCCACCCCACCCCACCCCACCCTCCTCCCCCGGCGCTTCGCCACTCCGACATGCTTCCGAGGCCGAGCAAGAGAAGCATCTTCCACCTCGGGGAGGAGGGTGGCTGCAGCTACTCCGACCACCACGCCACCGGCGACGACCATGTCAAGAGCGCCGCCGCCGATACCACTCCTCGCCGCCAAGACCACGGGCGGCGGCAACGGCGGAAGCGAGACGCAGCCGCCGTTGAAGACGACGCGCCCGGCGTCGGGCTGCAGATCCTGGTCCAGCACCGCCACCGCTCGCCGGAGCCGCCGCACTCGCGTAGTATCGTCCTGAAGCAGGTGGTGGTCCTGCCGACGGCGGCGCGCCACCGCCATGGACGGCCGTGCGGAGGCTTCTTGAGGGCCTGCTCTCTCTGCCGGAGGGAGCTCAGCCCTGACAAGGACGTGTACATGTACAGGTACTTACAATTAATTCTCAAACACACATGCTTCTTGTGTTTGGCTTGTCGTGTAATTGTTGTGTGCAAGCAAAGCAAAGCATGTCTAATTGTTAGTTGCGTTGGATTGTGCAGAGGCGACCAGGGATTCTGCAGCGAGGAGTGCCGGTGGCAGCAGATGTTTAACGACGAGGCGAGAGAGCACGAGGCCATGGTGAAGAAGGAGCGGGCGCGGCGAGGCTTGCCTCCCCATCGCCACCACGCGGCAAGGCCGGCGATCCGTGGCGCGCCGGGGAGACAAGTCGCGGTAGCCTACTAGATAGGCCAAGCATGCATCTGGGCCCTCCCCATCGCCACCACTGCACTTTGTATACTAGTGAATGGTGATGGTGTATGATTTCGATCCTTGCTGTCAGAGGTGAGACACCGGGAAAAAAAAAGAAGAAGAGTAAACCGAGGTGCAAAATTAAAGTTTTAGCAGGATATACACGGGAGAACCGCGAATATTCTATACTGATGAAGCCGAAAGAACTGCCATGTGTCTAGCTGTTTGTGTAAACTGAGAGTCTGATATGTACTAAAGGGAATTAGGGAATGGTATGCGCAGATAATTAAATTACATGAATGAACACACAAAAGGTCAAAGTGACTGTTTTGCAGTGTCGGTTGCAAGCCTGTGCAGTCTCTGTTACCATGTAACTTGCTCTCGTCACAATCAAATGGAAAGAAACGAAGAACATATGACGGATGTATATTTGTACCTGTAAATGGTCCATATTCATATCGAACTCGTGGCTGCAACTTTTTTAAAACCGATCGAACTCGTGGAACATTTGTGGACACGAGTCGTGTCATCCTGTGGACTCACAGTGTGCCGGAATTTGATGCCGAAGGCAAGTGGAGAGAGCGAGAGAATAATACCATGGCATCTCGCAGCTTGATGGGGAGACAAACGGCACCAAAATGGAATCTTCCATACATGAGGCTGGGAGGCGGTTACCAATTTCGAAGCAGCTGGAACAAGGTCTTTGAAACGGGAACCAAGGTTAGGTACTAGAATCAGCTAGTATAACGATTGCTCCTCGATGGATTTGGTCACTCGTATATACTATCACTGTATTATTGCACTTGGGATTGTGTTTGTCCATCTCACTTGGTTTCGGATCCGATCCTAGGGGACCAGCACGGATGTCGCATTTCAAGATCTAATACTACACGAAGAACGACAAAATTTCCTAAAGTGGTAGGGAACTTGAATTGTGTTTGTCTGCTGATAGCGAGTTGTCTACGTGACTTCATCACTCTCATAAATCATAATTTGCCATGTACTACGAGCCTGATTGGTTTCGTTGCTAAAAAAAATGATATGCCACAGTTTTGATAAACCAAAATGTAGATAGAAAAAAACTTGCCACCATTTTGATAGGCTAAATATGAGATTTGAGCACCTTCTATTACCAAGCCAAGTGGTAGTCAAATTGATATGCCCAATTTTTAGCATGCAAAATTTTAACAGCTAACTAATCAAGCTCTACCTTAACAACACATGGATGACTGTGCAGGCACGTTTCGTAAACATAAATATCAAGGGAAAAGTCTATTTTTCACCCTCCAACTATTACAAAACTCTGATTTTCAACCCAGAACTACAAATAAGACACTTGCATATTATTTATTTTTATTCTAATTATTTTTAGAAAAAACAATAAGACACTAGTAATATAAATATATAATACCCAAATAACATTAAATGGTGTACCAATAGGTTGGTTACATTTTAAGAGAACTTTTGGCATTGATTTCATATTTTTTGGGTCCAAAATGAATTAGTTATGGGTTTTAAAGTTTAAATAATATTTTTGCTATTTCTAGAAAATCCAAAACCAGCCTCAAATCCATCCAAAGGGCTAATTTTGCATGGTTTGGATAGTTGGAGGGTTTTTAGTATCCAGTTTTATAGTTTGAGGTTGAAAATCAGACTTTTGTAATAGTTGAAGGTTGAAAAATAGGCTTTTCCCAAATATCAAAGACCAGAAATTCTAAGAATTTATCAATGAACATTGTTAACTCTTGGCTCTCCATTAGACCATTACAAAGGACTCACCAGCAGAAGAATGTGTATCGTGTAGGACGGCCCCCCTTTTGCACTCTCGCTTGGGCCAATAGCTGGGCCTGATCTGCTGCTACCTGACTACTTGCTTTGTAGGCTTTGCATATATGCCGAATGCCATGCGTTCACAAAAGCCGCTCTCTCATGGCAGCTTTCACGTATAAGCGTTTCTACAGGTCACGGAGAGAGAAAAGAATGGAAGAACGACCAGACCCTGTCCCCTAGTGCTGTTGTATGAACGATACCTAGATAGGTTTCTTAATGTTTTCCTTTTTCATTTTTGAAACACTTTGCTGTAATCGTGATGTTGGAGACAACGCAGCAGCTTAGCTGCAGCCTCGCACTCATTGTCTCGCATATTCAAGCGATGGACCTTTTCATTTGCGACTCGATCGTGCGTTAGTCGTAGCACAGAAGATAAGGTTATGCCAATCATTGGTGAGGCCAAACCTTTGGATAGATTTATAGGCTGTTAAGAAAAGAAAGTGGCCATACAATTTATGCGTTTGGTCCAGTCATTAGATAGCCAGATAAATTATGCTTGTAGCCATCGATCCAAATCCCAACAGAAGGTTCATTACTTGCAGTTTGCGATGCCGGAGCAGACCTTGATTCACATGTCGGCGCCCCTTCTCCTCCCCCTCCATCCCCACTGTGCCCAAGCCGGCAAGCCCAATCCCAATTTCACATAGGAGGTGTAGCTTGAGCTCACCACCCCACCTTGCTCACATAGCTCACCCGAGGCAAAGCTCAAGGGCACGCTTGGTTTTAGCCCAAGGCAGCTCTGCTAATTCTTGCACACCAATTATTTGACGGTGGATTTTGCTCCCAACGTTTTGGCCAAAGGTTGGAAAAAAATGAACTAGCTAACAGTTGGTTGATGTTGGCTCGTCAATGGTTGGAGCTAATCCAAACATAGTGCTTGGAGAGGATAACCGCCAATATTTTGGTAAGGCAGCCATTAGCATCAATCCAAATGTAGGTTCGCTCAGCGCTGTGGCAGCCCCGAACAACGCCACTCGCAGCTATCCCGCCGTCCACTGTCATAAAAGCTTACTCCGATTCACTGCCACATGCCACCTCACCAAAGTTCTTAGGACGGGTGGGGTCTCTTGGAAGTCACCTCCACCTCGGCCATGAAGGCCATCTATCGAGCGCCTCGCTCTTTCCGCATTTGACAAGCTACCTCTAAGCCTATTTGTAGTCGGCGGATCAGATGGTGTCAACGGTGGATTTGGATGGGGAGGGAGAAAATGTGAGGATGCGAAAGACGAAGATGATGGCACATGGGTTCTACAGCCACATGTTATCCATTCAGTGGAATTACTTCTACATATTTGATAGTTGAGTGGTAAAAGGATATCTGGTTCTAATAAAATCAAATTGTATCGATAGTTGAATGTTATTTTTTTTAAAAAAAAAATCATCTTCAACTATAACTGTAAAAATGTATGATTTATTAAAGGCGAAGGCTCGTCCTATGGGTGATAATTTGCACTTGTCACGCTGTGTAATGTACGGCGAGCTTAAGTATGCGTTGGCAAACCCTTTTTACGTGGTTTGACACGACTGCAGGTTATGCAACGGCATGATGTTAGTTCGAGTGACCAAAAGAGCTCCTTCATTATAAAATATAGGTCGGTTGACTTTTTTACCTCAAGTTTAACCGCTTGTCCTATTTAAAAATTTTGTGCAAACGCAATCAAATTTAATTCATTCTTGAAGTCATTTTATTACTAAAGCGAGCTATAACAAAAAAAAATATTTAATTTACTTTTTTAATAAAATAAATGGTTAAATTTGAGGTGAAAAAATCAAATGAACTTTGTTTTGGAACGGAGGAAGTAGCTTGGACGCGGGTTAAAAGTAAAAGGAAAGCAACGTAAGATAATTTTTTTTTGAGCGAAGCAACGTAAGATAACTAAAAAAAAATGTTCCGCGCTCGGGGTCGTGCTTACACGAGGCCGAGGCCCAGACTCTGAACCTTGGCCCGGCGCGCGACGTGGCCGTGCACCGCCCAAGCTGCCGCGCCAGGTGCCGAGCAACCAGCAGAATCAGAGCAGCTTGTTCATCAGTCAGCTAGCGCTCGCTCTCGCTCTCCGCCTCTCCCACTCAGGCCGCAGCAACGCGTCCGTTCCTCCCCGCGACCCCGCCTCCCATCGCTTCTCGCCGGCGCCCTCCCACGCCATGTCGTACAACAAGACCCCGTCCATCACCGCCGAGACCATAAACCCCAAGGTGATGAACTTTCCGTTTGTTTAAGAAACCTTATATAACCCTGTCCATGCTTCCAATTTAACTGCAAAGCTAGCTTTGGTTATGACACACCTGCCCCTTGGCTTGAAGGTCAAGATCTTCAACTACGAACCTTGTGGGGAGATCGTCAGGTACGCCGAGGTAATAACGTTCCCACGCGGCTGACCTTCTCCACTGCTGAGCCAACAAAACCATCCCCATCTGTTATTCAGATCTTGATGACATCCCAGTGCTTTATGGCATTCCTATTTCTTCACCCCGAAAACGTAAGGGAAAAAAAATATTTACTGGTTGAAAATATTGTCTTCGTTGTGTGTCATTCAGCGGCTGCAGCAGGAGATGGATGAAAACCCGGGTTCTCTTCCTTTTCCAGAGGTGAAAGCCATGCGATACATGTGCGTGTATCAGTTTAATTATAACCTTCATCAGTCTTTGTGAGCCTCTTGATGTTGTCCAACAGATAATACACTGCAATCTTGGGAACCCCCAGGCTCTTGGTCAGCGGCCAGTAACCTTTTTTCGCGAGGTTAATGCCCTTACACTCCTCGAAAATTTTAGATGGAAAGAAGTTATTGCTCATGCATCTGGACTAATAAAATTTGGCCTCAGGTTCTTTGTCTGTGTGACAACCCAGCCCTCCTTAACAAAGACGAAGCTCGGGCCTTATTCAGGTTGCGGACTCTTTCTAGTGCTTCATTTATGTGGAGCTTCATGAATTAAACGTGTTGTAAAAGTACCAAGAAAAATTATCATTCAAGTAATTAATGCATTTTTTCACTTTTAACAGCAAACATGGTGAGAACTTCTTTGAGCAAAACCAGTATTTGTCAGAAAGTTTAGTGATGCTGTTTCATTTTACTGCCACAGTCCATGTGCCATAAGAAGAGCCCAGAGGATTATCAATTCGATTCCTGGCAAAGAGACCGGTGGATATACTGATAGTCGGGTAATCTACTGAAATTAGCATTTTCAGTCGGTGTCAAAAGTATTGAGTTTTAAGCTTTGATCCATGAACTCATCTGCACTCTCAAATCGTAACTTGAAGTATCACTGAGTCAAATGCTGTTTTACTTGGTGTTGTAGATTCATTGTCAGGCGAGTTTATTTTTACTTTGACTATTTAGATGTTACACTATTGACACTTGTTTTTGCATGATCAGGGAGTGAAAAGTCTACGTCAAGCAGTTGCAGACGGGATCTCTGCGAGAGATGGTTACCCATCGGATCCTGATGACATTTTTCTTACAGACGGAGCGAGCTCAGCAGTAATACTCTGCATTCCAGATCGTGCATGAACAAATGCAAATTATATGGTTCTTTGAAACAAACTGCAATGTGAATACCTTTAACTGGACTGCTTGTTTCTGCCCCTTTTCAGGTTAACATGATGATGCAAATACTCATCAGGTCTCATGAAGATGGGATTTTGTGTCCTCTACCTGAATATCCATTATACTCTGCTTCCATTATACTTCATGGTGGAACAATGGTATGGTGCTAGAGTCTACAAAATAGTGAAGCAGCATTTTCACTTACATAGCCCTGCTAATAATGTTCGTTTGATGATTCATTGTTTTTTCTTGTCAACTAATTTTTGCTTGTTAAATTAGAAGATGTTCATGTGTATTATATGCTTGAAGTAACTTTGAACTGAATGGAACCTAGGTGGCATACAATCTTACTGAAGATAGGGATTGGAGCCTTGAGATTTTTGAAGTCAAGAGGTGTTTGGAGGAGGCTCGTTCAGCTGGTTTGACTGTTAGAGCTATGGTGGTCATAAATCCCGGCAATCCTACTGGACAGGTACGGCACATGATTCTCCTGCATCTTACATGTGGCAGTACCTTGTGCATTAAGTCAAATAGAATAATATAATCAGAAGATACTTTGCAGTGCTGTTCCTATCAGATCATGTAACATTGTAACGTGCTAAACTCAGATAATTACAAGAGTTTCTTTGTCAATATCTACATCCTTCGTTGCAGGTACTGTCCATCACCAACCAAGAGGAGATAGTGGAATTTTGTCGGAAAGAAGGCCTAGTTTTACTTGCTGATGAGGTTAAAACTGGATGTCAATATAGTCCTTTTGCTTTGTCGAATCACATTTCTCGTGTTAAGTATTTTTTTTCCGCAAATCAATTACCAAAACATGTTTGCAGGTATACCAAGATAATGTCCATGTTGAGAACAAAAAATTCCATTCCTTCAAGAAAGTGGCAAGGTCACTTGGGTATGATGAAACGGACCTTTCCCTGGTGTCATTTCATTCGGCTTCAATGGGTAAGTCTTCCTTTATATATAATTGATCATATGTCACACAACATGACCTAGATCCTTGTGAGGTCCAAGTGTCCAACTAGGCAACTAGGGGCATTGCTACTGCATTTTTTGGAAGTTGGCAGGATTCTATGGGGAAAGTGGAAGAAGAGGAGGCTACATGGAGATTACTGGTTTTGGACATGATGTGAAGGATCAGATTTACAAGGTGGCTTCTGTTACTATTTGCCCCAACATAGCTGGCCAAATTCTTATGAGCCTTGTGATGGATCCACCTAAGGTATCAAATTTAAACTAAACCCGCACCAAACCACGTGTCCAAGTACATGTGTTTTTATTAAATTTACCCTGTGGATGCACATGCAGCTAGGAGATGAATCTTTTGAGATATTTGAGTCTGAGAAGGAAAAAATACATTCATCTTTCTGGAAGCGTGCCAAGGTACGTGCATCCTTCGTACAGATGATCCATGCTCAAGATACCTTGGCTCTTCATGACAATGGCAGGATCCTCTCTCTTGTCCCTGCAACTGCAGACCCTGGAGAAGGCTTTCAGCAGCCTGGAGGGAGTGAGCTGCAACAACATAGAGGGAGCCCTGTACTTGTTCCCACGGCTACATCTGCCCTCGCTTGCCATCAAGGCCGCCGAGGCTGAGGGTGTCTCACCTGACGTTTTCTACACTCACCGCCTCCTTGACGCCACCGGGATCGCTGTAGTGCCTGGCTCCGGGTTCCATCAGGTTAGTCAGTCTCCTCTCAGATGATCTTTTTACTAATGTACATGGGATTGTCAATACCGTCTATTTTCCCCTGATATTTACATGATAGGATGGGAGGAACGGATAACTCAGTATGTACACAATGCATGTATCTCATTGTATGACCTTTGCTTCAATGCAATAACAAGGTCAAGGGGACAATCCATATCCGGTGCACAATCCTTCCAGACGAGGACAAGATTGCAGCGATGATCCCACGGCTCAAGGCATTCCATGAGTCATTCATGAACAAGTACCGGGGCTCCGAGCCTTACATGAAAGATCTCCGCCGCTGAGAATCTCAATGCTTGGAAGAGCTCCACGGAGAGGCGTGGACCTGAAGGTAGGGCATGTGTGAGCAGTGTACAAGGGCAGCCAGAGTGGCCTGAGATCTGGTGGAGCTATGAGTGTTCAGTGTCTTGGTTTCTAGTAGAGCTGTGCCCATTCAAACCCACTTGTGTTGTATGAATGGGCACTTGTGAATTGTGATGATGTGATCTGTCTAAATTGGTGGAAGTTTAGTTGTAAGTAGCTCTGTTGAGGAGTATCGATAACTGTGTATGTGTAAAATCCTAAGAGCACTGGGTTTGATCTGAGATGTGCGTCGACCAAGCTGTAGTTTTCAATTCTGAATGCTGAACATCGCAGACCTCGAAGCCTCGACTTAGCAGAACACCTCAAGCTTCGAGTGACACATTGACTATGGCTGGCACTAGTGATCACTTGTTGATTTGCTGAGAAGCTCAATGTTTCTTCAGTGCTGCCTTCCCTGAAATGCACCGTTACTGGAGCTCATCCAAACGTAAAAATCACTGAAATCCCATTCAGCCGCACTTAGGTTGATTGCTGCCAGGATCCTTGTTGTCTTCGGCACTCTGTTTCCTGAAATGCTTGTGAAATCTTTACCTTACGATTCTTGGCCAATTCGATGACCCGTGAGCGAGCCACGTCGTCGATAAGTCTCGGCCGTCCAAGATCGTGCCATCCTCGAACACTTTGCACAAAAGCCCTCGACTTTTCAGGAAATATAACCCACCGTCCACATCCTCTCTCAAGATTTTGTGCGAATAAGCCCTCTGATTTTGCAGAAATCAACCCGCACTCCAAACCCAACCAGCCAGCAATGTTTTCAAAAGCACCCTAATATTTCTTAGAATAAACCCGCCGTCCTTTTTCTCTCTCAGAATTTTTTTGTGGAACATCCCTCAGCTTTTACTTAAATTATGCAATTACGCATTCTATTAGTTATTTCCCTACAAGCAACATTATGCCTATCATTCAACCACTAGAACGTGATCGAACCAAAAAAATATCTAACATAACATTTTCTTACTATTCAAGACATACAATTTTATTATAGAGTATATTTTTAAACAAAAAATACTTCAGCCATTCATCCACGCATATAATCTACACCCCATCGTACATACGATTCCGATACCGGAACATCCTTAACATAAAAAAATGTTCAATACAAAGAACAATTAAAATTCAAAACTAAATCTTTTGTGCCTAATAAAATTTTAAATTCAAAGTGTTTCATAATTCATTCTCATCTACGATTCAGACACCAAACATCTCCAAATTTTAAAAAATGACCATGGAATCGGCTCAAAATTTTTAAAAATATTATATAGAAAACTAAAAGAAATCAAACCCATTTTTCAATTTCCCTATTATAGCTAACATTACGCAACAAAATTTTAAATTCAAAGTATTTCAATAGTTCATTCCCATCTATGATTCGGAATCCAAAATATCTCCAAATTAAAAATAATAATAATCAAAATGGCTCAAAAAATTTAAAATAAAAAATTCTATAGATAAAACAAATAAGAATCAAACTCATTTTTTCAATTCCCCATTCTAACTAACATCCGACCAGCAAAACAAATTTTAAAAGTCAACAAATATATTGTAAAGCAAACTTAAAATATGAGACTGACTTCTCCAATTTCCTCATTACAGCTAACATCCGAAAACCAAAATGTTTTTAAGTTAACGCCAAAACTTTTTTAAAAAACCAATTTTTCAATATAAAATTTCTCTAAACACCAAAATTTATACATAGAAAAATATAATTAAATGCTTTTTTTAATTCTCTTGCATAAGTTTTCATATTTCAATGGACTTCAAAATAAAAGATGCCAAATATTTCAATCTACAACGTTTCCAAATGGCGCTTTTACGGGTTCAACGCACTCTGCCATTTATTCCCAAAAACTATTTATATGACCAGATGCAAAATGAACTATACCATGGGTATATCTATTGGCCATCCGTGGCAACGCCGCGGCCTTTTCTAGTGTAAACTGATTCATAGTTGGAAAAGACAAAACAAATCCCAATACCAGTTCCAAATGGGCTCCAGGTCTCTAAGCCTAAAATAGAATAATAAGTCTCAAATAAGCCATGTAATTAAACCTGAAAATTCATAGGCCACAACCACGAGCATTCCACATAGTAAACACTACTATTTCTGAATCCCCAACTTCAAACTTTTCCATTGAAAGAACCATGTTCAAGAGCACTGCTCTTCCTTTTTAAGGAGTAAGATGAAGTTACAGATCAATCAAGATGTTTTGATACATATAGCTCAAAGATAACACATTAACATCAAGAAACTATTCGACCATAGGCTAAATACTGAAACAGAACACTTCCAGTGTCCCTCATTCCCCTCCCTTTTAATCGACCATGCTTTTTTTTGAACATATAATCGACCATGCTGAAACAGAACACTCCCAGTGTCAGACTCGCAAGATGCCCACAGTTCACTGAGGATCACTGCATGCTCCCCATTGGTTGCAATCTCTCAATAGCGTAATCTGAGAAGATAAAAAGCGCAGAAAACTTATAAGCATGTTATAGCTTAAAAATCCCATACCTATGAATACGAAAAATTTTAATGGTTGTTACAAGACAGAGCGAGATATATGCTTCAGAAGTTCAGATTGACTACATAGGAGAGAAAAAGAACAATAGATTAACAAGTCCCTGTGTATAGACAGTTTCAGAAAAGTGTTCCCTAACATGAGAGACTGTAGTCCTTCAGTTTCCCAGGTACCATTATCCATACATTTGTATCACTATAAACTGAGATAATGAATATTACAAGACTGAACAGCTATGAGCATTTAAGCTGAATAAGTAAATGCCACAAATCATTCAGAGCTGAGGAAACATATTGATGAGCTTCACTGCTTCAGGCTGTACCAGGAGTGTAGAAGCTTGCATATGGAATGATGGCGTCGAAGATCCCTCTCCCATATATCTTCCTGATCCTCTCGGATTTCAACTCAACACTGAAGGTCCCAGCATTTGCGCTTATGAAAATGGTGCTAGCATCCTCTGAGAAGCCGGACATCCGGAATCTAGTCGACGGGTCACCAATCTCCAATGAGAGCATCATCTCCAGCTCGATGACCCTACTCTGCACCCATCCCGCAGCGCCCCTCCAAGACCACAGGTGAAGGCCGTAGCCCTCCACGCCGGCGACTCCCAGCCCGCCGTCCTCCGCCTTCACGAGGGCCATGTTCCCCACTAGCAAGGGCGGCGCGTTCATCACCGACAAGGCATGGCCACCCAGATCGTACTTTAGGATTCTGCGGCCGTCTTCTAGGAGGAAATGGAGCGCATTTCCGACGAGCAGGCTGGGCCCCATCACGTCGAGGGAAGTCGAGATGGGGCCGAGGTCAATCGAGGCCTCCTGCGCGTTCCAGGCTCCGGTCTCAGACGAGTAGACTCTCATCCAGGTGAAACTCGGATCCTCCAAGAGGATGTCCTCGTCGGCGGTGCCCCCGAAGACGACGAGGAAGGGACCCCCGCGGCAGTCGGTGTGGTCGCAACCGTCCGCCGCGCAGACCACCGCTCCGGTGAAGTGGTTGTACAGGTCAACCGGTTCCGGCAGGCGGTGCTGGTCGCCGGCGATGGGGTCCCACACGACGAGGTCAATCGGATCCAAGGTGTGGAGGAGCACCCGGCCGTGGCGGCAGTCGATGGCCACCCAGCTGGAGTAGTCGAACTCCGGCGGGGAGAGCGGGGGGTCGGCCACGGTGGTGGTAGGGAGGAAGAGCTTGTTGTGGAGGAAGCCGAGGACGGGGGGCGTACGGTGGTGCTCGCGGTAGCGGCGGAGGAAGCCGGGTTCGGAAAGGAGGAGGCGCCACGCCCTGCAGACGAGGGATGCACGGATTAGGCACGCGGGCTCCTCCGGCGGCAAGCGGCGGAGGATCTCGACGACGGCGTCGTCCGACAAAGTCAGCGGCGGGCTTGGCAGCGCCGCCGCCATCTCGTCGTTTTTCGGCAGGCTAGATGACCGAAATGAGGCGTGTGCAGAGTTTTTTTTTTTTTCTTCATGGCGCTATTGGCCTAGATATGATGAAGATGCTGCCTTGGCGACACTTACAGAGCTCAATACGAGGGATGTGACATGTATAGAGCTCAAATACGAGGGATGTATATCTTCTACATCTTGCATGCACTCCGCGTGTCCACGACCGCTGAACGATCAAATAGCCAATTGAGTGTCGTAAGCGTAGACATTGTAGGTCCAACTATTAACCGCTCAACAAATAAATAATAGTTGTTGGATCGTTGGCAAGTCTAGACATTATTGTCTTACGCCTTCCGCTATACTAAATAGAGAAATGTCTAGACGGAAAAATGGCTTCACACAAGTAGTTAGCAATCTTTGGTATCTGGCAAACTAAAGTGTAGAAGGCATATCACATCAACTCCTTAGGGATAGAACAGAGTCGAATGACATCCATATGGATAAAATGATTAATCATACAAATATAGTGATCTCTTAGCTAATGTTGATATGGTAAGTTCGGACAAAAAATATTGATATGGTAAGTCGTGGCGCTGCTATACGAACCAATTGATGAGTCTAGTTTGTTCTCAGCACCTTAATCAACTACAATCGTGTTCTGCATTATCTTGTATCTTCAGTGGTTGCCTCGTGTCTTGCTCTATAAGAAATGAGAATCATTTGTAATTCCACCTAGCATGTGTTTGGATGTTGGGTCGAACCGGGACGAGTGATCCCATTTTTCCTAAAGTTTGGCTTGGGGATGATAGGGTATGGAGCCATCCCGTGGGTGAATATTCGCGCCAGATGTGGGACGACCCGTTTGCCCAAATCAAGTGGACAGAGTCGTCCCTCTTCGACGCCATCTTCTCCGTCTGCTTTGTCGTCGTGACCGCAGCTGCTGAGGCCAATAACACAATGCCCGAACTTGGCTGGTGGCGGTGGCGAGCTCAGGCATGGTGCGGACTTTGGTGAGCCATGGGATGATAGCAGCGCAGATGCGGACAAGGCAGACCAGGTGAGCGGGAGGGTCAACGTGCACAGCTGCGAGCAAAGCTCCGCTGAGTGGACTCAGATCTGGCGTGCCCGGCCACGGGCAAGCTACGATGAGCCCGGTGCGTGAGGCTGCAGGCACCGGGGCATGCGTGGCCTCTGCCAGGTAAGCCTTGACGCTCCTGGGCATGCTCAACTCCAGCTCGAGCAGCAGTGCAGCACCGTTGCTGGTGGTCTAGCGTGCGCTCTGGCTTCTCCAGGGCGAGGCAAGGGATCTCCTCCTCCGCCGATTGATGGCGTGGCTCCGCCCCTGGTCAGGCGTGTAGCCGGCAGGCTCGCGCCATGCTCTGATGGCGGCGCTGGCACGAGGTTGAAGAGGACTAGGTGCAGTCACAGGAAGAAGATAAGAGGAAAAATAAAAAGAAATAAAATAAGGTCTATGACATGTAGAACCATTAAATGACAAGAGGGGTCCAAAAAAGACTGTTGTTAACTATGTTAAAATATCTGTCCATCCCACCTCTTTCAACTTTCAACCAAACAAAAAACAGGGATGATCCCATCCCAGTTCAACCAAACACTAGATGGGACGGTGCCATCTCACAAAACTAGAACATAATGGTCCCATCCTAACTTGTCTCACATCCAAACACATGCTTAGTAGACAGTGGCAAGTAATGAACATAGTTGTATATTATGGAATTGCAGTTACACTGTTTCAGATAGAGTCCCGCAATTTGTATCCGATTCAAGAAAAGTTTAGACGAAGAACTTGGAACAAAGCTAAATTTTAGTACAACTTATTATTCTCAAACAGATGGTCAATCGGAACAAACTATTCAAATACTAGAGAATATGTTGCCAGCAAGCATATTTGCATTTTATGGAAAGTTGGGAGAAATCACTACCTCTGGTTAAGTTTGTATACAAAAATAGCTACCAGTCAGATCATAAAAATGACATCGTATGAAGGCTTGTATGAAGAAAGATGTTGATCACCTATATGGGGACGAAATTTCTAAAACAAAATTAGGGACAGAATTGGTGCAACAAGCGGAGAAAACATTACATGTGATTCACACACATCTTAAGGCAGCATAAGTTACATAAAAGAAGCAAGCCGATGTTCGATGATGAGAACCAAAGTCTACAAGTTAGATCGAGATTGTATTTCAAAAGTACATCCCAAGAAGAATAACAGGGTTTTGGTTTGTGTGTCTAACAGAGTCCAAGATATGCGGGACCTTTTCAAATCGCTCAGAGAAAGAGCAGTGGCTTATCAACTAAACCTACCATCAAATTTAGATGGTGTACACAATGTTTTTCATGTTTCTATATTAAGAAAATGTTACGAGAACCAACAGAAATAACTGAAATACCGTTGACATAACTACAAAAAATTTATCTTATGAAGAATACCCCGCCAAAATACTTGATACAAAGGAGTGGGTAATGAGAAAAAGGGCTATTACATTTTTTATGGTTCAATGAAGTAATCACACTGAAGAAGAGGCAAACAGGGGAAAAGAAGAAGAATAGTACAAGAGGTTTTCTTATTTGCTCTCGTCTTGTAAAAAAATTTGAGGACAAAATGTTTGTAAGTTGAGGATGTAATAATCACAATTATTTATTGGTATAATGTTAATATAGTAACATTAATTAAACTTTACACTCATAAAACATGGTTTGTTACGACCTATATTATATTACATTGGACAAGAGAAAATATGCATTTGTTTCTTATGCTAATAAAAATGTGTCACTAATATTTGTTAATAAAGATGAACATGACGAGCATGGATGTCGATGTTAGTAAAATAGTGTGTCTTTTAATCTTGATACTAATTAGCATGTGGTGCGAGCCAAAGAGCAAAGGGATGTTCGTTTGGACTATCCAATGAATTTACACAGCCAATGGTTTGTAGTGCTATAGTGTACATATAATACTACATAAACACTATCACCGTTGGTTTGTATTCCATTTTCACTACCGGTTTTGCTCCCCATATCCAAAAAGTTGGCAGTGAAAAGAAAAATTTCACCATGGGTTTGAGACACGAACTGGCAGTGAAAAAATAGAAAGATTGGTAGAAATATATTTTGGTCGAGCTATGACCACACTATTGGTTATTGAAATATCAAACGACCACAATTTTAGTCGTATACAAATAGTGTGGCATCAGGGATTCGAATTCAAAGTATCACCATTCACAAACTCTTTGATACTAAGTCACGATGTTTAGACTTCTATTTTTTCTTTTGGAATTCAAAGTTTTGATTGAATGATTTCTAAACCATTTGATCAATATGATTAATTATACAGAGAACTGATCATGTAAAGTGAGGAAGACAACTGACCTGTGACATGTAAAGTGGAGTCATCTAAACTCTAGTGGAGCCATAAGGTATGTATATTCAGAACAAGTTAGTGAGTCATGTTAAGATTCATGTTGATCCAATGTATTCTAACAACTCATGCAACATTACAAACAATTCACAATATTATATACTTAGCTTTATGCAAAGTAGAAAAAAATGACAATAAACCTTGACATGTAAAGTGAACCCATATCTGACTACCTAATCCTACATAAAAAAACAAGAATAGTTTGACAAAGGCACAAAATAAAACCATAACATCCATTGGATGCATATGTAATTAAAGTGGGTGATGAGTCACACTATCCAGGAAAGCATTTACCAAAAGCAGTATCGTGCAAGCATTAGCATCCTTAAATTCAAGAAATTATGTCATCAAAGCTATAAGTAGCATATGTGCATGCATTCATCCAACACCACCTTCAACATCATTTCATTGCTACCATCAATATCCTTTCAACTTGATATTACAAACACCAATACAATATCAGTACATCGGTCACACAATCCAACAACCATGAAGAACATTCTTGCCATCCTTGCTCTCTTGGCTCTAATTGTAAATGTCATATCCACACATACATGCACTTGCAGTTGTGGACAACAACAAGGCTATGAGCAGGACCAACCACAAAAACATCACCGCCAACAGCAGGGCCATACGCAGCAACAAAAATATCACCACCATCAACAAATTCATATGCAACCACAACAGCAAATCCCTGAGCAGCCACGAAAGCATCACCAATTATATCAAGGTGATGTGCATCAACAACCACCACAAGATCAACATCATCAACAGTGCCATGAGCAACCACAACAACAACATGGTCAATCCCATGACGAGCCATCACTACAGCATCAACCAAGTCAACAGGGTTGTGAGAAACAACCATGTGAGCAAATCCATGATAAACAACAGATAACAAGGTGTGGTAGTAGCTACTATAGCGGTACCCAAAATTTGAATAATTGTCATGAATTCCTTAGGCAACAATGCAACCCACGGGTGATTCCCTTCCTCCAATCACATTTGTTGCAACCAAGTAGCTGTCAGGTGCTAGGACATCAATGCTGCCAGGAGGTTAGGCAACTTGAGCCATGTTATCTCCACCAAGCAATATCAAACATGGTTTGGGCCATAATCCAGAAACAGCAGGAGAAACAACAACCACATGAGTTCGGTGGGCCTCAACAAGCTTCTCAAAATGAAGAGGTCATGCTAACAGCTGCACAGTACCTTCCATCAATGTGCGGCATGCACAACTCATGTTGTCAAAACAATCAATGTGGCAACAAAGAAACTACTAGTGTTCACAACTAAAGCACTATAAATGGCTTGTTAGACATTATAGTCTTATTATCTTATAGCATCGGTAAAAATAAAGTTTTATCCAGCATGATGTGTGAACAATGATATTTGGATAATGATAACAATTGTATAATTATGTTACCATTCCAACATATGTGCAACAGGACCATGGATAATGTATCCAATTTGGACTACCCATATGTTGATTATTAAGAATTGATGGGTGCTTTATTCTGTTGCTATCAAGTGTGACTTCAACCTACTACAAGCCTCCAGAACATGACCCATGTTATTCAAAATGGGTTTATACAAGTTAAAAATAACTCTAAGGATTGTAGGTGAGACTCAAAGGATATCTAGTTGGTTTTGGGTTGCAAATTATATGACACAACCGAATCAATCTTCAACAAAATTTGGAGTTGTGACACTTAATTTCTTTAAGTAATCACATGGGCCTAGAAAATCCAACAAATATCCGAGGTTTTGATAAATCCTAATTTAGCCCCCTTTTATATCACAAAATATAAATTGAAGTTCCTTTACGGGTAAACTCGCAAAAAGAAAAGGAATAAATGTTCATATGGGAGGTTTTGGATTTGAATAGTAGATGTCATCTCCATATCAATCCACAAGCATGTCCTCTACTCTAACAATGTGTTTGTCAACTAATGCGAGGGGTACAATATTTAGTGATGAGAGTTGACGATGGAAATTCACTTGCGAGTTTGATTTTAAGTCATGTTATTATTATATTTAGCTTTTTAGAGAGAATTAAGAGTGAGAGTTTAAGAGAGAATACATATCTTTGTTTGGTGTGTTGGGTTAGAAATGTTAAGTTGTATCATAATTCATGATGAGTGATGAGGATGCATCCACCTTTCACTTAAATCATAATTTCCATCTAATTACCATCCACCCCTAAGAAAGGATTGGTGGACCCTCTAAATTCTCACACCCCACTCCGCCAAAAACTTCCAATTCTCGCCCAACAAAAAAAAATGAGATTTTAGTCTCTCATATCTAAGTTTCTTATTCCCTTCCACCAACTAAATTACATCCAACCTATAATTCCCTAAGGTAAGGTCCACCTAAGTAATTGGTCATCTACCTTGAGCTACAATGTCACTGTGGAAGTATGGAATAGAGCTTCGAGGGGGGGGGGGTCTTGACCTGTGTGAGACAAATGTCTTCTCTTAGCAAAATGTCCTGAGGTGATCTTACCATCCACACGTTATTTTTTGAAATGAATTAGCTACCATAGGGTGGTTTCTTCTTCTTCTTATAGTTCACAAGACTGCGATTGGGATAAGTTTACTGCAATGCATCTGTCTTTTCTTTATATAAAGAAAAGCAAGAAGCTTTTACACTATATATACAGAGGCATTAAAACATAAGCTCTTTGAAACAAATAATGAGTTCCAGACATCTGCTTTTCTACTAGGCATGTCTCGTGAATTGCGGTTGCTTGAGTGATACTACTAGTAGGTTGCTTGAAACATACTTGTTTATGAGTGGATCAATCTTGACACTAAAGTGAGGAACATGCAGACATCATGCATGGGACAACCTTTGGCATGGAAAGCTTTTAAAAAATGGTGTTATCTTAACAGCTCACAGCTCACGACACATTACAAATTTAGTTACACATGAAGACAATGAGTCAGCACAAGAAATCCTTTCCATGTACAACTAAATGGTGAGTCATGCCCAAGTCACACTGATCTTATTCATGTTAACAGCTCACACAACATTACAAGCAACCCATACAACACTACAAAAATGAGGCATGGGGAATTACAAAGTGATGGATAAATAAAGTGAGTGTGATGAGTCATTTGTTATATATATCCATGTATCCAACCACACGTTTGGCAAAGCAATTGTGTTCAAGTGAATCGACAAGGCCAGATCAAGCTTTCCAATTTGTTCTTTTCTCAAACAACACGTACAACCCATTGTTTCATGAAAAGCAGGGGAGATGAACTAATACATGACGTGTAAAGTGAATCGACAAGGCCAGATCAAGCTTTCCAATTTGTTCTTTTCTCAAACAACACGTACAACCCAACAAAAATGAGGCATGGGGAATTACAAAGTGATGGATAAATAAAGTGAGTGTGATGAGTCATTTGTTATATATATCCATGTATCCAACCACACGTTTGGCAAAGCAATTGTGTTCAAGGTAAAGCCATTTCCCATCAATATCATGCCAAGACAAGAAATCGCTTGCTACAGAGCTATAAATAACCCTCACATGCCATTGATCTTCTCCATCACCAACATTCTCCATCTTCGGCTTAGTCTATATACAGCAGAGAACAAAACCACCTAGTCAACACCATGAAGGCGATGCTTGTCGCCCTTGCTCTCCTAGCCATCGCCGTGAGCACCACCGCCACGCACACATGCGGGCAGCAAGCGCCACCGATGCACCAGTGCCCATGCCACCAGCAGCCGCAGCAGCAATACCCACAGCCACCACCGGTCCTGAGCCAGTGCAGTGAGTTGCTGAGGCAGCAGTGCAGCCCAGTGGCGACACCCTACTGCTCGCCGCAGTGCCAGATGCTGAGGCAGCAGTGCTGCCAGCAGCTAAGGCAGGTGGAGCTGCAGCACCAGTACAACGCCGTCTACACCATGGTCATGCAGATGGTGCAGCAGCAGCAGCCGTACGGCGGGATCCAGGGCCCCCAAGGTCAGATGGGAATGGTGGCGGCACAAATTGCGCAGCAGCTAACGGCAACTTGCGGCCTAAACCAGCAACCTCCCTGCAGTGCTTGCGGCACCGCTTCCGGTGGTGTCCCCTACTGAGAAAATAAATATAGATGATGTAATGCAATAGATGGCCGCTGGCTAGCTATCAATCAGGTAATAAAGTGTCATGCGTCACTATGTGAGCAGTGCCAAACTATGTGAGCAATGTCATGAATGAATGATTGGGATAAAATATAATTCCTTAGTTGTTAGCAGGATCCTCATTAATTATTTTGTACCATTGATGACAAAGAGCGTTGGAAACCATGAATTGGTGACGCAACGAGTCTTCATACTTTTGGATGTAGGTTGGTATATCTAGATTTTTAAAAAAATGAATAAAGCAAAAGAACTATAGATTGTATTAATAAAGATAGAAAAGATGTACGGTGTGGCCTCTCCTTTTGGCTAAAGTGGAGAGCCCCTGTGTAGTGGGCCTTATAACCAAACCACGTCTCTTCAATCGTATCTTCTCGCTTTCGTAGTCTTCCTTACTGTAGCGCACACCTTCCTCCATTTCTCGCCTCTAACTCCCTTGGTATGATTACTAGAGCTTCATGCGAAGGACTGCAAATTAGTGGTGATTGTGGTGGAAAGTAGTGGCACATGTAGCATCTTGCTACTGGAGCGGGGCGTGATGTGGTGGAGGTGAGAGCGAGAAAGACCTCCTTCGTTTTGATTGGTCACCAGTGAAATTTGGCAGCCTGACATGAGCTCCATGAGGTTAGTAGTTAAGCTTTGGGGGCTATGATGGGGACATAAGCAGAGAGGGGGTTAGAGTTGGGGATCTGGGGTTTCTAAGTTTGGGGTTCCATGGCTGTCTAGTTTGGAGGATAGTTGGCAGTGGTGGTTGTAGGTTGTGGGAGGCCAGGACAACGGCTATGGCTATGGCGGCTAGGTAGTGGAGACCCCCTGGTGGACGGTGACAACATAGTTATTACAACTGGACCAAACAATGAACCAATCAAGTGCTTAGTTTATGATTTCTTCGCTTCGACCCGGTGGACAAGCGATTCAGCATGATTCAAATAGGGTAAATTTTATGCCTATATCACCAACAAAATTGTAGCATGGTGATGGGAATCCACACATCCTAAGATAAAGGTGGAGGGTTTGAACCTTATTTTAGGTTGTTTTTCTCACATATTCCTTTGTTTTAGGTTGTTTTCCTCCTGTTCGCCCCTTCTACTCTATATTCCATAGGGATGTTGCACCTTATCCCATTAGTTTTTAGATTGTTTTCTCCTGTGTGCTCCCTGCTACTCACAATTTACCAATGGTGTTGCACCTGCTTCCGTTTCTTTTTAGGTTGTCTACCTCCCATCCACTCCCTACTACCAGGTGTTTCCCAGCGGTGTTGCGCTTGCTCCCGATTTGTTGTCCAACTTTCTACATGTTTCATCATAAAAACCAGATTTGATTGCATACTTGATCTTTTATGTGGACCAGATCAGTGGAGGCTCCGATTCTAGGTTTTTTCTGGTGGAACCATCGGTTCGATCCGCTCCCAATAATTGTTGGTGCTTTTGGTGAGAACGAGAGGGACTATAATAGTTAAGGAAGGGCAGGTTGGTGTGCCAGGGGTAGGAGACAGGTGGAGCGGCGGGTCACCCTCAGCCTCATGTGGTGGCAGGCGGCGGCAACGGGATTGGCTATGTGGACTAGCGGTGCAGGAACAGGGAAGAAAAAAGTTGAGGCCTGCACATTCCATTAACGTGGACAGCCCTCATGTTATACGAAATTGGGAGGGATCTCTATCCACTAGTTGCCTCCAAATAAAGAAGATCTAGTAAAAAGATTGGGCGCGTGTAGGCACATCCTCGCTTGGATAGCCTCAAGACAAAATGAGATGAAAGTTGTGGACATTACGTTGTCATTGATTGCACGCACCTATGATCATCACATCTACAGTATGTAAACTAGAGACATAGGTTGGATACGAAAGCCAACTTTGTT
The DNA here is from genome assembly GCA_015342445.1 of Digitaria exilis. Taxonomy (NCBI): domain Eukaryota; kingdom Viridiplantae; phylum Streptophyta; class Magnoliopsida; order Poales; family Poaceae; genus Digitaria; species Digitaria exilis. The sequence continues at coordinate 2,045,062 of JACEFO010002487.1, forward strand.
AACGGCATATGGTATATTTGCAGGCTTTGTCATTATATTTACACAATTTATGCAATAATAATAAAAAAAATTGCAACACATGATAAATGATGTGGTGGAGATATTATAGTACAACAGTTTACAATACACCATGTTACAAATAAATGTTAGAGAAGAGTTTCCAAAACTAGGTGGTAATGTTGGTTCACAATTTGGTTCTAAGAGCAAAGGATGCTAGATTTGCACTAAATTTGTTTGACCCATATTTGTTTGATTGTTAATCTGCTAGTTGAATTATTTAGTGGTGATTGATTCTAGAGAAAGTATCAAAAGGGGAAAAAATGTAGCCCCACTTGCCCCTTTAGGTGCTCCTATGCACCCAACTGGTGCATTGGTTGGATACACAGCAAAATGCGAGCCTTTTACATTTTAATCTATTTGTTTTTCTTGAATCAACTAATGTCCAACAATAGATGCATATGCATCGTCCATATTGACATGAATGGGAATAAAATAATTCCTTATTTGTTAGTAACATCCTCGATATATGTGCCATTGATGACCAAGAGTGTTTGAAACCATGTATAAGTGACACAACGAGTATTCACGCTATTCGCAGAGGGCGACGGTTTGTCTTTTCTGGCTTTTTAATAAAGGTAGAAAACATGTTTGGAGCGTCCTCTACCTTTGGCTTAAGTGGACAACCCCTATGCAGTGGGCCTCATAACCACCCAATGTCTCTCGGACCTTATCTTCTCGCTACCGCTTGTCTTCCTTCTATTGTCCTGCACACCTTCCTATGTTTATCGCCTCTGACTCCCTCCATCTGACTAGACACTGATTCAAGCGAAGGACAGCGAGATTAGCGGCCGCTGTGGTGGAGGGCAGCGGCTCAAATGGCATCTCACCGGTGGAACCAGATGTGAGGTTGCAGAGGCGGGAGCTACCGCAACGTCCTCCATTTCGACTGGTCACGAGCGAAATCTGGCGACCTAAAATGAGCTCCATGAGGTTAGTGGTTAAACTTTGGAGGGCTATGGTGGGGACATGGAGATTAGAGGGGATTATAGTTGGGGATTTGGGGTTTGTAGGTTTGTGGAGGATACTCGGTGGTGGTGGTTGCAGATTATGGGAAGCCAGGTCTGCGGCGATGGCTACACCGGCCAGGTGGCGGACCTCTGGTGGACGGCTGGTATAGTTATTAAGGCCGGACCAAGAAATGAACCAGTCAAGTGCTCGGTTCATAGTTTCTTCGATTTGACCCATTGGACCGACACTTTAACACTATCCAATTAGAGTAAATTCTATGCATAAATCACAAAAAAATTATATCAAATTGATAGGAATCCACTTGCCCGGAAGGTGGAGGGTTCGAATCCCCAACCCGTCGTCTTCGTTTGTTTTTAGGTTGTTTTCCTCCTGCCAGCTCCCTGCTACTCTCGATTTCCTAGCACCGTTACGCTTGTTGCCGTTTGTTTTTTGGTTGTTTTCTTCGTGTCCGCTCCTTACTACTCGTGATTTCCAATGCTATTGTTCCCTTATGTTTTTAGGTTGTTTTTCTCCCATCCATTTCCAATGATGTTGCGCCTGGCCCCAGTTTGATGTCTGACTTTCTATCGGTTTCATCGTAAAAACATGTGGTTCAATCGGGGTTCAATTGCTTACCTCATCCTTTTAGGTGGACTGGGCCAACATTGGTTGCGGTTCTAGTTTTTTTTGCGGTCATACCGTCGATCCAGTCGAGTCCCAATAATTGTGGGTGCCAGTGGCGAGGGCTAGGGACCACAACGGTTAAGGAAGAGCGGGTTTGGTGCGGTCAGGGGGGAGGGGGAGCAGCGTGGTGGTGAGTCGCCTCTGCCGCATGTGGCGGCACAATGGTGGTTGGAGGTGCAGATGCGGGGAAGAAAAAGGTGGAGGCATCCACATTTCATGAATGTGGACATATCTATGTTATTCTAAATCAATGGATGTGGACACCTCTCATGTTATTCTAAATCAAGAGGGCTCTCCCTCTAGTTGCCTCCTAATAAAGATCCAAACTAGGTAAATGATGACCCTGAGAAGCAATTGGCGTATCACCAAGGGCGACACTATTTTGTCTTTCCTGGGTGCCAATGCACCATGATAAGAAATGTTTTGCCACTAACTAGCCCCAAAATTGTATACTTCTAGAAAATTATACGAGTCCTTTGAACTGTGCGCTACGGTCAATTTAGAGCTAGCTTCACCCCTTGACCAATAATACAAAATCAATAGAAAATTCGAGTGTTAGCTATCAATTTGCATTGCAACAGTATCTTCAAATAGCCTGCCATGATGCTATCAGAATTGAAGAAGTATATGGTCTGAGGGTTTGGATGATACCTTATTTTGGATCAAATTTCACTGACGGCTCATTCCACTTGTTCCCAAACAAAGCCCAAGTGCGACGGAAACTAACCCAGTGGAAATTTGATTGCAGGTTTGGCCCAATTTTTCTTTTTAACGTTCCTCTAACATGAGCTGGTTCTACTGCAAGTCACAGAATCAAATGCATCACTTTCCAGCACCCAGCAACAATGTTCCAGACTGTGCCATCAAATATTCCGGAAATCAGGCGAAGGAAACAGCTTTATATATATCTATATAAACAGAGCAAAGCTTGTATAGACAGAAGCTTATACCACATCTAACCAACAACTATTGTAGGAACTTGTCCATGTTGTCCGTTGTTACACGCTATATAAACCTCATATCCACTAAATTAACGGGATGATACAGATCAAATACTACAAGCCTTCATGGGCCTCTCCACCCTCTTTCCATCAGCCTATTTTCTACTCTAATGACCCCCACATCATGGGACCAAAAAGGAAAAGTAAAACTACCAAGAAAACTAAACATTTCATGATACAGAGGCGGTATTTGAAAAACCATTAGCTACTTTTGGCGGTGGCGGCTTCTTCTTGTAGTTTGCTAGGCTACAATGGGGGCAGATGTATTCCAATCCATCTGTCTTCGCGTAGTCCTGTAGGAAAAAGGCAGCTCGTGGAATCAAGATAATGACTTCAGGAAAGGTAAGATGGTGAAATTATTATTTCTTTTTTACCTTGAAAGTGCCTAATCCTTGCCGTCTGTCGCAACCAAAGTGGGCCCATTCACCACACAAACCACAGTTCACCCAATCTCCAGGTGCGCTACTGGAATTAATTACATAATACGTGTCTTAGATTCCATCATGACATTGAGTACTGAAGCAGACATTGAAAGAATATGCCATCAAACCTGTGACAGAGTAAGCAGCATTCGCCATCCACATCATCATGCGCTAACTCATATTCCAATAAGTACGTCTCATAATGTCTTTTCAGTGTGTTCCCTACACCCTAAACATATACAAAAAAGTGTGCACAATTAGAATTCGGTTGTATTAGGGCTGTACAAGGTTGCCCCTGTTGTGTGTGTATCTGTGGCGTGGGGTAAGTATCAGAGCACTAAACAGTAAATACATACAGTCATTCTATTTGTTGCAGTATGGTTGCGCATCTTTGAGAATACTTGACCCTTCCAGTTTATGCCATTGCCCACATAAAAACCACCTCTAGATACCACCTAAAAGAGAATCAAATCATTATAAGTGAACAAGCCAACAATGTGTATTATTCTTTGATATCCTTAGTTCAAAAAAAAGTGCGCAGAATTACCTCTTTGTACAGGTTATAGAGATCAAGGCGTTTTGCATTAAGGATTGCATCAGGAAATTCAGCAAGTCCTCCATGAGGTACAAGTCGATTGTGGCCCCGCTGAATTAAAAACTGCATGACATCCTTCAAGAAGTCCTCCTAAAAAAAGGTGAACAACAGATCATTCTTGTAGCGTAATTATGTAGTTGTACAGAATCATATAATTGTCATGACTCGTCAAGATTCAAGATGCCTACCTCAGAGCATACTTGGATAGGCAACCTATCACATCCATGTTTCTTCATTGGCAGAGGATTCAATTGAATGACTGATGGAGTATGAGATGGCCCTGATGTTGATTTTCTATGTGTGGTTGGAGCAGAAGATACTAAACTATGCTTCACAGGTGGCGCAACTGGCAGGCTTGGCTTAGTCAGACTAACATCATGAAGGGAAGTTTCAGGTAAACCCATGAAAGGATGCATTTGTTGCTTTCGAGTGTGAGGAATGGGCCTCATAGTTGCAGGCTTTAATTTAGCCTTGGAGGATGGTAACAAGGAAGGGCCTTCCATGAGGTGTTTCTTGTCTTCTAAAACTCCATTTGCAGCTAACAGATTTGGTTTTGATTCTAAAGCCACCTTTGTTCTGTCCTTGGTAAGGGAGGCTGACCATCTTGGCAGATGAAAATATGGACCATTTTCATTAGGCAAATCTTTGTGCTGACTTGTGCAAAAGAAAAGAAGCCGGTCTGCATCTCGCCTCTCGAATGAAGCAACAGGAGTACCATTTATACAACCAATTCCAAGTGCAACCAAGCTTCTGTACGATATTTCTGGTGCTAGATGCTTCAGAACCTAATCGTTCAAATAAGCACTACAATCATACAAGTGAAAAGAATATGATAAAAGCATGCATCGACAGATCATCCTAAGCAATGTATATTGCATGCAATACAAGTTGTAAACCAACCTGCGCAGCCCACTTAGGTAGGGTCATCCAAACTTCGAAGGTAGAAGCCCCACAAGCTGTGGACATGGACGTTAAAGGCTCACTTGACGATAACTTATCATCATTATTTACGAGAGCACGGACAAGCTGGCTCTTCTCAATAATTTCATTCTTGATGTGGCTCTCTAGAAGCTGCACAGACAGAAGAGCACCATATTACTATGCAGTAGGATAAAAAAAAAAAGTAAATCCGAAGTCAGAGGAATATGTACCTGGTCATCAAAACAAGTTTGTGCACTACCAGAAACGAGAAGTGACACATGGGAAGAACTGCAAGTACTGATATCACAGCGCATAGTAACCATCCCACGTGGTAAAGATGCAGCCTCAAGAGGTGGCGGAGAAGCACTGCCAGACAGGAGAAACAAAAAAAAAAAATCAGTTTCCGCTAATGATAAAATCTATGGAAATTGGAAAAGGCACATTGGCAGTTAACAAATTTAAGATTTTTAACACAATGAAAAACAATATTGAGCCAACTTTGACATGCAGAATATAGATTAATACATATGAAGGCTCATTTTTTGATGCAACGTTTATCAATTAAGCTTCACCTGCTCATTTTCCCCTCACTGTTATGTTTCTAGACATACCGTATCATTTTCTTTTCATAAATCTAATAGAAGAATACACGTATACAGAATTAAGCATGAACTACCAGCACATTAGTGAATGACCAGCATACCAGCCAGTTTGGCTAATAATAATGAGTCATCAGCATGGCATATAAGGTAAAAAGGAGCCTGTACAGACAGCAAACAAAGATACCTGATTCGGTTCTGCAGTTTGCTCCCACGAATCTGTGAAAAATAAAATAACATGAGCTCTTCAAGCAACGCAAGAATTAAAAAAAAAGTTCCATACAAGAATTTCTTAACTAGCATGGAACATCTAATAATTGCATGGATGTTTTATGTGCCAGTATTCTCTAAACAAGGGGGCAAAAAGCCTTGATTTCTACCACAGTAACATGTTTATAGAAGTTGTGGTCTGGTCAATATAAAAAGACTAAGAGATGAAATAATGAATCTTGCAAATGACTGTATTATGATTTTCATTGATAAATATCACCAACACTGCATGTCTGAAGTGCATATATGCAATGTGCCTTTGTGCTGAACATCTAATTAGATTTTGTTCTAAGGTCCTTACAGAGAACACCCATTAAATTAGTGAATACATGTCGTGGGTATTGAAATAAGAGCGTAACATTGCCATATATCTGAATTACTATTACATATACAGCAGAAAACAGGATTTTGTTATCATGTCTAATGAGAAATAATTTTCCAAACCACAAGTTTCTGAACTATGGAATGTATCTCAAGACAGCATTAAGACGGTGGAATCAACTTTCACTGCCATAGAAAAACGTTAACTGTAGAGCTAGAATTCTTTGGCCCATACTTCAATAGTCAAAAGTGCATTCAGACCATCTTCTAAAGAACCCAACAAACAAGGATCCTGTGGGAGAGTGAAAAAGATAACCATTAATCATTAGTTTGCATTGGAGTAAAGGAATAACATTTGGACATAAATATAAAAGTTTACCAAGGTGCATGGCACTCCACAGAGAAGTAACCTCATGTTGAGTTCTTCATCATATATTTTTATAGCCGGGGTTACTTCAGAAGAACCTTCTTCATCCACCATCTCAGTCTCAGGTGGGCTTATATTTATTTTTGGAGCATCCCCCAGGAGACGAGGACCAAGCTTAACACTTTGCACATGATTGTTTCTTACACAATACAAACGGAAGGATGCATGAGCAAGCTGAAAGGCATCCCATGTGTGGCTCACCGAACTGCATCCATGCATGGTCAAATTAGTTAACATTTCAATCAGTGTGGATCCAATAGAGGAGAGAGGAGGGGGGATACCTTTGGATCACTGACATCAACGCATGGCGAAAATGAGATGCTGCATAAGATGAGAATGAATTTCTCCAGTATATTACGTAAGGGATCCCCTGAGATAAAATAACATCGACATTTGAAAAAGCTCAACAAATAACAAAATTGGTTTTGCTTCAACCAATATATTACGAACATTGGCACTTAACAAGCTATTTAGATGTAAGGAAACATAACAATGATAAATAATATGAATATAATTGTAAAATAATCTAGCAGCAACGTGACATTGTTGCCGAACTAATAACCAAAAGCAAAAGCAAAAGCCATGAAAACATGATGCTATGGGAAGTGAGCAAGTATTCCTCCATGTCGAAAAAGAGGTACATTATGGATATCAATACAGTGCCCAGTGCAACTTAGACCAGTAATTTTACTATAGTATCCACAAATCATAGCAAAAAATTATACGAGTAGGAAAGTATCTGAATGCACAAAGCTATTGATGACAGATAAGTTGATAGGTTGGCATTGACTGCATGCAATGCAACCCAGGACGTAAGTCTTTTTTGACTGACTGACTGGAGGGAGTAATATTCTAGTTGTTCAAGAGATGTGATTATCGTACAGGGGAACTGTTTACCTTTGAATGAACTGCTTGGGCAAGTTTTTCACCAATAGGAACTTCCAGATAAACCTGTGTCGAGAGTATGGTATTAGCAAATACCAACCATTAAAATCTAAAGAGTTGGGTCCAAGTGGCAATATAGACAATATGAACATCACAAAGGTTACGTAAAATGCATTTCCATATGCATTTTTGTGAAGCATATGAAGAAACTTCTCTATTATAACATACATGGCTTTCCACACGTATTTCCATCGTCTAAATGAAACATTTCATAGTACAATGCGTGATATGGTCAGAAATTATTTCTTTTTTTCTAATGAATTATTCAGAACTGGATTCGAGACCGTAGTACCAAGCTTATTCAAGTAGTTGTGACATGTGTATTGCAGGACAAGACAATCAGCCTCCTTGTTCAAGTAAAGGGCAATTGTTATGGTATTTCGTGTTCGAGAAAAATAGGCAATTGTTGTAAGAAGCCATAATGGGAAAAAAAAAAACGTACTTGCATAGTCTCTGGTATCATATCATGGCATTTGCTGCTCAATTAACAGCTAGATGCACTACAAGCTACCATTTGACTAGCAAGCAATAACAATTGCAGACACTTAAGAAAAGCCCAGAGCTTACTATTGTGGGGAATGGTGGGCTAATAAGAGTACTAAACGCCTGCGGGTCAGAGACATCAGCGTCCCCCCAAACAAGTGAGCCAATCTCCTTCTCATCCTCGAGTTGCTGCCCTTGGATGTACAAGAAGTTGGGCTGCACCACTCGCTGCGCCTCGAGGAACTGCTCGGGTGTTGGATTGAACAGAGTGTGCACCTGCATTCGAAAGCCCCCTCATTCAGCTCGCACAAAGGGAGGGAGCAGAAAGTAAACCATGACCACACTCAAGCGAGAACACCAACTGACCTCCAATCTCCCGGCCGAGCTTAGCTCAGGGAACGGGTAGGACGGGCGCAGCCGCTTCGCCTCCGGCCCAGAATTCGCTGCCGACGCACGCTTCTCGGCGTGCTTCCCGCACAGCACCGCGAGGAGCACGCAGTTGTTCCTCGAGAAGCTCTGGATTTGAGACATGGCTGGCTGGTCGGAGCCTCCCCGACGGCGGCCAGATAAGAGAAACCCCTCCCCTCCAAATCTGCCTCACACCTTCATGGAACAAACCCTGCGGACACAAAAACCGGATCAGGAATCCCCCAAAATCCAACCAAATCTGCACCAAAACCCCACGAATCTGAGCGGGCAACCTTACCAAGACGCGATTTTGCGGCGGAATCGGCGGTGGCGCCGCTCGAATCGACACGCCGACGCGGCGGGGAAGCGGCGGATTTGATCCGGGGACGAAGAGGGTAATAGGATGAGTAAAGTGCGCGAGAACACACGGCGCCTCGGCCAGCCCTAGACGATTTGCGGAAATAGCTCACAACAAGGAGAAAGCAAATCCCACTGCGGGGGCAATAAAAAACAAGAGGCGTAGATGTGGTGGTGGCGAATCGGCCCACGCCCCCATCCTGATCGAGCCAAACACACAGCAGCAGCAACCAACCACGCCAAGGGCAATCCAGAAGAGAGCGAGAGAAAAAAAAAAACTCTCTCCAAGAATCCGAAGGAAAAACTGGAGCGGGATTAACAAGAGACAACCCCACGGATCAGGCTCATCCCATTACCAGCGGCGACCAACCAACTGACAACAATCCCGCATCACAGAGGCACAAACTTGGGAACAGTCTGGGCTCGTCCGGAGAGAGGCGTCAAGATTGGATTTTTGACGGGTGCGGGGAGAGCGGCATGGAGATTCTCGTGGACTTTTCCTCCTCGGATTTTTGGCCCCCGCCTGCTCACCCGCTCGTAATCACACGCATCGCCTGCATCCGTTCCTGATGCGTAATGCGTCGTCGTAGATGGGTTGATGTGCGCCTGCTCTCTGCTGGCGCTGGTGCGTTGTTTTCCTGGCGCTTTTTCGTTTTCTCCTTTTCCTCCTCCGCTTCATTACTGCTCCGGGGGACGGCCGCAGGGGGAAAACAACACGGATTAAAAGATTAGGAATTTCGGGAGCAGGATTGGGGTGAGGAAAATAATCTCTTTCTTTCCGGAAGAATTGTTTTTACCGGGAAGGATCGGAATATCGGAGGCTGCTGCAGCTGATGCTTTTGGGTCTGCATGCATTTGGTGGCGGGGCGTTTGGTGCAGATCGATTCCGTGTGGCCCGTGGTGTGGCGTGGAGTTGCGATCTCGGGCCTGACGCTTGCATTGGAATTCGGGGCCGTGCACGGCGGATGTGTTCGTGGAATCGTGGGAGCAAAGGACCCGTTTGATCCGTCTGGGCGTGTTCCCAGCGATGGAGCGAGCGTGCCGTCACCGTCAGCTTCGAGCGATCGGTCGTCTGGTCTCTGGCTTGTGGGTCCTGTTCTAAAGCGGTAAGCGCCGTCTGTCATCTTCATGTACGGTACGCAATGTGAGATGGGGCCCATAGGCCCATGTGCTGGAAGGTCGTGGTACTGTTTTATGTCAGTGGACTAGTCAATGCCACATTATCTTTATAGTCTACAAATAACAGTTATGCAAAATTGCACATAGATAAATTTTAATTTAATGTACTTTTGAGATAGGAAAAACTCCAAACTACTCCCCTCAAGTAAAGCAAAAGTTTGGATAACTCCATAAACTATTTTTTTGTTTAGTGAACCACCTAAACTATGAGATTTGGTTCATTTTACCCCTAACACAATTTGTCTTTTTATATCTCTATACATAAGTTGAATTTAATTCAAATTTTGCAGGACAATATGGGACATCATAATGCATGTCAAGAAAATATATTATGATTTTTGTACTTTTATATCTTAAATGTTAACTTCTTAGTAAATATCGTACCCTATCAAAATAGTGATAAAAATTATGATGTATTTTTTTCAACACATGTTATGATGTCATCTTGCAAAATTTTTTACTTAAGACTCCACTTCTACATAAAAAAATGTAAATTAAATCGAATGACATAGTTTAGGGGGTAAATTGAACCAAGTCATAGTTTGAGGGAGTTATCCAAACTTTGGTTAGATTTGAGGGGAGTAATTTCGATTTTTTTCCTAGATGATTTACCAAGTCTAATCCAAACTACACGATACGTCAATCACCAACTTAAATATGTGATAGCCACACAAATTCTTCAAGCTATTGGATTATGGACTCATTTGGGTTTTTGCAAAAAGAAAGGAAGACTCATTTGGGTGACATGTGATATTAGCATGGAATAATTTATTGTTCCATATGATACTACCTTTGTTCTTAAATATAAATCCCTTGATTGTTTTATCAAACAACAACTAACGATATTTCTTTAATCAAATAGTTGAAGAAGTACAATGAATATCACTATCTATGTTCTGATTTCTAGTATTGAGAATTGTACCACAAAAGAATGTATTTGTAGTTTCAGGACCGGCTAAATTTAATTGCATGCATATTCACTATCTATTTTCCTTTAGCCAACGTTCATGCACACTAATTTTTCCCTTTTCAAGATACATTTTTTTCTTTTCAAGGTGCATTCATGTTTTAATGTCTAACTGTTCTTTCAGAGATGTTTGGCTCATCAAGATTTGTCTATTTGGCTTCTTTAGTTAGGGGCAACGTATCCTATGGAAACCAACCTCTCCGTGGAAACTATGGAAACTAAAATCTGGGCCACATTACAACATTTAGTAGGGTTTCTCCATCGGCTTCTAATGAAGCCACATTACATGATGCATAAAAATAAAATGGCTCCTCGGGAGAACCCTCGTGAATCCCTATAATGTTGTCCACTAGAGAGGATAGGGAAAGAAAGTGGCTTGCCCCGGCCACCTTCTCCCCCTCCTATACATATGTGCTATTGGAATTGCTTATTACCGCTGAGAAGCTATTTTGCCAAAAACGTTTTGTTAAAACGGCTTCAGCAAAGAGCCAAAGAAGCTGCCTCACTAAAAAAGCCACAACCGATGAATTTTGGAAGGAGCTGAAGCCATACAATTATACAAACATAATATGTCATGAAGATCTCAGAAATGCACGGAGGGAGTAGGTTCTAGTTCTACTCTATCGATTACCCGATAAGGACTGACATCACCATCATCGCAGGCAAGTGAAAATTTAAATAAAGAGGCTTACTTTTTCATGAAGTATCAGAGAAGCTCTCAAATTCTAAACGGAGGAAGGACGGTCGATGGGTTCAACTAAATACCTGAAAATAAATATCTAAGATACGCACTGTCAAATTGTTTGACAACCTATCCGAGGGAGGATTGTAATTGATACTACTAGATAATTTTAGAGCAATTCTCCCCCAATCGTTGCCTTAAGCTTCGTCAGTGACGTGGCAGCAGCGCCGGTGAGGTTTTGAGTTCCAAACTTCCGATCAAAGGGCGTTCTGCCGAGGGCATTGTCAAGCCGAGAGACGAGAGTAAACAATACATCCATCACGAACTGCATTGTCAAGCCGGCACTAACATGACAAATTTGTGGAGAACGACATGCGCTATTAGACAAAGGCATCATAAAAACCAGAAAGCTCAGTAAAGGATTACATTCTGGTACTGCTGAGTTCAGATATACATGAATTCCCCGCCCCTGACGGCATTAGCCGCTCCTCTCCTGTCTTCCTCCTCTTCCTTTTCGCGCTCCTTCCTGCTCTCATAAGCATGGTCATCCGTTCTCAGCTCATACCGGCAGATTGGGCACGAATTGTTCTCGTCCTGAATGAAAACAAAGATCATTCGTTCAAAAAAAAAAAAGAAAGAAAACAAAAGATCATGACTGGTCAGATACACTGACTTGCAACAGCAATGCTAGTCTACTCTAAATCCACCAAATTATTCACAGGATCAAGGAGAATATTACCAGCCATGGCTTCACGCATGGTGGATGGAAAAGATGCTTGCACGGCAGCTCCTGCATCTTGTCGTCCACAACCAAATTTTCACGGCAAACAGCACATTCCGTCTCACTACCCAATCTGGCAATGACTTCATCAGTTACTGTTAGGACAGGTAAATTCGCAACAAGTTCCTTTGAAGCAGGGGGAGCCCTGGGTGGATGCTCAATGATTCCCTGGCAACAGAAAATTGAAGCTCCAGATCAATATTCATGCATCTTAGATCAGTTTCAGCTAACACAAGCAGACTTTCATCATGAAAATAAAAAGTTGTGACAGCTGGAATACAAGCTAGTACGCTACACAAGATAAGTTGTTTGAGTAGATCCTTCCCAACACAATGAAGATAAAAGTATGTAAATCGCAAATTGGTCATGTAGGTCTTAATAAAGATGATAATTTTAGCATTTTAAGGAGAAGTATTTCCTCGTCCATATGAAATGGTCTCTACTTTTCAACAAATTCTGTACTATCACTAAAGTGTAGTGCAAATTAAGTTTTAGCATTTTAAGGAGAAGTATTTCCTCATCCATATGAAATGGTCTCTACTTTTCAACAAATTCTGTACTATCACTAGAGTGTAGTGCAAATTAAGTTCTGGGATAATTTGTCATGAGATTGGACAAACTAAAAAAACCATTATCCTTGCTGATGGCACACAAAAAGTTCATAAGCATTAAACTCTGCCCTCCTTTAGTTGGTTAAGAGACCCAGAAGTGTGCACTGATAAACTAACATATAAAGGTCGCCATGACAGATTGCATACCAAAGAAGTTTTTGTGCCTACCTGCAGTGATTCTTCCAAGGCAGTTTCTAGATCCCTGTTTGCTGATATGGTTTCTAAAAAGTTCATTAGAGCAGTTGCTATATCCTCGGTACTAGACTCCATGCTGTTGCTGTTCCCATCTTGATCCCCAGTGGATTCAGTTTGCATACTCAGTTCCCGTGTTAAATTATCAGCAACAAGCCATGCTGGAGGTGGAGGTTCCTGTCCCACGGTAAGGTGCCCTTCAAACAGAAATCTGGTGTCTGCGAAAATTAACATCTTATTAGCAAATAAATATTTATATATAGGGGTTAGAGTTTCAAGGATAAATGTTTATATGAGTGCACAACAAAAGTATGCCCCTTTTTGCATTGACATACTAAACTTGGTAAACCCAATAAATGCCATCTAACCAAGTGGTGGCATCTGAAGCTTATGCTTTATACTAATACCACCAGACAAGTCAAGGACTCAATGTGTATTTGTCAACACTTTTGGATGTATTCTAATCGAATATTTCAACTGTGTTTATTAGCCTAAACGCCTTTTTAGATTTTGTGATGGTATAGACCTGCTTCTCTGTTGCTTGGCATGGAATCCTCGTTTTCTTTTTCATCAAGATGCTCCCGGGCCCTCGAAATGCAGCTCTTCAAGTGCTCCTTTTCAGCAGGGTTGGTTACCAGCTTCTCTGTTCCCACAAAGAGGTTCAGACCAGCACGCCAGAATCCAGGAGCTGTATATCTAGTCTGGAGGACTGTCGCAACACGACAAACCGTGGAATACATCTGCAAAAGGTAAGGAATGATCAAAATAAACACAGAAAATGGCACTTGTAACAATCAGAACAAATGGACATTAAAGGCTGTAGCCAGCCAAATAAGTAATTATGTAAACTAATAAAAAAAGTTATATAATTGTACTATATAAAGAACGAATGATTCAAGCTAAAACAATGGCAGGACCGCAGGAGGAATGGACTTACTTGAAGTGGCCCATTTCTTACCAGAAAAGCACATGTACAAACAAGGGTTGATTACTTCCGCACTTAGCTAGTCTAGCTTGGGAAGTAGGGCCGGGGCAGAAGTTCTAGATACTTTTCCTTACTTTGTATCCGGAGTACTTCACATAATTTCCTCCGCAGTCTTATAGGCTTCATTGGCATTTATCATGCGCTTTTGGGACCCCAAGACTCTTGAAGAAACTTTTCCATTATTTGGTTATGTACGGAAGGATATAAATAAAATGACTACAGTTTCAGGTATTTACTTAATTTTGTTAGGTTAAGGTGCTTTCTTCCAGTACTCAAGGCTCTTTATTTTGGCGGATGGCTAGCCTATACTTGTAACAAGATTAGTCTTTTGGTAGACGCCCACCAAAATTGACACTTTGCATGTTTCAGCTGCATGGCAAATATCTCCATGTTATATGTACATGTACGTACATGTTGTAGCACATGCATTTCTTTCATGTACTCATCAGTCATCACGCTCATAGCTGAGCACATCAACCCAAGAAACCTTAGCCTGGTTACTCTGTATAGCCACATATACTACTAGTTTCTGCAGTAAACCTGCTCCCTTCTAGACGAAAACATCAATACATTTTTTCCTATTATTTCCAAACGTGGTAATCTTAGAGCATCTCCAACAGTACCTAAGAAAAATAGTCCCAAAACATTGGTTTTACAAACTTGCTAAAAATTATTGGGAGTGAAAAAAGCCTCCTCCTCCAATAGTTCCTAATAAGTAGTCCCAAAATAGTCAAATTTCAAGATTGGGAGTGCAAGCCAAAGGGGCAAAAATAGCTCTAGAGTCAATTGTTTTGGGGAGTTTGGAAAAAATAGCCACCAGTTTAGGCCACTGTTGGAGCAAGATTTTTTCCATTGATTCCCAAAACAAGATTTTAGCAACCTATTTTGGGCACTGTTGGAGATGCTCTTAGATCATCAAATGTGCATGTGTTTTTTTATTTATATATAAACTGAACATTAGGATATAACTTCCTATAAATAGTTTGTCATGCCACTTGTATTACCAGAACATGATGATCACATCCTTCTTAGAGCATCCCTTAAGTGGCACAACAGGGGTAAAAGCAAAGCATGCCCTTTTACCTTTTTCAACAGACACCACATGCTACTCTGAAATTCAGTCATGTTACTATAAGAAGATCGAAATTGTGACCAAAACTGAAACCATACTAGACAAATGACTCAAGCCATCCTAACTGCAAAAACAAGTCGTCTACTGTATTCTGTGCGAACTACATTGAGATGCGCTGAAATCATTGTCGATCCTGATTTACCAGCCCCCAATGCTGCGACTAGCAGCACTATAGTCGGATACCAAGCTGGTTGAGACTCTTAACCATCTATTCAAGAAAACTAATAATGTTACACTGAAATTCAGTCATGTTACCAGTGTCATCAGCTTGGAGAGAACTAAAAACATTCACCATCTACTGAAGAACAGTGAAATGCATAACGCCCTTGATCGACACTCTTAACCAATTTTGTGCAGCTTATAATTGCTATAAACAGAGACCAGATAGCCAAATTCAGCAGTTGCAATGTTTCACGCAGTGTTACAGTCTATGGTTCCACCAACATCGAATTTTGGATCCCAGCGGTGTAGCCGTAGCAGGCCACGCAAAATTCCTATCTCCTAGATGGAAACGGGCCTTTAATTCTACAGCTTTTACATGTAATTCTCCATCTATAAGACAGGCTACTTTTGTCGAATTGTCGTAGAGGGGCAGGTCAGGTGAGGTCAGGTCGGGTCGGACTTACCGATTTGCGCAGGGCGGGTGAGGCACCGGCGTAGCGGTCCCGGAGCAGGGCGGCGAGGTCGGCCACCGCCTCCTCGAACTGCTGCTTCTTCCCGAGCCTCTGCCGGAGGGCCTGGAGGCGCGCCTCCAACGCCGCCTCGTCCGTCGAAGTCGCCGACATGGTGGCAGCAGGTTGAGAGGGGGAGGGAGGGCTCTGGATTTCGATCCCCGCCGCTTGGGGTTCCGAGATTCGTTGGTGCGGGAGGGAAGGATTGTGCAGTCGCCGCGCCGGAGAGCGGAGGGGTATAAATGGAGGAGGGAGGGCGGGCGGGCGCCGGTGCCGGGGTGATGGATTGGCTTGGCTTGGAGGAGAGGAAAGAAACACCGCGGGACGACGGTGGGCGAGCACGCGGTCGGCGTGCAGATGGACGGGGGTGGGCGCAGGCGGCTGACGGACTGGGAGGCTTGCCGTTAAGCTCGAGACGGTGGGGTGACGGCCGAGCTGACAGAGCGATCGAAAAGGAGCCTGTTTTTTTTTCCTTTTTTTTTTAGAAATAAAAAAGGAACCTGGTTTTTTTTTTAGCAACAGAAGCTTCCAGATTTTAGTTTCTATAGTTTTCAAGGAGAGGTTGGTTTCTATAGTTTTCACAGAGAGGTTGGTTTCCATAGAATACATTGCCCTCTTTGTTAGGCAACAAAGTTGTAGGTGTTACAAACGCTGTGTGTCTTGCTTTGCAGACCTAGATTTTGTTTTGAGAGAGTTTTCCAGGCCCAGATAGATCGGTACGCTCCGCGCGGCCTACACATAGAAGCAGTTGCCGCCTGTATACGTATGCCAGGCCCAAAAATGCATTAGACGCTTGTGGTTGTGGCCTTGTGGGGCGCAGCAAACTTCAACCCAACGCGCTGGTATCGAATTGGGCTCGTCAGCCTCTCCCGAGCGCGTGGACGCCTCTCTGGGCAACCGAAACCACTGATGCGCGCGGCGTCCGCTACAGGCACCGTGGCTTCGCCGCGGTTCGGCGAAGGAAGAACCACCGCTGTCCCGCGCGTCGCCTCTCCTCCCGGCGCATCGTAGCGCGGAAACCCGGGAGTCGGCAAGAAAGCTCCGTCGTCGCCCACACCCAGATTGCGCGGACAGAATGGAGACGCGTCCCGCCGTCCTGATGTCTTGTGCACTTGTGCTGATCCCCTACCGGCTGCTGCGCGCATTGACATCAATGCCTCGGAACGGGCGCGCGCTCGGACGCGGGATGGCTCTGTTGCGTAGGCGGCGCACGTGTGCGAGAGCGAGCCGCAAAAACACCTGCTACCAAGCCCCATGAGGCCATGACGATTCCAGTATCTATATCAACTTCGATCCGCCAAACCGCGCCATGGCCGGTCCGTACGCCGGCCTTATCGTCCTATACGCACCACAACAGCGTAGGTCATTATGTCAATGTGTAAATCAGACATGCATGTGCATATTGATAGATCACAAGAATCATTAGCAATGGGTCAGTCGGAGTTATAACATTAATTTAACTAAACAACAAGGTTTACATACTAGAATATATTGAATTAAGGGAGAGGTAGAGAGAGAGGGGTAGATAACCGATGACATGATGCAGTGAGTCTTGGATTGGGCTGGAGGAGATCGATACTAACACATATGCCTCTCAATTTCGATGCAGATCGTGCGCATAGCACCGGCCGCGGCGACACGAGGAGGTTGACAAACTCAGTTGCTTAGGCTATTCCCAACCCTCCAACTAGGATGGTTTCCATAGCATTAATTAGCCTGCAACATAGGATACTTTGCTTATGTGTCACTCTAATAAATAAGAGACAGAATGAGAAAAGGAAGAAACTGGGTCTTGCATGAGACCTGAACCTATGCAATAGACACTACCAAGTTATGCATTGGGAGAGGATGGTGTCTTAATATTAAATGAGAAACAATTATGATTGGTGAAAAGAATAGAGAATGGGTTTATTAGGGTCCCACACAAAAAAACTATGGGTTGTAGAGGATAGTTTCTATGGTGGTGTCTTGATGATATGGCAACATAGACACTATGGGTTGGGAATGGCCTTAGGCTGTCCCCAACCCTCCATGTCATCTAGTGTCCATAGAATTTATTAGGGTGCCACATAGGCAAAAATCAGATGTGGCAATGAAGTTAATGAGGAGAGAGGAGAAAACTGGAAGAAACCGGGTCGCATGCACGACACCGTTTCGGCATCTATTCCAAGGCGGCCGTCCTAGTGCCAGCCGGCGCCAGCGCCGCCGCTACAGATGTCGGTCCTGTTGTTGGCGTCGCCGGCGTCGTAGGTTCAGTTCGTGCTGCTCCTGAAGCCGGTGGTGCTCCGGGAGCAGGTGGCCCTTCAACCCATGGTGCTCCAGCTGCCGGTGGTGCTCCTACAGTTGGTGCTCACGCCACTGGTCCATGGTGGCAAGCAGCAGCTCTTGGTGCATCCTTCCCGGTTCATCTGTCTCCTGGCAGCTCTGAATGGTACGTCTCCTTCCCAGTTCATGTAGGATGTTTTATTTTATCTTTGATGCTTTTAGGTTAAATACTTTGGTTAGCTAAGCACTAACGAAATATATTAGTAATCTGAATTTACTATGTACATATATGAATGGTTCTGTGGTGGCCATCTTCTAGCAGCTGAATGGTATGAGCTTCCTGTCTTGCTGATCCAGTTTTCTATCACTCGGTAGATTAGTTTGATGCTTGACTGATCTAGATCTGAATAGTCACGTATGTGTTTTGTGGAATATTTCTCTTGCAGAACAGGTACATGTCTAACATTTCAGATTCTCTTGTTTTTTTTTTTTTGCAGAACAACCTTTTCCTTTATTGCTTCTGAATTCAGATTTCACATAGTTGTACTATTAACTTTTTC
Source organism: Digitaria exilis (assembly GCA_015342445.1). Lineage (NCBI taxonomy): Eukaryota > Viridiplantae > Streptophyta > Magnoliopsida > Poales > Poaceae > Digitaria > Digitaria exilis. Next base: position 2,063,528 of record JACEFO010002487.1, read on the forward strand.
AGGATATATCCTCAAGGAGGTTTTATGAATATTCTTCAGTGCCCTAAAGTTCCATTTGTGAATTATCCTAATGGAAGTTAGTTACCAGAAAATTTTCATTTTTTGGTGGGCCAATGAACTATTCTACAACCCCGTCACCAAGTGGGAGTCCTGATGCTGGTGCTGCACAAGTGGGATTACAAGTTACACAAACAATTGACGTTGCAGATGATGACACCATCCAGCCTACTAATTCTAATGGTAGGTCAAATGCTAGTGCTACTTCCATTGATCCAACAGATGCTAGATCAGATAGGAGATTGAATTGGTCAAATGAAGAAGATATTAGATTGGTAAGTAAATTAACTATTTTCAAGGCTTGAGACTGAATGCATTTAGAAGTATTCACATCTTACAATACGTATTCACTTCTATTCTTATTTACATTGCAGGTTAGTGCTTGGCTGCACAATTCAATTGACTCAGTTGATGGAAATGACAAGAAGGCAGATCAATATTGCTCAAGTGTTACTTCAGCATACAACAGCACCACAAAATGCAACCGTATGAGAAACCGGAACCAACTCAAGCTACGTTGGGAGCGCATTAAGAAACCAGTCACTGAGTTCAACGGTTGCTATGCAAGAATCACTAAAGTACATCAAAGTGGCATGAGTGACGACCAAAAGATGGATCAAGCAATGCAGCTATATGCCTCTGAACACAATGAGAAGCCTTTCACCCTGTTGCATGTTTGGAGGATACTACGCCATGAGAGGAAATGGGTTACATATGTGAAGAAGCTTAATAAGGAAAAGGAGAATGGTAGTAGTGCTGACACAGGTCATGTCGTGAATGTTGAGGAGGCTCCCAAAAAACGTCCTATTGGGAGGGACAAGGCCAAAGAAGAGAGGAAAGAAAAAAGGAAGGAGCCAGAGGCTATTGTTGCTATTGGAGAAAAATTGGATAAGTTCATGGAAGCAACTACCAAAGCTGAGAAGATTGCACAGGTGCAGCAGAATTTGGCAGACACGAAGCTAGAAGTAGCCAAGGAACAAACAAAGAGTAAAATGCTAGACCTCTACAAAGAATTATTGTGTGCTCCTACAAGTGAATTTAGTGAAGAAGCAAAAGCTGAGAGATCAAAGGCATTGGAGCTTATGGCATCAGCCATATTTTCTAAAGATAATTAAGGTATGTCCAACACATTTTTTACTAGTCGTTCAACTTAATAAGATTTCATCTTTTTCCTTAATGTGATTTGTCAACCTTCAATATTGACTTCTCCCTTTTTTTCTACAGATCAAGTTGTGTTCCTGTGCGGCACTGCTACCTGAAGGATGGAGTCCTCCTACCTGCTGGATGGATGAAGTCTGACCTATCTGCTGGATGAATCGATTGCTCATGTCTCTTAAATTATTCTACTTATTTGTCTTTAGTTTAACGAACTACTGTCATGAGTTTGAGTCCTACTTTGTGTTATCAGTTTGAGTCCTGCTGCCATCATGAGTCCGGCTATCAGTTTGTTTTGCTCAGTATCTGTGTGAACTGGACATCTATTTGTGTGAACTGGACATCTATCAGTTTATTTTGGCTCAGTCCTGCTATCAGTTTGTCAATTTCGTTTGCCACACGGTGTGTTCGTAGCATGGTTTGCCACAGGTGATCCATCTTTGTTAACTTTACACGCAAAGGGGTATTAAATTTTATTCCCCGTGGAAACTACTATAGAAACTATGTAATGGGGAATGTAGTGTCTATATACATATTTATTGACTTCTCTCTCCTATAGACACTACCATGGACACTATGGATTGGGGATAGCCAAGACCATTTGGGACATATGCATGGGAACCATTGGGTGTGCGGATTCCCGAAGGGTTAAGGTGTAGTCCAAATAATCACCCAAAAATCCCACGTGCAACGAAACTTGTCTACGACTGTATATTTGGTGTATTTTAACTATTTATCGTCGACAAGATTGTGTCAGGCCACTCATATATCTTTTCTCAGCGTTTGTCCTCTCTGCTAGCTGCTAGCCTCATCAAGACAGACTCCGATGTCCGATCCCACTCCGCCACCGCATTGATCAGGGGATCGGTTGGAGATACATATCATCTAGCACTTGTTTATTCTATCCCAACACTATTCCGCGAGGGGAAGTATTTATATCCCAACAGCATTTCTGTTTCTGACGACGGAATATTTATTATTGTAGTGTCCAACATGTGAGAGATAAAGCTAATAAGCACCTAAGCATTTCTCCCGGTCCAAATGCAACGCACGCTGCACGTACACGTACACATGATTGACAATCTTATGATCGCATAAACAAGTACAGGTTTTGCGTGCTGCTCTGCTCCCATTTGCCATGCCACGCCAAGAAACCCGAGCGAGAGGAGAGCCGAGGGTGACGAGCGCGGATGCGGATGTGGACACGGAGTTTGTGTGCGTGCGCCCAAGTTGGCGCCATTTCTTTGCTACTTGCAGGTTCTATATATTGATTGGGAGAAAAGGAAAAGTGTGGTTGGGGGGCGTACATGCATGATCTGCTCGAAAATTAGTTTGGTGCGACCTCTCTGATGATCTGTGTTTGTTTTTGTGGCCCTAGTGTAGTTCAACAAACCTCAGAGATGGGCCAAACTTTGTGAGATTTATTTATATTTTACCCATGCGCTCATGGTCATGGGGATGACAAGTGTTCCCTGTCGGTGTATGTGTATCTACTCGATGAGAAGTGTTTGCAACCGAATCCGTGCAAGTGTTGCAAAGTTTACAGGTAGCTCCAAGTCAGATGTAATCATGCATGTACGTATGGGCCTATCAATAGCCAGTATTTTAATCAAAGTCAACTGTTTTGAGGTTTGAGCCTTGGAGCAAGCTATGTATATATCTATATATCCATAAATTCGCGGGAATGGATTATATTGAAGGAAAAAATACTCTCTCCCTTCCAAATTGTAAGTCATTCCAAGATCTTGGAGAGTCAAACTATCTTAAATTTGACCAAATTTATATAACAAAATACTAAGATTTATGATACCAAATAAGTACCATTAGGTTCTTTATTAAGTATATTTTTTGATTATAGCTATTTAGTTTTATAAATTTTTGTGATCCACTCTATAATTTTAGTCAAACCTAAAAAGAGTTTGACTCTCCAAGAATCTTGGAATGACTTACAATTGGGGACGGAGGTAGTAGCTGTTATGAATCGTAAAAAGAAAATGCTAAGACCTGACGTCCGTAGTCCAGAAAAATCAGACGGTTCAAGATATGTTTCAATAGTTAATTGTTGCAACTATTATTTTCATATGTTTTACCGTGAACATTGCATGAAACATAGTATATATGTTGCGACGAAATTTTATAACCCAGAATGGAATAGCTTAATTATTAATTTTGCATATTTTAAAATGTTTCGTAGATAGATTTTTTTATGTTGCAGATGCTTTATTTCAATGTGGTAACCGAGTTAGTACTTCTGAGAAAAGAAATCTTACATGGATTACATGGCGTTGAAACTCCTGTGTTAATTGTTATGCAATGAACACAGGCACCGAAGTGATCACGGATGCGTGTGTGACACGTTTATAATTACAGTTCGGAAGGCGACAAGCTCACAAGCCTTTTGCATATTTGAACGGTAATATGCTTGCTTCGAGAAACAACTCTGTCGGTTTTCACAATTGTAGCCCGATCGATCTAGATGAGCATAACCGAAGTTACCAATCACGGTAAGGAACTTGTTATTAAGATGAACTTGTATGACGCACACGGCGTGCCACCCTGAACATGCATTTTCGTTTCTGATAGTCGTCGTATATCGAAGAGCCGGTGAGGTTTCTCTATCACCTCTTGACTCTTTGCCTAATCATCTACTAATAACGGTGTGTATGCAATGCAATGAACACGAATTGAAGCTAGTACCTAGGGAAAGCTACGGCGAAAGATGGTGTACGTACGTACTCATAATTCAGGAACAGTGGGATTTGGAGATGGATCACATCGATCGGGTCAAGGAGAAGCCTGTCACGTCAAGATCAACCTTTCCAGCCTCCCGGATCACCACCACTTCACCAGGCGATCGCCGGCACGGCAGTTTACCAACACGTCACACCGTACCACCCCGTCGACGCGTGTAGGCCAGCACGCAGCCGCTTCGACACCCCAAACCGCCTTTGGTGTGCCTCCTAAACCAGGACGCGGTCTCGACACGATCGTACGAGCCCATGGGTTTCGCTGCCAGTCAGTCGCCACGCCTTCTCGATCGCCCCCCGAACGGTGTTTCCTTTTGCGCGGATGCACGGCGGCCTGCAGGGATTTCATCCCAAACAGAAACGGAGCACGAAAAGAGCAAGGCTATCATTGGAGAGGCCCTGCTCCTGCTGGCGTTGGCGTGGGATGCGTTGCCCAAACTACTCGTCACGTGAAACAACATTTGTGACTGTTCTTGGTCCATCATCTTTTTACCGAAAGCAAGGCGTCTTTCTGGCAAAGGTTTACCGTCACATGTAACTTCTTGGTATACTACTGATCTACTAGTACTCGGTGCCATTTTGTTTGGAATATTATGTTTTTTTCCTTCGGCAAAGGAGGAGGCATCGTTGGAGGGAAAATAAAATTGTTTACCGGGGAGGGTAAAAAATAAAAAGGACTGCGCCGAAGTGATGAGGAGGAGCCACCGGAGCCACACAAAAACGCAACAGACGCGGGCGAGGATACACGGGAACCGGAGCAGCGGGTCCCACCGCAGCTATCTCCTTTGATGTCACTGTCCAGTAGCGCGTCAGCATGGCCTCCCTATTATAAGTAGCGTGGCCAGCTACCATCGTCCCTTCCCAACTCCTCCCCCCACTGCTACTCCCTTCCTCTCTCTCACCCGGCGAGAGGGGCAAAGCCAGCCGCAAAGATCTCTCCTTTCCCCCCGGCTCGTCACTGTGCCGCCCGTGCCCACTCAATAATCCATCAACCCGCGACCCACTCCGGCGGCAGCGATGTGCGGTGGCGCCATCCTCTCCGGCTTCATCCGCCCGTCCGGGGCGGCGGCCAAGAAGAAGCAGCACCAGCAGCCTCGGCGTGTCACGCCCGACTTGCTGTGGCCAGGTCTCAGCAGGAAGGCAGCGGGGCTCGACGAGGACGACGACTTCGAGGCCGACTTCCGCGAGTTCGCGCGCGGCCTCGGCGAGGACCACGTCGGCGCTGGCGCCGGCGCTGACGACGACGATGAGGATGAGGTCCAGGAGGTTCCCCCGCCGGAGGAGCCCCCGATGTTCTCCTTCGCCGCCGTGGCCAAGGCGGCGCCCCCCGCAGTTGGTGAGAACCGCATTAAAGTCGCTACTCGCTACCTCCTGTTGTTTTATTTTCTTCTGTGTTGGCACACTGTAGAGGTCTGGGAGAGAGAAAGATGCCTTTTTTGGGGGCTGTTTCTCGAATCTCATTTGGTTGTTGAAGAGTGAATTCCATGGTGCTGCAGCCAAACACGTCTGGCTCCAAGACCAAAACTTTATCTCTTGGCTACTCATACTCATGCAGTGGCTAGACGAGATCTTTTCCTAGAATCTGCATGGGTACTTTCTAGTATGTCTGTAGTGATATATGCTAAAATTGAAAAATTATTTATTAGTGTACTAGCTCTTAAGTTCGTTCGTGTGGTTTGTTCTGCCGTGCGTCTTTGATTGCTAGACGGGGCTTCTAAACCATGTAGATTTCGGGCTTTTATTTTTTTTGTGGTTTTACAATTTAAGTGATCTACCGTGCAGTTATGAAACAAGTAGTTGTCTTATAGAGGTAATATGGAGGTTAGATTTATTAAAATTAGGGGATCTCACTTCTCACGCGACCTAGACTGTATTGTGTCTAGTTTTAATTTTCAGTGAGGAATAGTTTCTAGAATTTGGAATTCTTCAATGTTAGCAGCTAAGTGCTATCTCACTATTGATGTTTAGATGCAGCTAAGGTTCTTTTTATGTCAGCTCTTTTGTGAAAAAGAGATACAGGGTTACAGTATTTGATTGTTTTTCTTTTGTTAAGTTAAGCGAGGAGGATTGAAGTGCTTCTAATTTACATGAACTTAATTCTAAAGGTAGTGTTAAAAAGGAGAGCTTAAATTCTGCCCTAGTCGAACAAGATCTCTTTGGATCTTCAAAGGTGCTAGTTATGGAAGTGGTTAAATTATCTGAAGATATAATAATCTTTCTTAGCTGCTGGGGTATTTCTCAATCACAATATCACATGCTGGGTTATCTTGATGTGATGAACTGTTATCTCCTGGCATGCAATTTTGTTTCAACTTGTAGGTGCTATATATTCCTACATTATGAGCTTTTGTAATTCCTCTGTATTTGTTATTATCTGCTCATACAAGTAATATTTCTGTCAATACAAAACTTCCATGCCTATTCCATACGTTCTGTTGAGATGAACTAATTGGCGATCTTTTATATAGATGGTGTGATGACTCCAAAGCCTGTTGAACATGATGAGCCTGCTGCTACCTCAGCAAAGCGTGGCCGGAAGAATCAGTACAGGGGGATCCGCCAGCGTCCATGGGGCAAATGGGCGGCTGAAATCCGAGACCCTAGCAAGGGTGTTCGTGTTTGGCTTGGAACTTACAACACCCCTGAGGAGGCAGCTAGGGCATATGATGCTGAAGCTCGCAAGATCCGTGGCAAGAAAGCAAAGGTCAATTTTCCTGATGAAGCGCCAGAAACTCAGAAGTCAATCCAAAAACCAACTATCGCCAATACAACAAAGCTTGCTCCACCTCCAAAGACCTGTGCTGATGAGGCTTTCAATAATCTGAACAATGGAGACAATGACTTGTTTGCAATGTTTGCTTTCAGTGACAGCAAGGTTCCTGTGAAGCCAGTTGAGAGTGCCAGTTTCATCCCAGCAGTACCTATTGTCCCCACTAAGAGATCAGCGACAAACATGCTTTCTGACCAGAGCAGTAACTCCTATGGCTCTTCTGACTTTGGGTGGGATGATGAGACCATGACCTCAGATTACACTTCAGTCTTTGCTCCTAATAGTGCTGTGCCAGCATATGTGGATCCAACATACCTGCAAGGTGAAGCATCAAAGAGAATGAGAAACAACTACAGTGTAGCTGTGCCTCAGGGAAATGGTGCACCCAATCTTGCACAAAACATGTCTGGTTTTTATACTGAGATGAACTATGTGCCATTGCCTTATGATGAGAGCAGTTCAGAGACATCAATGGATAGCCTTCTTCAAAATGATGCTCCACACAACAGGGCTGACAATGGGGATCTCTGGAGCCTTGATGAGCTGCTCATGGCAGCTGGTGCTTATTGAGAGGCCCATGGTGGTTGTCATTGTGGCACTTTACTGCAGAAAAATGTAAGGCATCCTATCTGCCTATTTTGTCTTCCTGCAAACACATTTTACAATTATTTCCATTGTGTATGGACTATCTCAGATTCATTTTGTTTCCATGTTAGGTCCCTTGCCTATGGTGATGCTAAAGAGCTGTTATGCGCGATATGTTTTGTCGCGGATCGTATTGTAGCTACATATATGCTAGATTCAAAATATGCTTCTACCGGTGGAACTCTATGACAGCGTTTATAGTATATGAAGCTGTATGGCGCGTCTATGATTGGAAGCAAGCTTGAGACTGATTCAATAACTACGATGCCCCATATGTCTGCTGTATTGTAATTTGCGTGCTGCTTGGTATGTACATGGTGTGCTTATATTGCGACTCTTGGTCTTGAAGCACTTGGTTTCGCTTTCTACGCGAGATTTCTTTTCAGGAAATGTTAGGTGCCGGCCAAGGCTGACGATATGTGGCACCAGAAATCCCGAAAGATCTGAATGACCTAATCAGGCTTTGCAGATTGTTGATATGCAGGCTTGTTTGTTTGTCTAACTCGATCAGCTGTTTGCTGGGACTAAATGAATAAGTTGGCGTTAGATTCCGGCTGGGGTTGTTTAAGGCCACTGGTCAAGGCATTAGCTGAACCTGGGCAGCTTCTGTGGTATAGTTTTATGGTCGAGACATTTTTATGCAGTGAGATGGATACTGGAACAGATAATTGTATCTTGGACTATGACCCCAAACTGCGAAAGGTGGTGAATTGCACACTGGATTTGGTGCCTGGTTTCGCTTTCTAGGTTGGCAGTGGCACTGAGGTCTATAGCCACAAACAAAGTCGAATTTGTGAATTTTTTAAAGACCATTGAATTTACTTTGTATAGCTGTTAGCGTATCCTTTTCGCCTTACATGCGTAGTGTCCTAGTGATGTTCTTTTGATCAAGTGCCAATATTAAGAGTTTGCAAAAAAAAAAAAAAAGCGCCAGAGAGAGTATGCTTCTGCTTCATCTCTGATCGACCTGAATTGGAAACTGGGGAGCAAATTGGCCAACTTGGGCATGTGGCTGTTGCTCGTGCTGTCAGCTGTGGTCCTCAAGGAATTATTGCTGTGGCGTCAGGGATAGAGTCTGCTCATTTTTGCATCGCGGTTAAAGGATTCCGACCTTTCTCTGGCCACCATCCAAGTGGGGATTTCTGAGAGTTTAGCTCCAACCTCGGATCGTCGAGGGGTAATAATTTGCGTGAAGTCTAAAACCTTTCGCCCAACTTGCACCGTCTTATAATTTGAACGCGAGGCATTTTGGAACCATATGATTTTCATGTGCTTTTTACGGTGCCTATACTAGTTTTTCAAAAGAATTAGACCTTGTTTAGTTGGTGTTGTTAGCAATTTTACACTGGAGATTAGGAAGACTTAACATGATCTAAATATAAAATTAATTGTTTATTGTAGCACGACATTATCTAATCATACCCTAATTAGGCTTAGTAGATTCATCTCTCAATTACACCGGGGGTTGTAGAATGGGTTTTGTCATTTGTCCACATTTAATACTCCTAATTCATATATAAATATTCAAATTTACTCTAGCAACACGTCAAGTTGGCAAAGTGGGCTTAGTATGAAAACACTCAATGGTTCAGATTAATTGTATACTATCGAAAGCTTTACTTGTGATATGGACATCATATAGATTATATAGAGTGATGTAGATAATATATGGGTGTTATTGTCGATCTAGATACGTCCATGTCCTTGAGCAAACAATAACATGTTTTTTTAAGAAAAAATAATGACATCTAATTATGCCACTTCTCGTCTTTATGTTTTTTCCTGTAATTTTGACCGCAACGTCACTAGTTTTTCTTTCCACATGTTGCTTTCAATCTTATTTTCATAACTTTTCTCTTTTTTAAGAAAAAAGAAATTATTCCGGCCTCTGCGCCACACACAGCCAATAACTTTTCTTGATGTAGCAAATAACGTTTGACACATTCAAGGCCAAGCGAAAGGAAACAATAAAAAAAAAAGGTCTGTCGAGAATAACGTGCAATGCAGACCAAGATAAATGTTTAAGAGGGTTCCTGTATGTACTATCAAAGCATGTCATCAAACTGCAATCCACAATTTCTCAATTTGTGTAGCTTGAAAAATCCAGAGCCGGCCGGAACCTCGTTGCCACGAATCAATATGACGCAGTAATGGCGGGCTGGATATTTTTGCCTGATCATCATCTCGATCGACCAGAACAAAATTTCACATCAGCTTCGCTTCAGATCGCCGATCGTTTATCAGGCCGAGAGACGGGACAAAACGTCGCAGCTTATAGCACAGGCCCGTGCCTGGTGAGCCGCCCCGATGTGGCCATCGAGCACTAGGCGAGCGCGGAAAAGGACCGCACGACGCTCTCCGTTCCTGCCTCTCGGTTGGCCTGTCACTTGATTGGCATGGATCCCACTCTGCCCCTTGGGTTCAATGAACTCAGCCTCTGAGCCTCCCCAGCGCATCCCCTTCGGATATCAGAGATATCGCCAGTTGCGTTGGTACGGCCTCCTTTTGCCGGGAGATCGAGGATGCAGACGAAGCAAACAATGGTTTCGTTGCACGAACGACGGACCCCCTTCATCGGGTGCTATCCTGCTACGCCGTGTATTCAGGTGGGAGGAAATAAAATGGCTTTGTTAGTGCTTGCCAGAAAACAATTTTGGTGAAAGTTTACTGAATTCTTTTGGAACAAGTGGCGGATCTAGGGAAACACCGATGATTCGTTGGGGCTGGCCGGCGTTCCATGAGAAGGTAGAACGACCCAACAAATGGCAGAGATGTGGCCTTTCTCCAGACATTACTATAGGAGTTTGTTGGAGTTAGAATTGAACAACTTTTCAAAAAAGTTTGAATTGAACTAGTTTGATTCGATATATATACTTGGATGTTTTTATTGTGTTCTTAACAGGGTAGCTGGTCAGAAGGGTTAAGAAGGCCAACAGGGTTGCAAAAGTCACCGGGTCTGTCGTGTAGCGAGCGAGTAGCCCGGTGGATTACCTCTCCATTTCCATTGAGATCACCTGGGATTCGATTACCTACACAGCGTACAGGAACACGTACAATATATGATAAACAATTCCATAACAATTGGCAGGTCATATTGGATTATTGGAGGTTTCTTAACCTTCTCGATCGTCAACAAAACCAGTCTTGGGTTTGGCTGGGTACACTGCACCCACCCTGGCTTGCTGCTTCTCGCTTTCCGGCTCCTCCCACATGTACGTGGCCAAGGACCAACTTGCAGCGTTGTTTTTTCCGCGCTGCAATGCTTATTAGCCTCAGGTACATTTGGTATTGTATACTGTAATGTGTTTTTCTTTATGCGTAGATATTTTCTGTAGACATACACACACCTAGGACATGTTCACGCACAAAAAGTACTTTTTAGTTCCTATTCATCCTCCTCACATAACACGTTTCTCAGAAAATCCTTTTTCCACCTCTCATATTTATCCCCCTCACATAACACGCATTTCAGTAAAAACAAAAATATTTTTCCCCCTGTCTTAACACAGCAGTATACGTAGCTAGGCTAACTGCTTCGTCAAGACGTCAAGTGTGTTATGCAATTTGCAGGCATGCATCAGACCTGCTGGTAGATAGCTACTACTACCTCCGTCCCAAAAAGAATACAACTTTAGAATAGTACCATATGTTAGTAGCTTAAGTTTGACCAATATAAATTAAAAAGTATTAATACCTATGATATTAAATAAATATTATTAGATTAATCACAAAATGTAGTTTCATAATAAATTTACTTTGAGTCATAACGATGAATATTATTTCCTATAAACTTGGTCAAACAAAGATCACTTTAGTTGACACGCAACCCATAGTTGCATCCTTTGAGTCATAACGATGCCGTGTTTAGTTGTGGTGAGGAAAAAGTACTTTTTTCTTGGATGCGTGTTATGCGAGGGGGATGAATAGGAAAGGGGAAAAAAGAATTTTTAGGGGGATACGTGTTCTGTGAGGGGGGTGAATAGGAAGTAAAAAATACTTTTGGAAACTAAACGCGGTCGCATTCACACACACCATTGGAACATCTCGGTCAGTCGATCTCGGCACCAGTGACTCTATCCGACGTGCGTGCTTGGAGCTAGGCGGCGCCGGACAACGTCGTAGCTAGCCGGCCGGCTTAGTAGACGTTACACTAGGGACACGCTATTGCCGGGACCGTCTGCCTGCTCACACTCACATAGGCTGCACTTGATCGCACGTACGGTTACGGCTTGCGCGCGTGTGCGGCCTCGCTTGCATTTGGAGCACCGCTGGAGGCTAGAGATGTCGACGACACGCCTGTGTAGATTATCAAACCAAATGCAAATGCTGCTCTCTAATTCTTGATGCACTCATGCACATGGAGCAACGCCGCACACCAGCACATGGTGGATCAGACATGGCAAGGTCCGTCGGCAGGATTAGCAATGCAAGACCGTCCTGCAGAAGTCACTGTATGTTGTCGTGTAGTGAGTAACATGGAAAGATTCCCTCTCAGTTGCTATTTCCTTTCGAAATTATCTGGGATTTGAAAACCTAGCACAAAATCGTAAAAGAATGGAATGCGTGCGATACTGGCTAGACCAATCAAATTGGCCGGTCCTCGCCAGTTTTCTAACATTGTCGTCAACTGACCAAATGATTCGTGCATTGCATCCGCCCTATCTCGCTATTCCTACTTCACTGTCCAGCTATATACACCCACATGTACGTGGTCATTGGTCAAGCACTAACTTGCAGCACCGTGTACTGTCAATTTATTTCCCTCCGGCTCCGTGTTTAGGTGTATGTAGTATTGTATTCTCAATTTCTGATGCGCAGAAATCTTCTGTCCACACGTATCTAACTGGTATAAGTTGTGCAACTTGCAGGGGGGAGTCTCAAGCTAGAGACCTGGCTTGTCTTCACATACATGCGTCACTTTAACTTCTCTTTGACATGCCAATTGGGGGGCAGAAATTAACAAGTTTGTTGCGACTTACGAGTTTCCAGAGGTGATCGACCGACGACAGAATTTAAAAGTTTGCGCTCGTCACCGGCCGCCCAGCGCCTAAACGGATCGGACTTCATCGACCAGGCACGTAGCGAGCTGAGCAGCAGGGCACGTATTATTCTGTTATACTAAACCAGAGACACGCGTGCGTGCAAACTACTCTCCATTAAAAATGCAATTCTAGATTTGAACGGAGAAAACTTTAAATTCGACTAAGCTTCTAGAAAATATTATTAACATTTATAATTATGATTATATATGCTATGAAGACATATTTTATAGTAAATGTAATTATGATGATTTGGTATCACAAAAAATACTCTATCTTGTTTAAATTATAGTTCGTTTTATTTTATTTTACCCCAAGGACCACTCGTCTATTTAAAAAAACTATAATATCACAGTTTCTTATGTTATGAGTTGCTTTATTAATAAAATGAATTAAATTTGACTATGTTTGTATATTTTTTTTTAAATAAAACGAGAGGTCAAGCTTGGGTTTAAAAAATTCAAACAATCTATAATTTAGAAGGGAAGTATAATCTTTTATATGTTTGATCAAAGTAGATATATATTGATTTGGTAGAAATCCAAAATTGTTTTTTTTCCTAGACAGAGGGGGTAGCTAAGAGACGCAACATACTTACACACTTCCTTGCACATGCCTTGTTCACCATTGGTGCCTACTTTAAAATAAATATTATGAAACCTTATATGCCTTGAAGTTTCAGTGGAATTTTGTTTTTAGGTATTACTTAGTTCATAGATTGTATTAGTACTTTGGTTTTACTTAGTTCATGATATGCTTTGTAAAATACATTCGCTTCTACAATGGCTGTGGATTGCTTCATCATTCTTGAGTGGATCCACGGTATGTTCCAGAAGTGAAACTTATTTCTGTGATATGTTTGGTTTGTCTAATAGTGAAAACATATTGTTTGTTGTATGTTTAATTAAGATTGCTCTCATAGTCAAAATTATTAATCCATAGTATGTCTAAACTGTTTCAGTATCCATTGTCATGTGGTATGCATTGGTGAAGTAGCTAAAAATTATTCTTTAATTTGAAGTACATCTTATCATTCCTCAATATTATTTGGATTGCTGCAATAGTAAAAATTTGTTGTCCCTGGGTACAGTTTACTGTTATCATTGACAAATTTTGTATTACTGTGATAGACTAACAGTGAAAATTAAACATTGTTTTGAGGTATGCCTGTAATTATTTTTTGGACAATGAAATTTTGTGAGTCCACATCATATTTGGATAGTTGTAGTAGTATAAGTCCATTGACCCACAATTTTGTTATTTTACTATTATAATTCAATGGTCTGAACTTTAATTGGATGAGTTGGATGGCGCATAGTCTTTGCTATACTGTTTTTAAGGGTGTTGTTTTATGGAGTTCTTAAAAATGTATTATTGCCAATAATACCAAATAAATTAACTATTTAGACATATTTCATGGTCAATCTAATAGAATTACTTTGATGTTGTAGATATTGGTGTATTTTGAATAAAATTGGTCAAAGGTAGAAAGCTTGACTTATGGAGAAATTAAACTTCTTTCGTTTTGGAAATGATGGGAGTGTTATTGTTTCCTTGTCCAGATAACTTAAAACGGATTTCGCTCTAGAACTTTGGGAATGTTCCAGACAATATATTAGATAATACAAAATCTAATATTGTTTCAGTAGTAAACATTCCGATTGCCCTTCCATATACCTTTGAAGAGCTCTTTTAAAATGAATGGCAAGTACCAGCTGGTATTTAAAGTACTTTTGCTAGTATTTAATAGTACTTACAAGAAAAAAAATTAAATTATCTCTAGGGCCCACTTAATTAGAACTTGGTCCCACAATTTTAATAATTTTAGATATTTGATATATTTCTCACCGTCTGTTTCAATATAAAACAGCTCAGGTCGATTACCTCTTCATTCTCTTAGAGAGACTATGTGGGGGATCCTGTCACCTAGTACAACATCAAACATCCTACTAGTACTAATATGCACTAGTATATAGTGGATAAATCCATCAAATTGGTTATTGGTGGGGAGGGAAAAAAAATGGCAGGTCATTGGAGCTTTAGCCTCCTCGTCAGCTGACCCGATCCTCCTCCAATCCATACACTGCATCCAGCTCTGTAACTTCACTTTCCGGCTCCCACACATGTACGAGGTCAGGTACCAACTTGCGCCACTTGTTATTGGCGTGTGCTTGGATCACTATGCAATTATTGCAGGATTGCACCTTCCACGAGCGACAGAGATCGTGCTTGCGCTCGTCAGTCGTCGCTGGCCAGCGCCGCCTGGAGCCCTGGACGACGTACGGACGTTTCGCTAGAGGACGTGCCACTGCACATGGTACAGGTAGCTGAGACATAGGGGTTGTGTTCAGATTGAAAGTAAAAATTGCTTTTTCTAGATGAATAGTGCACTAAGTAACGTGTTATGTGAGTGGGATGAATAGAAAAAAACTTGTTAGAGAAGTATTTTTTTTTTAATCTAAACACAGCCCGTCGTCCGCGTATGCCCACTTGATCGAACGGTTTGTAATACACGGCTTGTGCCCCGCAGGCATTATTGGCACCTGCATTGCGGCTCAATGGCCACAGCTGCACAACTGAGCGTCCCGCAAGGCGCAACACGTACAGCAGGCCGTACGCCTGCAGAGTGTGTGTCTGTCGCCCCGTTTGGAGACACGGACAGACACACACTCTGCAGGCGTTTGGAGAAATGCAGATCCTTTTGCAAAAGTTTAATCATCGGTCGAGTCCAGGTCAGTCGACTCAAGGATTTCAGGATCAGATGCGTGTACAATTCGTAGCAGAAATTCGTTCGGAGATCAAACACTAGAGCAGAGATGCAGTAATCACAAGATTGCGAAACGAGAATGACCTGTAGCACGTCGGTGATTACCTGCACACAATGCGCGTACACCCGTGGATCTTATCGATCACGGCCCGGCAGCTCGGGCAGCGCGTCCAATTCCGCCCCTCGGCGAGCCGGGACAGCACGCACCCTTCGCCGTCGCGTCCGCCGCTGTCGTAGTCCTCGCCACACGGCCTGGCAACGATGATGGAGATGCACGGGCTGGCAATCCCTACCTAGAGTGGGGAGGCGAAAGGAAAGAGATTAGCCGAGACAACAAAAAAAAGCAAGGGGTGCGGAGAGTTGCACGGCGAAAGGAAAGAGACTAGCTGAGATAACGCAAATGAGGGTGTGTTGAGGGTGGCGAGACGAAAGGGCGGAAGAAACTAGCCGAGATGACACAAATAAGGGGTGCAGCAGGTATTATTATTGTTGCTGAGAGTTGCACGAGGAGGCACAAATGAGAGAGATGTTTAGGTAACGCTAGAACTAGTGGGGGGTTAGTTACCACTCAGCCAGTAGGCCTAGCAACTCCTAGAGATACTTTCCATACTTGTCGCTCGCTTGCTAGGCCAGCGGTCTCTTTTGTATTGTTTGGGTTAACTAAGGCGGGTCGCAGTGGGTGCTGGAGATGGAACGGTACCTTGGATGCAGTACCGATATACCGTAAAATCTTCCGCAGCGGGTGCTGGAAACGGTGTGCTAAGCTAGCGCACGGTGTCCTACACGTACCGCGCTATCGGCGACGTGGCGTGGGGCGGGCCCGCGCACCCGCGCGTTCCCAACCACCCAGCCAGCCACCGCGGCCATGGCCTCCGTGCAGGGGACCCCCGCATGCCGCCACCGTCGCCGACCCTCGCCGTCGCCTGCGAGGGCAGCCAGGTCACGGCCTCCTCCAGCAGAGAGAGAAAGAGGAGAGGGAGGTTGGCTGCTGTAGAGAGAGAAAGAGAAGGGAGGACTAGTAGAGAGGACACCACATCGAAGCACAAATCACTAAATCGAAGCATGATGAATCAACGATTGGAAGCACGAATCATCGAATCGAAGCACAAATCGACAGTGGATCACAAATTGGAAGCACGAATCATAAAAATCAAAGCTAAATCGTCGCACAAATCAGCCATCTTGCCTCCTCGCCGTACGCAGCAGAGAAGCAACATGCAGTAGAGAGAAGCACCATGAACTCGAATTGAATCGGGCTCCACCGGAGGCGGAGAAGGCCGAGTTTCGCGGCTAATCAACCCCGGGAGCTCCACCGCGCGGAGGCCGGTGAGTGCGGGGGCGCGAGAGGATCCTACGGCGAGTGCAGAGGCAGGCCAACGCGGCGGCCGGCGGAGACGACGAGGAGGCCTCCCCTGCCTCGCGTCGTTGTCGAGCCCTGCCGTCGAGAGAAGCTTGAGGCCGTCGCGCGCCGGGAGATCCACCTCGCCGCTGAACGAGCCACCGCCGAGCATGAGATATGAAGTACCACGATTGCGGGGAAGTTGTGATGGAGTATGAAATCTTGATGACGATAGGAATATTTTTTTAGGATGGAAGTAGAGTAGGACGAGTGCAGATAGCCTAAGATAGGCGGCCATGGCCTAGAGAGCAGAACATATGCACAGTAGAGAGATAGGCTCACAAGGTGTGTTGGTAGATCACATAAATCCGCACGCTAGTCCAACTAGTATGGTATAATGTAAAAAAAACTTCCGCTTCTAACTTCTTAGTCCATGAGAGGGAAGGCATCTATTCGTTCAACTCCCCCATAGGCTAAAAATCCGAAGTCAAAATATTGCACTTCTCAACCTGCCTTCTTTATTTAAACACCACCTTTGTTTGTTTGCAAAATAGATTTTTTAAGAGAAAATTGATCTAACAAGTGCGAACCCAAATCGAGTAATTTGAGCCGCAAACATTGACGACAATGAAAGAAATACACAAAATCAAAAGTTGAAAAAATCCCAAAAGAAGAACATGGAAACTAGCTAGCAAGAAGTACGAATATCTAGAAGTATGACATGTAGCATGTTTAATTTCAAATCCACCAAAACTTATGTCAATGTCACATAATTAAATACTGCTGCGCCAGCCACTTGTCTCATTGGTGCATCACCTGACAAATTGACCAAGTCTTCTTTTCCAAGCACCCATCAGGGGGCAATGGAAAGACACCGTCTAAATTGACGACTAAATAGAGGTGCTGAAATTAAACGGTGTACCAAATTGAAGAGTAAATAGAAGTGCCAAATTAAACGGCCACATACAAGACTTGCTACTCCAGCAAGACCCCCCTCCCCCCAACACCCGCACAGCATGGCATCGATGAAAAAAACAACCTTGAGTTCAAGGCAAATGACGAAGCCGCCACAAACCTATCGAAGTCCTGGTGCACGTCGGCTGCCCTTCCTTCTTGGCTCCGGCGAGTCGGTGTGGGGGTATGGTGGCGCAGCTTTACTCGTACCTGACCGCATGAATGGGGAGCATCAGTCCTGGTTGCCGCACTGGCACATCTGGCCTCCTTCGTCCATCGCCTGCAGCATTAGGTGCCCGCAAGTGTAACAGAAGACAGCATGACACCTAAGAATGGCGTTGAAACAATCAGTGCATGGAGTTAGGGATTATCATTGGGCAAAGAACTAAAGACTGAATGACTGCTACATCAAACAATGGACAGGTTTGGTGAGTAACAACCATCAGACGAAGTAGAAAGATAGAAGAAATAAAATTGCATGCATATTGGATGTATGTATCTCTAACATCTGCGCTCTATATGTATCCCCAAGGTAGAGAGAAGCAACTTAAGGCATAGTGAAGAAAACATTAAGACAGAGGGAAGGGACTGATTGTTTATTTCTTTTTTTTTTTGCAACCTCAATCAATGCTCATCATCAAGGTAGATACTAGCTACTGAAGGCAGGTGGAAGAAAAAAACCCATCAAGGAAACAGAGGGAAGGACCTAATCCTATTTATCAATTATCTGAAACTTTGCACATAAATATCCCCCCACCCCAACACCAAAAAGAGCATAATAACTTCCAAATGTTCTGCCATTTACATGAATTTATATGCTAATAAAAGAATCAAGTATACTGATATTGAATTCAACATAGTCCTATATGGCATGGTATGCAAATCCAAAATAACAATTAAAACAATGAATTTGGATAGGACATTAAACTGATGCACTGCATGTCAGGTTAGATCAAGTAATCATTTGTTTTCTTTGGAGTACCATAGGCCAAATTTCAGACACCCATCTGTTTGATTGGCGGGATACTGACATTTCTGTAAATAGACGAAAAAAGTTCACACATGGAGTAATGGAATTGGGCAAGCACAAGAACTTGAGATAGGTAACATGTGAAAGGACAATTTTAACATATAGTACCTAAAATATCACCCGATTTATCAGCCATATGAAAAATAAGCTTATGCTAGTGCATAAATGCCCCCCCCCCCCCCAAAAAAAAAGGTGCATAAATAGGTTCAAATAAGTAACAAGTGCTCTACCATTTACACGAAGCTATATGCTAACAGAATCGAGTACATTAATGTTGAAACATATATGGCAAGGTATACAAATCCAAAACAACATCTAACATTTTAAAAAATGCTAGTATTAAACATTGTTTCATCAGGTGAGATCAAAAATCATTTTCCCCTTAAAAGACAATAGGGAAAGATTTTTAGACACCCTTTGTTTTTTTTCGAATCAGACAGACAGACACCCCTTTGTTTGATAGGCAGGACCTGACCAGATTAATTCCTTATAAGATTCTGTAAACAAAAACTGTTCATAGGTGGAGTAGTGGAATTGAATAAGTGCAAGAACCTAAGACATGTAAACATTTGAAAGGAAAATTCTAACACATACCTAAAAAAATATCTTATTTATCAACCATCTGGTACATATCAGTAACAAGTATTCTACCATTTACATGAAACTATATGTTAACTAATCAAGTACAATGTTGAAACATGTATGATAAGTTACATATGTAAACTATATCATCAGGTGAGATAAAATGATAATTTCCCCTTAAAATACCATATGATAAAATTCAGACACCCCTCCTTTTGATACACAGTAACGCAGGAACTGACCAGATTAATTCCTTATAATAACATTCTGTAATAAAAAAAACTGTTCACATATGGAGTAGTGAATTGAACAGGCGCAGCAACTTGACAGGTAAACAAATGAAAAAACAATCCGTTCCTACAAATAAAAACTATTCATAGATGGAGTACACGAAATGGATTTAAGCAAGAACGATAACTTAATCGAGACAGGTAAAAAAACATGTGAACTTCGATGGAATAAAAGAAAGTAAACATGAGAAGAGGTCAATACGTACCGACAAGTCATGACATCGCAGCCTGTGGTCCTCTCCACATAATACCTGCACCGAGGGCACTTCTTCCACTGGTGCTGGGCGGCGAGCTGCTTCATGAGCTCGGCATCTGGACCCTCGGTGCAGTCGTGCTGGCCACTACCATCGCTGCTCCAGTCCATGCGGCAGGAGGCACACATCAGGTGGTTGCACACTGGGCAAGGCACCTTGGACGGTGTCTTGTTGGTGCAGGTGCTCTCCACCATCTCAAGCATGATCCCACACTCGCGGTTGGGGCAGTAGACGCGCTGGTTCGGCGGGATGGCGTTCTCGGTGAGAAGGTTGGTCCAAGCACAAAACACGTCGAAGTCGATGGACTTCTTGCAATCCTCCGGGTTCAGGATGGTGTCATTGCCCTCCTCCATGCACGATGGGTCGGGGCATGGGATTGGCACCTCGCCGGCACGGGTCCTGCCCTTAATGTACTTCTCCATGCACACCACACAGAACTTGTGGGTACACGACATTCCATGGAAGAGGTCAAAGATGGGGAGAGTCTCCAGGCAGATGCCACAGTCGAACTTGGCGACCTCGTCATCGGCAAGAGGGGCCACCCTTGACTGGGCTCTTGTGGACGGGCCAGGTCCATCCGGGTCGAGCTCGGATGGGTGAAGGCCCCATATCTTGCTGATGGACAGCTTGAGGTTAGGTTCTTTGGCAGTGGGCTCCTGGTCGGGCGCCTGAGATCTGGGAAGTTGCAGTGGGGATGCTATTGCATTGATTCCTGGATCCTCCATCTGCTCCATCATTTGAGCGTCATGGGCAATGGAGTCGTACCAGTCATTGTCGGCCCCTTCCACCATGCCGACGAAGACGGTCTTGGAGTCATAGCTGTTGAACAGAGTCTGCCTTATTGACTCGAAGGGAATAGGATTATTATTAGTCGAAGCGTCCGGCCACTCCTTCATTGTTGCTTGAATCCTTGTTTCCAAGGGGAATGCTCTGGCTCTGTTGCGTCCTGTCTGGACTGGGAGCATGGTGTCAACGTAGTTCATATAGTTATTGTCCTCTTCCATGTACTCCAAGGGGTTGACAAAGTGAGCGCCACCCTGTCCCGCCTCAGCGGTATGAGCAGCCACTGCAGCAGTGGTGGTGTTTCCATCGACCTCCCTGCCAATGGGGAACAACCACTGCATAGCCTGTGCACTAGGGAGCTCCATGTCCTGCTCATTGTTTTCGGTGATGAAATAGTTTAAACCCTCCTCATCCTCGTCATCATCATCATTATCGTCCACCTCCATCTCCTCATCCTCATCGTCCCTCTGCTCCTTTTCCTGCTGTTGCATTGTGGCATCCTGTGTGCTCACCTCTACTATCTCTGCTATGGCAGTGGCATCATTAGCAATGACTTCTTCCACCTTTGAATTTGATGCGGCCATGAGTTCCTGTGTGTTATTGTAGGCTTCTTGCATGCCAGCCTCCTTGATGTTCATGGCCATGGCATGCTGGACGATACCTTTTTGTAACTGTTTCTTGTGGCCCATGGGAAGATTGGCTTTTCCATCCATAATAGCTCACAAGATCTGGGTTCAAGGAGGCATCAATCCTAAACCTTGAGCTGCACAATAACAGAATGGAAAGTGTGGGTGACAGATCCACTTGGAAAGTTTTGAGTGTACATATACATTCTAAATACCGCAAGTTCATCGGTCAAATTCCTATTGGAGTGATATGTTTACCTTTATATCTTATTGTATTACCCTCTAAAATGAGATATCCCTAACCATTCTATGTAGTATCCATCGCCTCATCTAGCCTCCCGACTAATCTAGTCACTCCTCTTGAAAAACATGTTGCAGCTCAAACCAGTACAACATCCAATACTATTCGTTCTAGTAGACCAATTCTTCATATATAATCCACTACTATCCCACATCATAGGCTTATCAAATTCTTTTAAGAAATGGCCCTTTAGGGTATTGAAATGTTGCTTATTTACAAAACAAATTTCATAGCAATTAAATCCTGACAAATCATTACATACTAGTTTCTTTCAACCTATCCCTCCACCTCCTTCTTCTCACTATACCTTGCATTAATCTACCTTCTGTCGCCTTTCCTCCATCGGACATGGAGCCAGCAAGGCGGCCCACTAGTAACCTCATCCCTATTGTTCCATGCGCCTACTCTCTCCTTTACGCCAGACCCAAATCTTCTTCCTCTCTAGTAGAAGCGCCCTAAATCCATCCACATCCGACCCGAATCTGGTAGTGCGATTGGCATCAAAATCATCACCCTCCACCGCCGCCGCCACTAACCAATCGGTGAAAGATACAACATCGCATCGCCATCTCCCCCCCACCTACTGGTTAATCTCGATGGTTCTCCTTCTACTTCCGTCATCATAGCTATGCCTTCAATCCCCGTTCTTTCCCCCACCCAAACCCTAACCTTGAACCTAACCCAAAATCCGCCCCACCCATCATTGCAACTTCCATCACCACCCTCCACCGCCGCTGCCACTGACCAATCGGTGAAAGATACAACATCACATCTCCATCTCCCCCCCTACTGGTTAATCTCCATGGTTCTCCTTCTACTTCCGTTGTCATAGCTATGCCTTCAATCCCCGTTCTTTCCCCCACCCAACCTAACCCAAAATCCACCCCACCCATCATTGCAACTTCCATCATCACCCTCCACCGTCGCCGCCACTGACAAATCGGTGAAAGATACAACATTGCATCGCCATCTCCCCCCACCTACTGGTTAATCTCCTTGGTTCTCCTTCTACTTCCGTTGTCATAGCTATGCCTTCAATCCTCGTTCTTTCCCCCACCCAAACCCTAACCTTGAACCTAACCCAAAATCCGCCCCACCCATCATTGCAACTTCCAATATCAGTGTTAAGACAGCGAGAAAGAGAGGTAGAGAGAGGCTATCACCTTGATTTGGGTTTTGTGCTCCGATGGGGATCACACCAGCCCCGCCTGTGAAGATTTGCTGAGTGAACAATGGAGGTGGGAGAGAAAAATAGGGAAACAACGCCTGCACTATCCGCCCATTCTAATTATTTTACTTGGGCACTCCGCCCACCTATACATCTCTATATCTCCTCACACCGTTTCTTTTATGAGGTGTGTATCTTTAATCCGTCTCTGTGTATCTCTTGACCCTTTCCTAATTTATTAAGTGTGCCTCACCAATTGATATATGGTAATGAGGACTGTGAAATAAGGCGACAAAGGGAAATGGTCACAAGGATGATGTGTCAAGGTTTGACCGAGGGAGAAATGGAGAGGGAGGTAGGTGTCGTGAAGTAGGTCACGTGTTTTTCGATGCCATAGAACAAAACACTACGTGTAGGCATTCTCACTAGGACCCATGTGTTACTAAGGAATTTTACCACCGTATCCTATTTGGCAAGCTGGCAATATGCATTGTGACAAGTTTCTTTATTTTACTTTACTTAAAATTAGTATGATGGATACATATGCATAATATGTTCGATGGCACCGGAAACTTCGGGTTGTGGTAGACGAGAGTGAAGGACCTGTTGGCTCAGCAGGGCATCTCAAGAGTGCTCAACGACAAGAAGCCGACGAAGGTGGAGGATGATAAGTGGGAGGAGATGCAAGCGCAAGCGTGTGGAACGATAAGGTTGTGTCTCTCTGATCAGATCATGTACCATGTCATGGATGAAACCTAGCCTAAGAAGATTTGGGACACGTTGGCCGACAAGTTTTTGTCCAAGACTTTGACCCAGAAGCTGTACCTAAAGCAGAAGCTGTATAGGCTGAAGATGCAGGAGGGGTCAGATCTTGCTGAGCATGTGAATGTCTTCAATCAATTAATTGCTGATCTTGGAAAGGTCGACGCGAAGATTGATGAGGAAGACAGGTCGATTATTCTTCTGTGTTCGTTGCCGGGATCTTATGATCACTTGGTTACTACGCTGACATATGGCAAGGAGAATGTGAAAGTGGATGACGTTGTTACTGCTTTGCTTTCTCATGAGCAAAGGAGGAAGAGTAATTCACTTGAAGAGTCTCGAGGGAGTGCTTTAGTAGTCAGGGATGATCGCAGTGGTAAAGATAAGAAGGGCAAGAAGAAGAAAAAGAAGGGACCGCAATGCTATAGATGCAAGGAGTGGGGACATAAGAAGGCTGAGTGTCCGGAACTGAAGAAGGGTAGTGGAACCGCAAGTGTGATAGTTACCAAACAGGATGACTTGGATAGTGAATGTGATGTTCTCACAGTGTCAAGTGAAAAGTCTTGTGAAGCGTGGTTGTTGGATTAAGCTAGTTCATTTCATACAACACCAAAGAAAGAGTGGTTCTTGTCATACGTTGAAGAGGATGGTGGTCTTGTTCACTTGGAAGATGATTCAGGTCACCGTATCATAGGAGTAGGCGACATCAAATTCAAGATGTGTGATGGACAGGAGATACTACTTAAAGGTGTGAAGCATGTGCCGGGGCTACGGAGGAATCTGATTTCGCTTGAAATCCTGCATGAAGAAGGATGGCTATATCAGACGGTACCTGATAAGAAGACATTGAGAGTCATGCATGGAGGCAAGACGGTCATGGTTGGTGAGAAATCAAGTGCACACCAATACAACCTGATGGGAAGCGTTGTTGAAGGTGGAGTCATGGATGGTAATGCAACTGTGGCGGTGTTCTATCCGAAGGTTGGTGAGGTGGCAGTGGCCTCATCGGGTTGTTCTAAGTGAGCAGCAAAGGAGACGACTCAAGTCTGGTACACGGAGGTTCGCGCATGAACAGCTCAAGGTGACGAGCATATTCGTCAAGGTGGAGTTTGTTAGATATGTGCCGAATATGTGTACAGTTTGGTTACAGTTGGACTTGAGTTGTAATTTGGTAGGTTAGGGATAGAGTCTCGGTCGTACTTTGTATCCCTAGGGCCCATAAATATGAGACGACTTGGCAGCTGGTGTGGGCGGCGGCGTTGCCAGGTGGTGCCCGGATGCCGGTGTAGCTGCTGTTTATGGGGAGGAGCGCCCGTAGTCATGCCCCGAGGATTAGACACATGGCCGAACCTCGTTAAAAAACATCGTGCCTCGGTGTCGTTCTCGTTTTGTGTGATCTTGCGATTTGTTTCTGTGATCCTGGGTTATCGCTTCCGCTCTTTTATTCTAACAGATAGGTTGTTGTTTGCTTCCCAAATGGGGCTTTGTGCTGTCATGGTGCCTCCTTTCATATTCTGTATTCTATTCCCCTCTGCACCAGCTATTTGAGTACAATGTATGTCATCATCATCATATGCCAAGCATCTTGTCTGCAGGAAGAAAGTTGTTTTGTCAAAACAAGCCATCAGTTTTTGAGCTGCGGGCTAATAACTTTGTCCCTGTTTTGTACAGATGAGTACTTGGTTCTTTGTTCGGCCATACGCTTATCATTGGGGGCTTAGGACATATCTGGAACTCAAATGTGCACATTGTTGATATTCAATAACGCCCGGAACATGAAGTTCAACTTGTAAGTTGAACTCATAATCTGTCATTTCTTTTTATTTTGGTTTTGTTCTTGAGGCGTGTTTATCATTTCTATTTTCTTTGTCAGAACTGCTAGCTGTGTGCAATTATATTGTTTGGACAAAATTACACGGGAGCAGGAGGCGATTCGGGCAGTAATTGTAAGCGGCAACCTGTTGCTCTCCTTTCACTGTTGATTTGCTAGTATATGATGAGGAATTCTGATTGTTCTTCTTTGTTTTCTGTTCTACACAAAACCCATCACAGACAGAGCAGGTGATGCGTTTCAAAACTAAGAACAAGTCTTTGGGTTCTAAGATCTCTAAGAAGTCTTGGTTATAAGAAGATCAAGCAATTTTTTGCGGCATCACCACCTCATGTTGACTGTCGTGCCTTGTCTCTTCAGATTCAAAGTTTTCCTTTGTTATGGGCTTATGGAATACTCTTGGCTTTTTGTGTCCGTTGTTTGTTGTGGGTCTTTTGTTCTGATGGGGTCAATTTTTATGGTGATGTGTCAAATTGTGATTGGACAAAATCTGACAGATTTAGGAAACAAAAACTGTTGACAAAAAATGACAGGTTTTTATGTTGCTAATGCGTCAAAGTATGATTGGACAAAAATCTGACAGATTTTAGTAACAAAAATCTGTCGACAAAGCTTTGATGTAGCCGTCAGCTTTTCTTTGTGCCAATCTGTTTTTTTATTGCTGATGTGTCAACATGTTATTGGACAAACAAATTTGACAGATCTGAAAAACAAAATCTGTCGACTGATGTATAGACAGTCCTTTCAAAATAACACAGTTGTATTAGATAATTCATCATTGCATCAACCTTTGTTGGCCATCAATGCTTATCATCTGCTGCTATGAAACTACCCTCTCCATTGTCACTCTGACTGGTCAGTCTATTACTTCATTGACTCCTGACATGTCCATATCTTTTACAGATTATAAAGAACCATGTATCAATTATGCTTACCTATTATGGCAGAACCGCCCAATTTAAACTGGCTCAAGTGCGCCATAACGACCTTTTACGGTCATTGGACGCACTTCAAACAGTTTAAACTGGTGATCTGTCGAGTGTCCCTAGGACTCCTCGATAAACCACGTTAGTTTTTATTTTTACCATACGACATGATCGTTTTCGGTAAGGAGAACACAACGAGCATTACCATTTTTACATAACATACCAAGATTCTTACTTATTACAAGCCAAGTTTTGAAGAGAACTTAAATGCAAAGTCAAGCCATTACTAGGAGTTTAATACAAACCAGTCTAGGTACTTCTATTCCATAAATATCTACAAACTCCGGCTCAACCCTAGACCGGGACCATGGAGATCTAGGCCTTCGGGAACTCCTTCTCGACGACTTCGGGTGCTGCTTCTTAAAAAAACAACAACGAAGATCCCCTGAGTACGAAGGTACTCAGCAAGACTTACCCGCCTAACCAAAGAAAAGACTCTCAAGGAATATGATTGGACTTTATGTGGGTTTGGCTGACTCAACTCTTTTGTCAAAAGCGTTACTAAAGCTTGATCCTTATATTTTCTTTATTTTAGATCCCTTGAGTTGTTACTTATCCATCTAGGTTATAAAATATTTTGCATACAGGTGGTACTAAGCTCAACCAGCATTTATGAATCAAACTTATCTTGTTCAACTTGTTTCCTCTACGATGTTTAACACCTGATCAAGTGCACTCATAACCAAGAGTTGTGTCGATCCGGACCAATGTACATCCTGCAGGAGATACCTAGCCCCCAGTCACGCACAGTCGATCATACTGTACGCAACAACCTTTCAATCAGCTGAGCTAACGACCGGAAATATTCTTACTCGAACCCGGGAACGCACCCCCACGTGAGCCCCATGTCTGACGACCACCCCGTGAGTTACAGGCTACGGCCCCGCCTTTCTCCGACCTAGCAAGCACGGGTAAGCGATATTTCCAATCACTGAACCAACTAATCTAATGGGCTTTACTGGTCCCATAACCCAGTAAGAAACTAGGTAGAAAAACTTGATCAATCAATTAAACAACGGATCGGTTCTTAGTCACTTAAGCAAGTAGGCAGAACGAAGGATCGAGCTTACCTCCATCCCTCCTACCAACTCCTGCCCACTATCTTTCAACATCAAGCCTTTCATGATTCATATAAGATTGGTGATAGCCTAGATCATCGTTTAACTTAACCTTACTAAGCATAGCCAAAGTAGATATTGCTAATCAAGTTCCTTAACTAGACAAGGGTAGTTCTATCAAGGATTATTCTATGCATCAAAGGGTTTCCTTTAATCCCTAACCTAATGCAACACTAAAGCATAAGATTTGGACCCATGAATATTATAAAATAAATAGGTGATTCAAAAGATGCTCTGGGCCTTGCCTGGAATCACAATCAAGTTAGATCCTTCCGTGAATTGAGATTCCGGAGCGACGGCGATCACTTCCTTGAATTGTCGCTGCTCCTCCGAGAGTCCAACGAACGCGTACTCCGGGACTTGAGATGCTAAAGCGTAATGCAAGTTAGTGAGATATGATATGCCACGATATTCAAAGAAACTATGCAACTTTCCCTTCTCGATAAAGTTGCAAGCCAATACAAGCTACCTCAAGATTTTAAAAGACAAGCCTATATTTTTTTCTTTAATAAAACTTGCCCTAAATCATTTTTAGTTGATTTTTAATGATTTAAAATCATTTTCTAAATGGATAAAGCATTTAAATAAATAAATAAAGCAATTTTACAAATCATTTCTAATTATAAAAGAATTATTCAGAATTTTAGCATTTTTAGTCATTATTAAGCATTTATTTACTTAATCTAAACAAAGGAATTAAATTAATTATCTACACTTGATTACTTAGCATTTTTAATGGATGACAAACTTAAAAACAAGATTAACAAAATTGATTTCAGTATTTTTGGACTTTCCTATGATTTTCTATGAATTATTTAGTGAAAAACCAAATTTAAATCTAATATCCAAAACCTAAAAGGACATTTTGCAGAAAACCCCCTGAGGATTTGCTTCTTCTCCCCCGCGATCCCTCTCTTCTGTTTAAAACAGAGGGCATGCTGACCGCGCCCCCGCCGGCCATGACCGGCGGCTACTCGCAGGCGGCGAGCCTCCCCGGCCAAGGGGACGCCACCTACGGCTACCCCACAGCCTACCACACCTACACCCCTACTCTTTCCCCTCGATTGGTGCTCAAAATTTGGCCGGAGACGACACAGGCGGCAGCGCGAGGGCGACGCTCACCGGCCGGCCAAACCTCGGCACCAAACGCCCCGCGAGCAAGCCTACGAGCACCAGCGACTGAAGACGAACCTAGCACACCGACTAGCGCGAGCTGTGATGCCCCCAGACACCCTGCTCACGTGCGCCTACCCTGCGGTGGCGCTCACGGCGGCGCTCTGCGGCGGCGAGCAGCGCAACCGGCAAACCCAAGCCTCAAACCTAGCCAACAACTAGCCTAACACCACCAGACCACGCTCAGCCTCACCGTGCCCTAGAAAGCCTACCAGAACCAAAGTAGAGAGGACTTCGATGGCGGCCGGCCTTACCCGACCGAGCTTGATGCCGGTGAGGAAGAAAACGGCAGCGTGCAGGCTCTAAAGGCGACGAAGAAAGATTGCACCTGGTCTGGGAGATAGAGGAGAGCAAGGCGGAGCTGTAAGCGAGAGGAAATGAGCGGCGATGGTCAGATGGCGGCGCGCGACGGCGAGCCCAGCCGGCGGCCAAGAACAAGGTGAAGGCAGTGAGGAGAGGAAAAAAATTAGAATGGAGGAGGATGAAGCCTTTGTAGACGAAGCCACCACCTCAAACCAGTGCCAGCACACTGCATGCCTTGCCGGAGCTGTCCTCACGGCACACGGGCGCGTGGGACAATGGCAACCGCCATTGCCATCGTCGGCGAGCAGGCAAGCAGACTGCACCTTATATTCCCAAAACTCCTTCCAAACCGTGAGATTGCAGATTCATTTCCTCCCAAAACTTCATCTAAACATGTCAAGCTCCAAGAAGAAAACTTGTAGAGGGATCCAAGCACTACAACTTTCGTTTTAACCCTTGATCGATTCGAGTAACAACCAGCCCAAAATCCGAGCTCCAAAGTCGGACGAATATTATCCCCATTTTCAGACTCCGAATTGAGTTTCTTAAATTACTTCCAATTTTGTATTCAAACTCTATTTGATTCCAAAATCAAAGTTGTAGGGTATCACTTAAATTGTACTTTCTGTTTTTGAACCACAGTGAGATTCTCAACCAATCGCTGTAAATCAAACTCTGAAAAACTATCGGTAGAAAGTGTTCCTCCAAAATGGAACCCAGATGCAGCCCAAACTTCAAACTGAAATTACTTCCAAAATTTGAATAGAACTTGATCATGACCGAAATACATAAGTTCTTTGCCTTGACTTTAATTTCATTTCTTATTTTTGGACCTCTGTCAATTTCTCAACGGTTTGAGTTCAATTGCAGAAATTTCAACTCAGCTTTTAAATCTCTAACTTGCTGAAACATTTTCTGATTCGATCTTTGAGCTTGATTTTTTCCCTGATTCTGACCCGATATTGGTATGACCCAAACATAAAAGTTGTTTCGAGTACTTTGCTTAACATCTTTCATGTTTACACATTGGTCATATGATGAACAGTTTGCTCACAATTCGATACTCAACATGGCTGTTCAGGCATGTTTAAAAGCTGAAACTCAACTCCTATTTTCAGATTAGGAATAGTAACCCTTCTCATTTTCTTTCTCCATTTAATTGAGCTATTTCCATACTCTTTTTCATCCCAATTTTATTTCAAACATTCTCCATAGATCTCTTTGGTCTATTTGAAATTTTTACTTCAAATTCATGTCGAATTTTTTACCAAATTTTAACTTTGGTCAAACTTCGTTCCTTTCAAAAATCTGGGATGTCACACCTATTCAGCACGCATGCACAATTCGATAGAATATTTGAGATGATATTTAATTTCAGCATGTGAGTCTTTGAGACCCATCAGAAGGTACCATCCACAACATGTAAGCCCACTCTCTTGGACAGCATTTCTGAGCTTAGTTTATTCCCACCCTTTAGTGGGTTAAATACTCTGCATTCTTCTCTTGCTATCATCTGGCTTCGTAAGAAAATACTTCAGTTTCAAATTCAATACCGTTTGCGGAGAGCTGGAGTTCGTGGGCTCTCTCTGCAATTGCAAAAGATTGCTGCATTGGGGGCCTAGCTTGCACAAACTGATCTTCATTTCTTCTAGTATACCTTTGGCCAAATATGTTACTAGCTTTCAGCTTTTTTTTTTTGTCTCAGTTATTTTGTTTCCTTTTTTTATTGTTTTAGTACCTTCATAACATCTTATTGCCTTCCTTTGGGATGCCAAATATGTTTCGGTTGATGGCGCAAAGATGGAAGACAAAATCTCTGTGCTCACGTACTGTAAATGCCTTGGATGACACAACGAACGGAAAAGAAAAATACAGTCCACACCTACTGACCTACGGTACGGGCCATGGTAACGTTCGCGGGGGCATCGCGCGTGGCCGGCTGGCACGCTTTCCTTTCTCCTCCGTTTTCGTGCATGCCCGCCAACGTACGGCTCCACGTTCAAATGTCAAACAAAAAAAAAAAGGAAAAGGCGCCACGCAGTCGCTGCCGGCCATCGCCACCTCATATCTCGGGGAGGGCCTCCCATCCACGAATCCCGCCTCTTCCCGTTCCACCGGCTCGTCGCCCCCACACGCGTACGCCGGCCGCCGCCGCCTCCCCGCGCCGTACACTTCGTTCTCTCGACCTCAGCCAGGCAGGCGTTCCACGCAACGCCCTGGACCCCACAGGTCAGTGGCGTATCCCGTGGGCCCCGTCGACGCCACGACAACAAACGTGGGGAGCTTTTTCGCTCGAAAAGCCGCGAGCCTTCGCCGCGAGCCGTCGACGTCCCGGCACCCTTTTCTCCCCCATCCGCTCCGCGCCTCCCCTGCACCACCGCTTCCCTCGCCGCCGCCGCGTCCCCACAATCCGGAGGCCCTCGCCGCTGATGCTTCTCTCCTCCCGAACCCCACCTCCTCCGCACCTCCCTCGCGGCGGGGGCGCCGCGCCCGCGCCCACCCCCGCCCCCTTCGTCCTCGTGCTCCGGCGACGGCAGCGGAGGCGGCACCACCAGCACCACCGCGCGTCCCTCCTCGCTCCCCGCGCCTCCCTCTCCGACCTCCTCGCCAGCCTCCCCTCCCCCCTCACGCTTGTCGGGCCCGCCGCGCTCGCCGCCGCGGCCGCGGTTGCCACCTCCTTATCCTCCTGGGCCTCTTCTTCCTCCACTTCGTCCCGGACCAGCCTCCCCCCGCCGTCCCCTGAGGAAGACTACAGCGCGTGCGGGGATGCCGCGGGCGAGTGGGTTCTCTTCACCAGCCCGACACCGTTCAACCGGTGCGTGCTGCTGCGCTGCCCGTCCGTCTCGTTCGAGGACGGCGGCGTGCTGCTCGACGGCGTCAACGAGCGCCTGCTCACCCAGGAGCGGCACTACGTGAACCTCAGCCGGGGCCGCATCCCCGCGGCGCGCGGCGGGGACGGCGCCTGCGATGTCTCGTACCAGAGGATTTGCGTCGCGCTGGAGGACGGCGGGGTGATCGCGCTCGATTGGCCCGACAATTTGGACCTGGACAAGGAGCATGGCCTAGATTCGACGGTGCTCGTGGTGCCGGGAACGCCTGAGGGGAGCATGGAGAGGAGCATCAAGGTGTTCGTGGTGGACGCGCTCAAGAATGGGTACTTTCCAATTGTGATGAATCCCAGAGGGTGCGGCGGCTCCGCACTCACTACCCCAAGGTGAAATTCTTCCCCACATTTGCGATGCTGAATGTTGAATTTCAAAGCGCTGGACTAAATCATTGCCTGTCACAAGAAGTTCCTTAGTGCCAAAACTAGAAGCTTGCAGATACTATCATAATTTCAGATGTTCATTGCAAATAAGAACTTCTCAATTTTTGTTATTTGCTTGATGTGACTGTTGGCCCTGTGATGATATATAGTCAATTCAAAATAGGTATGCCACAGATATGCTAGAATAACTGCTGTCCATCCTGAAGCCGGCTTACAAAGAGTTTAGACAAAGTATTGCTTATACATTACAGCCTAGTGATTGTAAGTACTGATGCAAGACGTAACTGGACAAGTCTATAGTTAAAATCTTTGTTACTGAAGCACCATGATGGCCAAGTTCAGACAATGACATCAACTGATCAACCATAAGTTTTAGCTTCTTATTTTTTATTAATGCACCTATCGTACTTATTACTCCATTGTGTTAGAGTGTGTTAGTGTACATCCTGATGCTTGCACATAAGTTTTGATGTGGCAGTGAATTGTAGGCCTTCTAAACTACCTTCTTATGTAGGTTATTTACAGCGGCTGACAGTGATGATATCTGCACAGTAGTACGGTTTATAAACAGCAAGAGACCTTGGACAACACTAATGGGTGTTGGATGGGGATATGGTGCAAATATGCTGACAAAGTACCTTGTGGAAGTTGGAGAATCTACTCCTCTTACCGCTGCTGTTTGTATCGACAACCCTTTTGACCTACAAGAAGCAACAAGATCATTTCCTCATCATATAACTCTTGATAAAAAGCTCACGGCTGGATTGGTTGATATTCTGCGTGCTAATAAGGTTGTGATCACCACTGCTCTCGCAAACAATCCCCTTTGTACCATGTGATTTCATGTGCACACAGTCTCCGCAGAAGTGGGCGTGTGAATATATCAATCCACCGAATAAGCGGAAGGTCATTATAGGAAGTAGCTGTATGCCCTTACTAATCTCCGTTCCGCTTTTTCTCTAACTAGGATGTAAGCTGTACAAGTTGAGCTACTTACCAACTAGCTACACTTGTCGTGATGTCTATGATTCATGGTATTACCCAGGTAGTTTTAGCCTTTTCTCAGGTGGTGCATTTTGCTGAACAACTGATATTGTATTCTTTCAGGAACTCTTTCAAGGTAAAGCTAAAGACTTCAATGTCCAAAAGGCTTTATCAGCCAGGAGTTTGCGGGACTTTGATGGAGCAATATCCATGGTATCACATGGGTTTGATACTCTAGATGACTTCTATTCTGAAAATAGCACAAGGCTGTCAGTTGCACATGTGAAAATACCTCTACTGTTTATACAGGTATAGTTCTAAACGTCGTCAACTTAACCGACGATTGAACTTAGTTAACTTATTATTTGCATGCCCTATTATTCCAGTGTCCAGATATCAAAAGGTTAATTAACTCTAACATTAGGAGGAAATACAGTGCATGCATTGTGAGCACTACATTTCCAGTTATCTAATTTGAAGGCATGCTGTACTGCAGAGTGATGATGGGACTGTACCACTTCTTTCAGTACCCCGCAGTTCAATATCAGAAAATCCTTTTACAAGCCTTCTCCTTTGTTCTTGTGTACATTCCACTATCTTCACCTTTCAGAGATACACAGCATTATGGTGCCAGAATCTTGCCTTAGAGGTAATTGTTTTATTTATTTTCTCTAAGATTCAAAACTGAAGCATTAATGTACCACCTTCCAGCAGTAGAAATGTGTATTTTGGTCTTATTACAAGATTCCAGAAGTAGAAAATGCCAGAAACTAATTTTGTACAAGTATTCCTTGTAAAAGTAGATAATTTATTGAGGTACCAGTAACCTACATAAGATCAATATACACCCTTGATTTCCATTTTTTCCCTCTTGCCTCTGATAGATGTTGTACATTCATGACCATTGTAAGCAAAAATATTAGGTTGTGTACTTGCAGGTTATGTGCATTTTCAGCTGCAATCCTAAATTGTTATTTTAATTTATGCAGTGGTTGTCAGCAGTAGAGTTTGCTCTTCTGAAGGGTCGCCATCCACTTATCAAAGATGTAGACATCTCATTTAACCCATCCAAAGGTGTAGGATTTGTTGAACCTCAACTGAATTGGAGGAAAGCTCAAAAAGGCAGCAGTTTTCGTCCTCAATCTGAGCTTATTTTGTACAATAATGTTCCTCATGGAATTAATGGGCTGCTAGTTGATACTGTAAGAGAGTATTCTGGTGCTCAAGACAAAGAAAATAAGCAGTTGAAAAATTATGGTGATATAGGAAGGGAATCAGAGAGCTCTGAAGATGTTGAAAAAGGCCAGGTACTTCAATCAGCAAGCCTCGTGATGAATATGCTAGATGCTACAATGCCCGGTACTCTTGATGATGATCAGAAGAAGAAGGTATGCAGAAATATCATAAATCTGTACAGTTTGTATCTACAGTTTCCTGAAGAGCAATACTCATCCCTCTGTCCTAAGTAAATGGTATTGGATTAGCTTTCATAAAAATGCCTGGTTGCTGTATTTTTTTTTCTTTTTGTGCTCTGATTAATTTCATATAGTATAATTTAATTATATCATATTAATTCTTTTTCTTTCTTTTATGCTATTTTCTTGTAATTGAGTACATAAGAGTGATTTTTTCCATAAGCATACAAATTTTGTTTAACGACTAAAACTATGATTGTTTGTTTCTGGGGAAGAGGTACTAATATTGCTTGCAAGAGTCATGTGACATGTATTGAGCTTCCTTACATTCTGTTTTTCGTTACAAGGTTCTGGTAGCAGTGGAGCAAGGTGAAACTCTTGTGAAAGCTCTAGAGGAAGCTGTACCTGAAGATGTGCGTGGAAAACTTACAACTTCTGTGACTGAAATTTTACATTCCAAACGAGAAAATTTCAGTTTAGATGCATTGAGGCGACTTGGCTGGAACAATGTAAGGCCAATCGCCACCAAGACAGTGGCCCAGGAAAAGCTCAAAGATTCAGATCGTATTATTAAGGATGCCAAAATGGCTGATCAGAATAGAAGTTCTGCTACTGCTGGTGATGTGGATCAGAAAGACACTAACATAACAAATACTGACAATTCTGGAGAAAGCATTGAGTTATCACAAGGAAAGCCTTTACAAACTTCTGGACCTGTTGGAACTGCAACAGAAACGGGAAGTGAACAAGCCCAACCTAATAAATCAGAAAAAGCCAACTCCAGTACCAATGATAGCAGTGAAGAGCAGCATAGAACAGAGCAGGATAGTGAAACGACTCCAAAGCAAACTTCCGATGATCAATCAGCAGCCAACTCAAATGGAGCTCCTGCAGAAAGAGGGCATCCAGTAGATTCTACAGCAGACCAGAACCCACAATCCCATGCAATAGAAAAGGAAGGTGACACAATTCGCACAAGTGAAGATAAGGCTGCTCATAACACGGATGATCAAAGCACGCAAGTCTCTAAAAGAGAAGAATCAAAACCTTCCCCGATTACTATGACCCAGGCATTAGATGCATTAACTGGATTTGATGATTCAACTCAAATGGCTGTCAACAGTGTATTTGGAGTCCTTGAAAATATGATCGATCAGTTTCAGAAACAACAGGATGAGAATGGGGAGAAATCTGATGAAAATGATGGAGGCCCTTCTATGAATGAGACAGAATCTCATGGAAAGAAGAATATGGAAAATGCATCAAGTGAAGATATGATCCAATCATCTCAGCAACCAGAAGATAAGGATGGTTGTACTTTTGATGAGGAAAATCCCAATTTAAGCATTGTTTCATCTGGTAGAGGAAAACTCAGATACTACCAAGAAAATGATCATGTGGATGCTGATGGTATGAAGCAGGTCAGTGGCTTACCTGATTATTTATTAGATATAGCTGTCGACTCTTACTTGAAGGCACGGTATGCAATGTACCTTCATGAATGTCTTAATACACAATTGCAACTCAAATCACCAGAGCCTAACTCAGCAACAGATCTTTTTCTTGATCCCCAAGAGGGTAAATGGAAAATAGCAGGCCAGATGGACAGTGCGCAAAATGACACTTCTGAATCTGGTAGATATAATGGAGCCATGGAAGAAGTCAGTTATGCTGGATCCTCACAAGATCCATCAGAAGTGAACAATGTTATTGAGCCACTTTACTTTATACCAGGAAATTTTCCAGACTCTACATACAAGTCAGGCAAATCAAAAAATATAGTAGCAGCCAGATCAAAACCTGGTGATGATTTGAGGGAGAAACTTGCATGCTTCATCAGAGATGAACTATCAAGCGCACTTAAAATTGAAGTTGGTCGCAAAATAGGGATAGCAGATACTAGGCAACTTGAAAGAGGCCTTGCAAATGATGTAGAACGTGTTGCTGCTGAAGTTTCCCAAATTATTGTGCTGAACTCTGTATTATATTCAGCAGCACATGTGCAAAGAAGTCCAACAACTGTCAAATTTGGTGCGACACATGCAAAATATGTCATTGAAGCTGTAGCAACTGCAGTTCAGCAATCTCAGCATCTGAGGATCATTCTTCCTGTTGGTGTCATAGTTGGTGTAACTTTGGCATGTTTGAGAAATTACTTCAGTGTTGGTGTCTCCAAGCATGATGATCATATTAAAGCCACTGTCAAGTCAGATATTTTGAGTGAGGATCTTATTGTTCAGGATAGCAGCAGAGAAAATATACAGGATAGTGGCCAAGAAAATACAGATAAAAATATTGAAAACACTCTTGGGGACAACCAGAAGGACATGACAAGGACAGAGGGTGAAGGTATGATGGTAGGGGCTGTGACGGCTGCTCTAGGTGCTTCCGCTTTGGCAGCACATCATCAAGTAAGTAAACTAATGTCCAAGTTCATTTTTGTTCATATTTTCCTTTTTCCTTGTTACTGCATTTTATATTGCTAGATTTATTTTTCAATTCCTCAGGTCATGTTTAAGAATAGGTGGATGAGAAACAAAACTTGTTTCAAGATTTTCCATTAAGTATTTAATTCCTTATGAACACAAAACATGGTAATGGTGTCACCTGACTTTGATTTTTGGGTAACTAAATGTTCAATGAAGTATCATGTAGTGGTTTTCATTGATACAAGACATAATTTTATTTACCTTGTATACTGCATTAGAGTCATGCTGATTTTTTAAATTTTCTAATCTTTCTCTTTCTTCTTGTTCGAGCATTCCCTTCTAAATCATGCAACTTTCTTGTCAGAAAAATAAGGATGAAAATCAGAGTGCCAAGCATGACGAAACTACACAGGAAAAGGGACAGA
Organism: Digitaria exilis; assembly: GCA_015342445.1. Classification (NCBI taxonomy): domain Eukaryota; kingdom Viridiplantae; phylum Streptophyta; class Magnoliopsida; order Poales; family Poaceae; genus Digitaria; species Digitaria exilis. Next base: position 2,100,729 of record JACEFO010002487.1, read on the forward strand.
ACAATTTGATGAGCAGTTTTGCTGAGAAAGCCCTATCTGTTGCAGGGCCGGTAGTCCCCACAAAGGGTGATGGTGAGGTTGATCATGAAAAGTAGGTTAATGTTACTGTTGTTTTCTTCCTTCGGCATTACTCTTTGTTCCTTTGTTCTCTGTCAACGCACTTATCATGTTTTGACTTTCTGCAAGCAGGCTTGTTGCGGTTTTAGCTGAACTCGGACAAAAAGGTGGAATTTTGAGGTTCATTGGAAAAATTGCTCTACTCTGGGGTGGAATTCGTGGTGCTATGAGCTTAACTGATAGGCTTATCTCATTCTTACGTATCAGCGAGCGACCCTTATTTCAGAGGTTAGTCCTATGTTTTAATACGCATGAGACAAACAAGTGAATAGAAGATGAGCAATTGAGCATGTAATTCACGTGCCTTCATCAGATGGATTATGTCAGTAGTTAATGAAATTTTAATCTGAGTTTTTTTGTACTGTTTTGAGTGTCCATCTCTGGTCGTGGTTAGTCTGGGTTCAGGAGAATTGGTGTTTTCAGGTGTTCTTTCCCATGGGAGTCTGCCTGGGATGGTTGAGTTTGGACCCTACTTATCTTTTTAATAAATGGAGAAAGCTCCAGCCTCTACCTCTCTCCAATAGATATAGATACATGTCCTTTGTTCTCATTGAAAAATAATTTTTGGCATTTCTATTGTTCTCATTTGAAATTATGCTTTCCTTGCAAAATATTGTTTTGTATACATAAGTCCTTTGCTGATTCACTTTCAGTAGAGATCATCAGCCATATACCGCTATACCTCTCTTGTCTTCTAGCAACTTAGCCAAGCAAAAATCATTAAAAAATACTTGAATGGTCCTCAAAAAAGTTTAGCCAGCCCTAGATTCTTCTGCTCTAAATACTAGTTTGAATTGTTTTGATTTGGTTTGGCTATTAGTTTTCTTTTGAGTCAATGAACAGTCCTACATTTTTGTATGTTGATTGTTGAAAGATGCCTTTCTAACAAAAGTGAGTTTCATCGTTTCATGACCATTAATCTCACCTTCGAACATCAAAAAGTCTGAGCCTCAAGTTTAAAATTTATGCTACAGGTAGCAGTTAGAGACCTGTAAGTCTGGTTCATTTTGTCAGTAGCACTCTAGTAATAGTAGGAGTCATCGCTATTGGAGCCATGGTTTTGGTGGACCTTAGTTCTTTACATGTAACTGTCTTTTGTATAAAAGTTTGCCGCTTCATGGAGTAGCTAGGTGAATTTCCACTGTTGTATACAATACTTTTTGTTCCTAGGCTGTCCTTAACTGCCTTCTTTGCATTCGTAGGATTATGGGCTTTTCTTTAATGGTTCTCGTCCTGTGGTCCCCTGTTGTGATTCCTTTACTGCCAACACTTGTTCAAAGTTGGACAATAAGTGCTTCAACTGGGATTATTGGATATGCTTGCATTGTTGGACTGTATGTATCTATAATGATACTCGTCATGCTATGGGGCAAAAGGATACGGGGCTATGATGATCCAGTTGAACAATATGGGATGAATATTTGGTCTGCATCTAGGGTATAGACATCTCATATCTTAGCCACCTTGCTTGGTGTTTCTCAAAAGAAGTTCAGTCTGCTGGTTTATGCATGTATATAACAATTGATTTTTTATTGCAGCTGCCAGAATTTTTTCAGGGTCTAGTTGGAGGTGTAATTGTTGTAGGGTTGGTGCACTCAATAAGCATTCTACTTGGTTTTGCAACTATTCGGACAGAGTTGTCTTCATCTTTAGCTAGACCCCTTGATCTTATCAAGTCTTCTAGTAATGTGGTCATGCTAGTTCTTAGAGGATTTGGCACAGCAACTAGCATTGCTGTGGTGGAAGAAATGGTTTTCAGATCATGGCTTCCAGAGGAAATTTCTGTTGACCTCGGTTACCACAACGCCATTCTGATATCTGGACTTCTATTTTCTCTAATTCATCGGTATGTCAATTGTTTCCCATTATCACCTGTTTTTTTCATTGCTTTATTGATCTGAACATGGTCCATGTGGTCATGCGCATGCCACTGTTGATGAACGTTTTAGACAGTCATTACTATACTTGCCGCATTTAATCATTGTGCTACTTACGAGGATGATTCACTTGAGCAAAGCATTAAAAAAGTTTGTGGCAACAATACAATTTGGCAGGTCACTACCCGCGGTACCAGGTTTCTTGCTACTTTCTCTGGTGCTTTTTGGACTTAAACAGAGGACACAAGGAAAGCTTGCGGCACCTATTGGCCTGCGTTCTGGAATAATGACCACTAATTTTCTTATACAAAGCAGTTGTGTTATAATGCCCAAACCTGAAACTCCGTTTTGGATGATTGGCACCTACCACCTGCATCCTTTCGATGGTGTTATCGGCTTAAGTATATGCTCTTTGCTTGTAATCCTTTTCTTCCCTCAAAAGCCTGTTCAGAAGGATACATCTGTGTGATGGGAGTCAAAATAGCAAAAAAATTGCTCTTGATACTCGTGGATTGAGCTTTGGACAAGGATGAATCACCTCTTACCCACAAAAAAAAAAAAAGGATGAATCACCTCTGCATGCATGTGAGCAATGAAGGGCTACTCTTGTATGTGATGTTAAACTGCAGATTGATGATTTTGATGCATCCCAAAAGCAAAAGGTATCCTCTCGGTTAGACTTGCTCATCAGACCAAGAGGCATGCTGAATGGAAACGGCTTTGGATATGTAATTCAGTAACTGGAGTATTCCGGGATTTAGGCTTCGCAAAATGACAAGTGTGTATACTACTTTTTTCTGGACTATCCAAATGGGTATGATTTCTTCCCGGGATTGTAAGGTTTGTATCTTAACCACAACTTTAGTTCCATTTTTTTACGGGAAATCGATCTTTCATTTTGCTGTCCTAAAATTTTCTAACTCTTTTCACTGTTACTATGAATGCAGGCAGGGTAGAACCAAATGACATAATTGGTTGTATATGCTTAAGGGAGGGAAACTAGGAGATCATAAGCACCGCCTCTGACTTATATCTATGATTTCTTCATACCAATTGACTTTTAGGTTTGGTCTGTTGACTACAAACCGTACTTCTGTTCATGAATCTTTGAACACGAGCACACCCAAGTTTTGAGAGAGCAAATTCTGTCAAACATATACTGTGTATTGAAAGTAGCTCCTGTACAAGGATAGTGTTAGGATCTTAGCTGATAGGTGGTGCATCTCCCCGCACCCCGGCTCTGTCAATGTTACTGTATAGCTGTAGTAGTGTAGTGTTACTCCAACAGTATAGCTGTACAGCTGAATTTAGTGAGGTTTATACAGGGAAAATGATCATGCTTTATGCCTGCAAAGTTTTTGGCTAAGCTCTCATTCTGAATGCCATGTGTTTTCCTTTGGCATAATCTTCTGTAAAATTGTAGCCTCTGATTTTTTAGTGAATAAGCTCATGCTTCTTCTTGTGGGCGCACGGTATTCTTTAGTAAAAGGCTAAGGGTGAGTTTAGATTGGGGAAAGATTCCCCAAAAATACACTGTTCACCGAAAAACACTGTAGATGAATAGTGTTCTGTGAGTGGAAGGGGTGTGATGAATAGGAAAAGTTAGACGAATAGTGCTTTTTTGAGAATCTTTTGAATCTAAACGCACCCTAAAACATAGTAGTTCGCTCTGTGCCCACTGCGCAGCTGCGCATTATAGCCTGTGCATTTGAGTGACTGATTTCTGATTCGGCTTGGCAACTGTAAATTCTGTATAATGTTGCCAAGAAATCTGGACGGGGAGATGTCGCATCCAGTAAACGCGGAAGTTGTGCAGGTGAGCTTACAAGTATTGCAGGATTTTTATAAATAAAAAAGGTAACGGTTTTCAGTTCTGCGGGATTCGAGAACTACTCTTCATGAGGTTCCATGGCATCGATCGATATATCCGCAAGCTGGCAGAGGAAGCGGCGATGGAAGCAGGCATCGATCCATATATCCGCAAGCTGGCAGAGGAAGCGGCGATGGAAGCAGAGGCGGAAGCGGCGATGGTACTTTTAACTTACTATCATCTCTCGGCGATGGTACTTTTAACTTACTATCATCTCTCTCGCATAATACGCTTCTCTAAAAATTATTTTTCCATCTTTCCTTTATCTTCTCGCATAAGGCGTTTTCTAGAAAAAAAAAATTCTTCCCTAAACTAAACACCCGTCACAACGGGCAACGCGGTTGCATCAGTGGCCAGTAGCCCAGTACTGTAGTACTACGACCTGGCTGACAGCCTCCGCGTGATCGGACGGTTGTGACGAAGACAAGTGGCACCTCGGTCCACAGCACAGCAGAAAAGCGCGGCCGCGCCGGGGCCACGTGGCGAAACCGTCAGCTCGTGTTCATTTGGGCTCCCCGCCTCACCTCGCCGCACTTCACCTGCTCTCCTCCTTATCATGGCGGCGGCGGTGGCTCACCTCCTATGCCCCGCACTGGCCGCCTATCCCACGAAACCCCGGCAACCCACTACGCACGGCCGTCGGATCCACCGGGCCAAACCTTCGAGATGCCTCTCCTGCCGCGCCGCCCTCGGCCCCGACGGATCGCTGGCCGTGCTCGGGGTTCCCAATCCCAGGCCGGCGCCGCCGATGAGGAGGCCGTACCTGCGAGAGCACTCCTGCCTCATCTTCCCTCCCCCGCGCGGCCGCCGCCCGCTCGCGGTCGTCAAGTTCCTCGGCGGAGCCTTCATCGGCGCCGTCCCCGAGGTTACCTACGGGTAAGTGCGTCAGCGCATGGGTTCCTCGTGGTGTGCGTGCCCTCGGGTCATTGTTTGATCGCTCTCTGCTCGCAGCTACCTGCTGGAGCTCCTGGCGCGGGAGGGCTTCCTCGTGGTGTGCGTGCCGTACAACGTCACCTTCGACCACGAGGCCGCCGCGCGGCAGGTCTTCGACAGGTTCCACGCCTGCTACGACGCGCTCCTCGCCTCGGGCCTCCCGGAGGCCGGGCTGAGCGCGCTGGACATCGCGGAGCTCCCGCTTTACTCTGTTGGCCACAGGTGATTTCAGATGTCAGCATGCCACTTGTTCGATGATTTGACGGAGAGGAAGCCTCCATTGTTGATAGCGTGAATACGATGCTCGTTTAATTAACTATTCTGCTGTGATGGTTTGCAGCAACGGGGCGCTGCTTCAGCTGCTGGTGGGGAGCTACTTCTCAGAAAGGTTACCAAAGGTCTGCTGATGTTTGGTGGATAGAGAATCTACTTAAGTTTCTGTTTTTTTAATAGTTCAGTTCAGTATAAGGATTACACAACCTTGAGTTCCTTTGATCTTATTCCTTCATTGTGTTTTTCTCATTTTAGGCTAACGCCATTGTCTCCTTCAACAATAGGCCAGCTTCAGAGGCTGTTCCTTACTTTGAACAGGTATTTAGTCTGTGTTTTCTTACCTTATGGTTATTGGATGTGCCTTTTCTGTTTCAATGCCAAGTTACTGATGCTGACTAGCAGGCTTAGAAAACCGAGTGTAATCTTAATGAAATTATCTGTAAGGGATGTTAGAAGATGGTAACTCAATTTTCTAATAGCTATAACTAGGATAAAATCTGGACAATTAGTTGGAGGGTGCAAGTTCCTGGTTGGAGTCTTCCTTTTAGTTGTAGGAAAGAGGGTTTTGACTGTAGGCTAACTGTGTGGCAGTATCTCAGTGCGCATGGTATAAATCATATAATGCTTTTCAACTGAACTATTTCATGTGTTTGTCTGACCAAGTAGAGTTAAGCTGCTTTTGCTCTATAACCTGATCCAAACCACAACAACTCCATAGATACACATGACAATATTCATGCCAACTCAGTGACTCACACAAGAAATCAAGACCACGAGAACACATGTGTGCAAACACTAGGTTCAAGTTTTCAGACAAGCCATAATAACAATGTAGTTGACCCCACAACAGAGTTTGTTCAGTCTGTAGTTCGCATTATGCTTTCCTCTCCCTTTTTCCTTTCCTTTCTCTTTACTTAGTGTTCTGTTATTAGCTTTTGGTTCCTCTCTTTTCTTTTCATGTTTGTTTTTTTTTCTTTTAGGCCTTTTATTTGCAAACCTAGTGTATGTCAATCGAAGCACAATCATTCCAGTGCTTCCATAACAGCCATGCCTCAAGAATCACTACTGAGCTAACGCCTTCAGCTGTTTTTCTAATCTTTTGCATGACTTTTTTTTCGGGTAATCTTTTGGATGACTTCTTCCACTAATCAGTTAAAGTTGTATCATAACTTGGAGATGAGACGCCTGGTACCAACCCTCCAAGAACCATACCTTTTTTTTTTAACCAAAAACAGCGAGGGCCGAGGGAGGCCCCCGCTGTTAAATTTTATTAAAAAGAGCTGATGAAAAAGGTAAATAATTACATCTCAAAGCCAACCAAAGGAAGAAAACTGAAACGCTAAGCTAACCAGACAAAAGAGGACTGTACAACTATATAGAGTCATCTAACCAAACTAAGAAGGAGGATCTGAGAGTATCTTTAATTCTTTGGGCTTGTAGAGAACATTCTTCTTTGAGGCTTCTTTTCCAGTTATTTATGTTTGCTTGATGATTTTCAAAGATCAAGTTGTTTCTCTGTTTCCATATGTGCCATGTTGCAATAGTGAAAATTTCCATGAAGAAGGGCCGATTGAAATCTTGTCTGGCCAGTTCCATCATTTGAAAGAAAAGAGTATGCATTTGCCACTGAATTCCGATTGTTTGCCAACATTCCTAGGCAAATGGACAAGAACCATACCTGACGAGCAAATACACAAGAGCCCAGGATGTGATTTAATCCTGATCACAAAGTAGTCAAATGGCTGGAGGTGGAGGTCTCTAACAGATCAATTCATCTGCTGTCCAGCAGCATTTATGTAGCGCAAGCCATATGAACCAGCAGTGTCTTATTGGTGCCCAAGTTTCCCAGATCAGCACCCAGAAAGAATGCATGGTATGCTGACCTTCCCTAGTCCAGAAGCTGATAGTTTTGCAGAAATGTTCGTTGTGTAGGTCAGGCTGTAAGACCACCTCGAAAATCATGTCTCATATATCCAAGGTACTCTGTCCAGGCATTAACAACAACAACAACAACAACAACAACATAGCCTTTAGTCCCAAGCGAGTTGGGGTAGGCTAGAGATGAAACCCAAGAAACAAAGCTCAAGGCTCAGGAGTTGATAGCTAGTCTCCAAGCGCTCCTATCGAAAGCTACCTCCTTGGAAATATTCCACTCCTTAAGGTCTCTGTTTATCGCTTCGTCCCAAGTCAATCTAGGTCTACCTCTACCTCTCTTTATATTATTGGCCCGCCCTAGGACCCCAATACGCACTGGCGCCTCCGAGGGCCTCTGTTGGACATGTCCAAACCATCTCAGCCGATGTTGGGTCAATTTCTCCTCAATGGGTGCCACCCCGACCTTCTCCCGAATGTCTTCATTCCGAACTCTATCCCTTCTTGTGTACCCGCAAGACCATCGCAACATCCGCATCTCTGCTACACTCAGTTGCTGGACATGTCGCCTTTTAGTAGGCCAACATTCCGCCCCGTACAACATCGCCGGTCGAACCGCCGTCCTATAGAACTTCCCCTTCAGCTTTTGTGGCACCCTCCGATCACAGAGGACGCCAGAGGCTTGACGCCACTTCATCCAGCCTGCTGCGATTCTATGCTTAACATCTTCATCAATGTCGCCATCCTGTTGCAACATCGATCCTAAATACCGAAAAGTAGCCTTTTGGGGGACCACCTGTCCGTCGAGGTTAACGTCTCCATCCTCGTGCCTAGTCCCACTAAAATTGCACATCATGTACTCAGTCTTGGTCCTGCTAAGTCTGAACCCCTTCGACTCTAATGTGCGTCTCCATAGCTCTAGCTTCTCATTAACACCTTCCCTACTCTCATCGACTAGCACCACATCATCAGCAAAGAGCATGCACCAAGGGATATCCCCTTGTATATCTCTGGTGACCTCATCCATCACCAAAGCGAACAGATAAGGGCTCAATGCTGACCCTTGATGTAGGCCTATCCTAATAGGGAAGTCAGTGGTGTCGCCATCGCAAGTCCGGACACATGTCATATCATCCTTGTACATATCCTTAATGAGGGTAATGTACTTCGTTGGGACTTTGTGCTTCTCTAAGGCCCACCTCATGACATTTCTCGGTACTTTGTCATACGCCTTCTCGAGGTCAATAAAGACCATATGCAGGTCAGGCATTAACACATAAAACAATTCCAACATCTTGAATTCGTTCGTTGTCAAACATAACTTCCTGCACTGTCGCTTATTGATTATTCATTTAGAAGCGAGCAATGAGGGAGCTACATCTGCAATAGCCTTTTCCTTGCAGCTATGTACCACTTGCCCACTAAGGTCACTAGCAAATTGAGAAGAGGACCTTTACATCTAAATTTGAGCAATTGCTTTGAACTATCTGAGCCACATTGGGATGTTGGGGTTGTAGTCAACATAAATTGTTTCACTGGAGAATCATTTGAAGTGACACTGACATCCTTTTTGTCGAAAGAAAGTTTTTTTTTGTCTCGAATCTCGATATTAAAGAAAATACCTGCAAGGATGTAAAAGCCCAGATACTGGACACATCCAGGAGGTTGTCTTGCATTCATTGCATACTTGAGCTACACTTAACCTGTTTAGATTGTCACATCCGATACCACTGATGAGTGATCGATTCAAATTCTTCGGAGTCATATCAGACCCTTGCAGTTTGGTTAAACATCGTCACCGTAGAATGTTAATAATCTTTTGGATTGGCCTGGCCAATCCATGCTCATGTGTCTGACTATCTGACCTTGCTTCAAGCTATGCTTATGTAGACCGCACCTGCGATCCCCTCATAATCCTCAAAATGTAGCTTTTTCTCCCCTGATATTGCACTGCCATGTGTTTTGTTTGTTCAATGTTTTGTATGGATGGCATTGTCAGTTTCAGGCTTTTAGCCAAAAAGGTTGTATGGAGGGCACTGTCACTTTCACTCAGAACAGGGAAATAAACTAATAAAGTACGTCCATTGTGGCTGTCTATAGGTATTGTATGTTCACAGTCAGCTAGTCCATTGTCACATCAATGGGGAAAGTTCAGGATCAGTTATTTTGGTTTTGAAATGAGCCCATAAAATGCATCTTGAGCCTATATAACATCTTTTGCGATGAAAAAGTGTTAGCATTGTATCTGAGGAACATATGCAAGGCTAGTCAATACTTCAATTTCAAGTTTCCAACACATAATTTGCGTTTAGAGCTTATTTCAGTCTAAAATGTTAAATAATGTCGCGTAATATTTCCTACTGGTCTTTGAAGTTAACTGTTAATATAATATATTTGTCTTATGCAGATAGGACCTCTATTTAGTCAAGTGATGCCTATGATGGAGGCCTCACCTGTTTACTCTGTGGCCAGAAATGCATCAGGTGATTGTTGGTTTACCACGTACCTTCTTGTGTTACCTTGCGTTTATCTATTTGATGAAGTTTCTTTTGGCTGAAACTACCATGAAAGAACTTATGCTTTAACTCAAACTTTTCATATGGATCCAACAACCAAACAGCCTGATAACCCTGTCTGGGGTTTATGGCTTGGTCGTAATATAGTTTGTAGCTTCTGGAATGCTTCGTGATATCATGCTACTTCTGCCTCGCATGACATAGTTTTCTGACATGGTAAAAGTGTGGCTATTGTCTCCTGACATTTGTCAAATGAAAGAGTTAAACTAGGACATGAACCTTTTTGCTTGATATTCTTCATGGACTGTTTAATTAATATGTGATGTCATGACTTTAGGAGATGCATGGAAGGCTCTTTTTGATTTAGCTGGAGGTATTATACGTGAGTATGATCAAGAAGCTGTGGTTTCTCTGAGCAAATTTGTTGATCAGTTACCTTCAGTAATGAATCAGGTACCACATAAATGTACGTTCATCTAGTATTTTCTTCAGATTGGTTCGCATTTTTCAAAAAACAAAATTGCTCCGCTGCTTCCATGTCCTGTGTTAAACTTCTAGTGAGCTTCACTGCATCTATGTCATGATGATAGCTGTTTTCCATACTATTTACAGGTTACAGAAGGTGTGTCTGAATTCAAACCAACACCACCTGAAAACCGTGAATTCTGCAAGAATTCTTACAGTGTGCCCAATACGTTACTGGTACTGACAAATTTGCATCCACCAATTCAACTTCTAGCTGTTGTAGTTGAGAGTTTACATTTTTTTATGCGTGTTTCGTAGGTCAAATTCAATGTTGATGCTATTGATGATACAGACATAGTTGAAGATGTCCTGAGACCCCGAATAGACTCAATTGGTGGACAAATAAAGAAAGTCATATTGTCAGGGACACATCTTACTCCATGTATACAGGTGATATGCCATAACTTTGTGTCCACTGATTATATGCATTGAATGGTATTATATGAAATTCTGCAACGTATCACATAGGTGTAAGAGCATCACCCTGTTATTCATTTACCCCCGAGCCCAATAATTGTCTCTACTTGTTGAAAGCACTAGAGTGGAAGAAAGTGATCTGATATTTAATTAGGGTCATTCACCACCATTTAGCATTCATGAAATAATTGCTTCATAATAAAGAGAGTTATGTGCTCGTATCTTATCTACCAGTTCAGAACAAAATTATTCATATGTTTCAAGAATGGCAAGCACTCACCTTTGCTGTTTTACAGGATGTGAAATGGCAAGTTGGTTCAGAATACACTCCAGCAGATGCTATTGCCCAGGGTTTGAAATCATTGGCTCTGAATGAAACAAGGGTCCTCTCAAGAACTATTTCTGATTGGTTTAGATCCCTTTAAATTTCGAGTTACTCAATGCACCCGTTGAAGCATGGAATTCTTCTCCTGAAGGTACGTAGTATCTAGACTCTAGAGTTCTCAATCACTAGCTCAATTCACAATTACAGAGTTCAAACCTTTGGGTTAATTCACTTGGTGAATACATCATGGACAAACCAGTTGCATCACTCATCCAGTTACTATCTTGGAAATATGTTTACTTACATCATGTCTGGAGAAATCTTATGGAGAATCAATGATATGATCTCGTTCTCAGCGAACTAAATTATATGTATGCATCAGGAATGCTTTATCGACTGAGGCTGGCATTGGCGACATATCAGAGTACATTGTATGGTACTTAGAAGCAGTGCATTTGGGCTGTGTGCTGAGTTGGTCATGCTCACCCACAGGGCGTAGCCGTACTACAAATACGTGATCAAGATGGGTGTTTGGGACCTACTGGGATTGTAGTTGCAGGCTATGCAACGCATTGAACCCAAATTCCAAGAAACATGATCCTGTTTTGAGGTACGGTGCCAGCAAGGCCAAGTTGGCCAAATGGCCCTGCTGCACGCAGACAATCCCAATGCGGCTATCTGCAGGCTGGCAGGAAGGCGTCATAGGTGTAGCAGGAAATGTGTATATATGTTGCCACAATCGTATATATTCGTATCATCCAGGCATACACTTAGCATACCTCACCGTATATATAACTCAGGTAATTGGATTGTTTGGGTTTTTTTATTGCTGTACTAGGCGTTGGGTTGTGTATTGAATCTGTTCATCCCGGGACATGTGCTGCAAGGATTGGATGCTGACCTGAAACCTAGCTGGTGCTCTCTGTTGTTTCAAGTTTGTGCAGGTATGTAAAACGATCCGTCCACGTTCAGGAATGGTGAGATTAATACAGTGTACAAATACTCGATAGTCTTTGATTTTTTTTTTATAAATGTTCAGCAAATGGGACCAGCGTCTCGTCGTAAGCCGACCAAATCTCTGGGGAAATCTGGCCGGTTCAGGATATGTTGGGGCATTGGTGCACCCCGAGTTCAATCAGATGGTCAGGATACAGCGTCCTCTCTTTTTGCTAGGGTCACGTCATAGAACGTGAAGACCGGACTGCCTTCTCACCATCAATGTCATCATATTGCAGTCTGGTCCTCCCCTGCATTGTCACGACTCATGACACCCTGGCTGGCTGCTGCGATTAACCCCAAAGCTAACCCAACAGAAACCGTATGTTTTTCTGTATGACCTCCCAGTACGCCTATTTTACGTGCCCGTTCCCGTTTATACTCGTAATCTGCTGAAATTCTCCTAGTGGTCGTTCTCTGCACTCTGCAGCGTGCACGCTCACCTCTGAATCGCATCGGCGGACGAAGCAGGATCTGACAAGCAATGCATACCATACCATACACAAGTTGGCCGACCGCGCCGTCGCGTCGATGCATCCTCCCGTGCATATACGGCCAGACTAACGGCCGGAGGCCGGCGCGGAGACGCGATTTTTCCGTGGCAGATCCCAGCAGCTGCAGGTGACCAATCGCGCGCAGCGCAGCGAGCACGCGCGGACGCTGCATGCATGCGTTGTCCACGGCATGGGGCAGACTCGATCATGAGATACGACGCTGGTGATCTCCGCCCGGCCCCGTCGGGTGATCGAGTGGATGACATGACATGTGCAAGGCTGCTGTCTGCTGGGGCGTTATTAGGATTTTAATTAGGAACCTGGCGGCGGCTTCCCCAGCAGACCCGTCGCCGGCGGCTACCTAGCTCGGGACGACGACGGGATGGGCGCTTGTTCTGCGAGGAGGCCTCCCGCCGCCGCCGCCACATGCGCTTGCACATGCACGGCCCTCTCGTAGCTAGACACGCTGCGGAAAATATTAGGCGCACGTAATAAGTAGTAGTTGATCATCTTGCTCCCTCAAGTGACATGAGTTTCGTGCTTTCTCACACTAATAACATGAGAAACATATTTGCGTATAATTCTCGCACGCGGCATGTTGTAGAATGTACACCACAGTGTCGTCTGCATTTATGTGGCCGCCGATCGAGCTCCCGCTTCTTCCTTCGGCAAAGCAATCCGAGGAAGTAAACGGATGATGCTGCCTGCTTTGCCCCCTGTGGATAGATATAACTCGAGCATCCAAGCTAGCAAGCACGCTGTACGCAGCAGCACATGGAGAGGAACCCAAAACGGGAGAGACATGCACGGCCGGGGTCGTCGGCAGTGTCCTGTTAGCTAGGCCGCCGGCGTTCAACAACAAAACATTGACCACTGTGCGTCGCGTCACGCTAACGCCGGTTACTCGCATGTTCCTCTGTCGAGGGCATGATCAGATGCAAGCGGCGAGAGCGACTAGACGTGGACGAGACTTCATTCCCCGCACGTTGGTGCGACGACGTACCGGCGCCAATCAAAACGATATATTATCGGTCGAGATCGGCGAGCTGCCTGACGGCCGGCGTCTCTCTCTTCTCCAGCGCCGCCGCCTGCCAAAGGTGACCCGGCATGGCACACGCTGTACGTAAGCCCACTCCATCGTGCCTTTGACAAATAACAATGCATCTGTTTCAGGAGCATGGGATTGCATTGCACTGTGCTATCACGGCATGCCCAATAGGAGTCCGAGTTCGACAAGCTTTCCCCTTCTTTATTTCTTTTTCCTTTTCTTTATCTATTTCATGAAAAAAAACACATATTTGTTACTGAAATGAGTAACAAAATTTCATAAATTCTAAAACACATTTGCATATAAAGGTAGTAGTTTGACCTTCAAGTGTTTATAGCAAGAATACATATTATCTTCGTTCACAAAAAAAATATGCTACATATTACCAGTACGTATACTACGTATGGTTGAAATTAAAGCAATGCTACCATTGGTATGGCAACATAAATGGCAGGCGCATACAGTAGGTAGATATTATTTGGAAAAATTGTAGTGAAGTAAAGAGCATGGAGGAGGCGACAACATACCTACTAGTAGCTGGTTACATCCAATAAAAAAAACAGGTTAAAACGTCCTTGTTTTATCCTTATTCTGTCATGTACCTCCAACGACGTTTTGAATGATTGGTAGCTGCAGCCGCGCCGTTTGGATCATCAGATCGGCGGCATTATAAGATGCAGAAAAATAAAAAAGAACGCACACATACGTTGCCCTCCTCGTGCACGTTCGTTCAACAGTCGGCTAGTACTGATCAGATAACCACCTAGGTACACGTAGGCCACTGTTACACCCGCCGCCTGATTCAATCAGATCCACGTTCAGCTCCGTAGCTACAGAAGCGCAATCGTCTGCATCCACGTACATGTACATGCATGCACGCGAACTGAAATTCTCGTTTCACGAGATCGATCTGCTGCTTGGATTTTGTCTCTCTCTTAGTATCCCTTTGTGTGTCTGGCTCATGGGCTCATGCCATGCTTAGTTGCTTACAGCTTTTACATTTTGGTTACCCAGAACGTATGTACCGACGATGGCCGACGCGTTTGGCTCCGTCACAATTTCCGAGGGCGTACTGGAGGGTGAAGGCTGAAGGGGGTGGTAAAAATGCACACGTCCAAACGACCAGATGCCGAAATGCAGCTAGGCTCGATCTTCATCGTATAGCGCAGTGATTTGTCCATGTCCATGATGATTCCTCGCTTGATCTCAGCCACACCACCACGTACTGCAGCCAGTGTACCACCCCCACATGCTCCAACTGCCGTCTGTCGTCTGCCGATATATACCACCGCACTGCAGCACGTGCACGCCTGTTAGCACTTAATGCATCCATCCCAGGGTCTTGCCTGCCTGCCTAAATTTTCTTTAACTCATATGGTACGCAGTACTTAGACACTCACTAGGAGCGTCGTCATTGAGTCGTATATACTCAGCTGGAAACTAATAAGAACATCCGCGTCACCGTCGTCACGTACACGCACTCGATTATATTTAATTTCATTCAAATCCTTGACCAACGTCTTGCATTGCATTGCATGCAACCATGGGACAGGTGTTGCTATACTGGGTGAGCCACATCTATCTCTACAACGTGCACGCACATCACCTGCCTGCCGTATCTACTGATGATACGTAGCAAAATTATTGTAACCGGCGAACGTGAATCAAATCCAGTCCCTTATCGAGATCGGCCGCTAGTTTAGAATTGGTTAAGGGATAGATAGATGTCTCTCACTCTAGTCACCCTCACGGCCTCACCCATGTGTGTCGGATCCGCCGCGCCGAACCGGCCGGCGCTCTGCTGGATCTGATGCTCCCAGCAAACGGCGCGGCGCGCGCTTGTTCTCATCTGCACGTGCTGCCGCGCGCAGTGGCCGGGCTAGCTGTTGCGCGCGCGTGCTCCGATCCATCCATGCATCGAGCGCGGCGGCAACCAGGCCCCTCCGCCCTACGACGCGTAACCTCTCCATGCCCGGCAGGCAGGGACCTGTGTACAGTTCGTGGGCGCTGTAGATACTCTACTGATTTGTGACCATCGACGTACCGTCGTACCACTCGATGTGCGCGCGCGGCCATTGGTGTGGCCAAATAAAACGCATGCATATGCATATGCCTAGTCAGTTAAACTGGTTATTATTACCTGGGGTTGTATCTCAGGGACCAGGCCAGACCAGACCATGCTCGTGGCACGCAGTCGGTACTCGGTTGCTAGCTTGGAGCACAGGGCATGCATCATCGTCCGGCCGCCGTACTCGCAAGTTGGCCGGCCGAAAGATCGAGTACGCGCCCCACCGGAAAGCCTGGCGAGGCCATAAATGCATGAGAACGGGATGATGCCGCACGGCGGTGGCTGCTGTTCGAACGCGAGACGTACGTACGGCGGTGCTGGCGCGGCCATCGACGGGCTTGCATTGGCCTGCTTGGCCGGCCGCTGCTAGCTTATTAATTCGTCGCGCGGCGTCCGCCGTGGATTGCGTTGCGGCGGGGGTATGCGTCGCACTGATCATGGGTGCCTGCCTGCTGATGAGTGTGCAGGTGCAGGAAGGGATCGAGTCGTCATCATCAGGATCGGAGTCAGGGCGACGGCGGTTGTTGCCGATTGTTGGGACGACGGCGGCCCGACACTCCGACGTTTGGCCGTTAATTTGGGGATGCACCGGCCCAGGCCAGAAAGAGTACTAGCTACCTACCATACGCTGGGTAGATGCAAATAATCAATAATGATCGGCGCCTGTTCTTGGAGCTCATCTACGGATATATTGGAATGGAATTACTCCGTACGACGGAAGGGAGGTAGTACGTAATAAGTGAGGTGTGACCGACAGGTGAGCTTGTGGTTAGCATATACTCCCTCCATCCTCTTTTGATAGTGCTATTTCAAAAACTCAACTTTTCACGAATAATAGTCCTATTTGCTATTAGTATGGGAATGGCAATAAATAGCACCCGTAACGAGGAGTTCCCAGTTAAAACATTGGATGACTAACTAAAAAATTTGTGTTGCATTAATAAGATGATAAGCAGAGTTGTTCTCCTTGGTCTTTGTGTCAAGGTGAAATAAGACTATCAAAAGAGGATGGAGGGAGTAGCACTCGACCATTACATATCCTTATTCTACCGGTCAAACGTAAAGATATAGCAAATTTTATCACTCCAATCAAACGCTAAGTATAATAAATATAACTATGCATGTCTGAATGCCGTCGATTATTAATTACTCCAGTCGATTTGTTACCACTCAAATCAGGGTACAGGATCCCTCTTTGCTGTTGATCACCTTGGCCACCATTGCCATGGCTTCCATTATAAAGTCACATCCAAGATGTTACTTTCCCTCCCTGCTTACATCCCTCATTCTCAACTCCTCCCTCCCAGAATTATGGTCGTTTTGGGTGTCTGTGCCACGAGTTTAACTACATTTGTAGAAAAATATGTTCAACATTTAAATCTTCAAATATCTATCTAATGATATCTATATTGTATCATAAAATTTAATACACATTTTTATATAATTAGCCGTAGTTTTTTCTCGGGAAGTGAGAAAGACTCTAATTTTAGGACAGGGAGAGTACGTACGACTAGGGGCTGCTGACAAAGCCACCCTCATCTCTTCCTAGCTTTTCCACCTCCTTCAATTGCCTCCTCCTGCCATTATCAAATCAGGGTACCGGTTCCCTCTTCGCCGTTGATCACCTTGGCCATACCATTGCCATGGCTGCCATTATAAAGTGACATCCAAGATGTTACTTTCCTTCCCTGCTTACACCCTTCTCTCCATGACTAGGGCCGGGGCTGCTGACGAAGCGAGCCTCGTCTCTTCGTAGCTTTTCCACCTCCTTCAATTGCCTCCCAACCCTTAGGTCTAGATTAAAAAATAATGAAAAGTAGGTGAGTAAGATTACCAAAGCACACATCTAGTTTCAAGTTCTATTTAGGTTTTTTTCAGTGGAGAGTTTCGATTTTCAGTTTCCAAAGAGCGACATGTCATCGAATGGGATTTGGCTTGATGTGAGGAATGAAACATGCTCTCCCAATGCTATTGCTTGCCTATGAAACTATGCATTGGGAGACCCCATTTCACATCCTAGGCAAGCAATAGCATTTTATAATGATGCACATGGTTAAATTTGATGGGATGGAGAACTGAGCTCTAGCTCAGCTGGCAAGGTTCCTTGTGGTGGAACCAGCCCACCAGGGTTTGAGTCCTCGAGTTGACACTGGTGCTCGCATTTTCCTAGATTTGTTCCAGTATTTAACAGGCGCTATTCTTTCAGTGGTAGGCGACGTGCCCGTCGATAGCGAGGCGCCTGTGGTGACTTCTTCTTCAATGGTAGTTTCAATATGTTTCACAGTCTTGGAAATAGTGCATCCACTGATACATCGTTTCATCTCGATAAAACCTATCTCTTTTGTTTCATTATGAATATCATTCCACGTTAGCATTTTTGTTGACGTGGCACAACTTTTAATGTGCTTGAAATTCTTATGAAACCTCTACTAGAAATGGCCTTAGGCTAGTCTCGGTGGGTGGTTTTATTGCACAGTTTTATGGAGATGAAACTCCACTCACAAGTGATGAAACTACTCCTTCTCTTTCTTCATAAATACATTGCCAAATCAGCAAAAATGGTGATGTAGCATAAAAATTAATGCTCATAAAACTCTGCGTGAAACTCTCATAGAGAGAATGACCTTGTTTTTTAGGCAACGTATCAAGTGCAAACCAACCTCTCCCTACAAACTATGCAAACTTCAATAGACCACACGATGTTTATCGAAGGGGACGCTCTAATCATCCTTTGCAAATCACCCCTCCGACCTTCCTTGAGCACCCTCTTATCAACAACGTGTGGTCTAGATTAAAATTTGCATGGTTTATACAAGAAAAGTTAGTTTGCACTTGATATATTGCCTATTTTTTAAGCTTCTAAAGCTCAAACTCTATATATTATTATGCAGAGAAAAGTATGCAAGTCGTAGGTTGAAGCTGTCATCGCCGTATAGTTAAACTTTATGTAATAAGCATTGAAAATTGTAACTTTTTGCACACCTGGTGTTTTTCTGTCTACACTTTTCCACACAGCTGTGATTGGTAGGAAACAATAACTACTCCGTGCTTATAGAAATCAAAAGCGCTAACGACACGGAAGCATGTCCTTGTCGTTTCCTTCGGCAGTTTGCTGCTTCTAATTAATCTAAGTCATTAACAATTTTGTAATCATCAATAAAACTATTGAAATGTCCTGCAATCAGAACTCGGTTTCCTCAGGGTGCCACGTCCTAAATTCCTCAGTAGAATAATATCCTCGATCTGAACTAATCATCGTTACTCCATGATTTTCTTATTAGGGTGTTGAGGATTCAACAAAATCGTAATATGGTATATAAAAAGATCCCCACTCTCCATGCAAACCTATGTAGGTTCTTTCTCAATCACAGTAATATGATGAATGAAGGGGGAAATTATGTAGTTATTTTTTTGTCTACATACATATTTTTTATTATACTCCCTCGGTTTGGAAATATGTGATGTTTCAATTAGTTAAATACACTTTAAAATGGAGAGGGAGCATGAACGTATGGTAAATTTAGCCTTACCTTTTTTATGGAAATATTTAGCCTTACCTTAGAGCATCTCCAAGAGTGTAGGCAAATCTCACTCTTTATATTTCTATTTAGCTATTCATTTAGCTAAGATTTTGTGTCTTTATTGTAGTACAATCCAACAGACTATCCAAATTAGACTCTTAGGTGCCGAGTCCCTTGGATGCACTTTTTACTGTTTTTTTTCTTTTTTTCCCTAACCAAACTAGTTTAACTAAGCTGTTGGAGATGCTCTTAGATAGTAATCAAAGCTCTATATGCATATTGGGGGAAAAACTGCATACAGCCAATGTCTTAATAACATAGCAGCCGTAGGAAGGGTAACTTCAAGAATAAGGTGAGGGTATCCTATGATTGATATGTTCATGCACGCTGTTTTGTAGAGAATCAAATCCTACTACGTGACAGAGCGACATAATTTTGATTTGACGACGACACCCTTCAACCACTCTCATCTAACACTAGACTACTATTCTTTAGACACCAAATGTTATGTCAGTTAAAAATATGATTGGAGGTTGGGAGTTGAAGAATCTAAAACAAAGGACCCCTAGCTAGATGCCTTTGTCAAATCACCGAGTTGCCTGATGAGTGAAAGATGAATCTGCACATTATAGGGCAAACAGAGTCAGCTCAGTCAGGTCCTGTTGTTGTTGCTCCGTTGGGCCATTGTTGTGATTGGACGACTCTAAAGCATTTTTCTTTCAACCGCCTATTCTTTTTGTTTATGTTTTTCGCGATGCCAGTTTTCAACTATTTGCCAGCTGTATGTTGAAACCAAGTACAATGTACGCTAATAAGCTTTCTTTGCAGCGGAAGCATTCGCCATTTTAAACATCCATGCTATCCAGCTATTATATACTCTTACCAATGCCACTGCAGACACATAAATATCCAATCGCATGCCGATTTCATTGAAAAGAATATTTCCGCCAATAATGGGGTATAATCACATAAATTGACCAATCTCTTGCGAACTTCTAATTTATGCCATACTTTAGCCGCATATAACCAAACACCAGTTTAGGTTCACTGTATGGGCTACAAAGACAATCTATATAGAGAAAAGATTCATGCACAGGTTGCAAAAAAAGTTTGTATTATAGTGGAAGTTTGGCTCTGGCTCTCTGACGCCGCAAATGGTGGTTGGCCCAAAATAAAGAGATTGGAGAATCTATTTGGCCGTTCAGAAGTAACTAACGACCTCTGCAAACTGAATGGTCGCGCACACACCGCCGTTGGAACCCTGACACGTATAGCGGCTACAAACTTTTGGCCAGCTGGGTTGCAAAGGCAGACGCAATCTAATGCCTGATGCTGCTACGAAACAAAAGGTGACACGAACGTCTGAATCAGCAAAGGAATTGGTGAGAAAGTTTATGCGCAAATATAAAAAAAAATACAATGTGGTGCTTCAGAGAGGTAAAAATATATCATCATGCAATCTTTATCAGAAATATGATAAGCATCACAATCTTGATCGAGCATTGTGTCCTCAGTTCTGCTCGCAGTGGACTCCTGTATTAGTGAGATTGTCATGGCGCCGGGACATGCGGTGGGAGAATCTTATTTTTGGATTAAAAGATTGACATGTAGAATCAGGTTTCTGAACTTTGTGGTCTAGAGTTGGATATATAGGTGTTGTGCCTCCATAGTGTTTTTTATGTTCTATATATACCGATATATTTCGATCCTGTTTTGATTGCTCCAAAATCTGATTCGAAATTCATGATTGTCTAGCGGATTGCAACACAAGTCGTGTCTCAATATCATTGGAGGTTCCAACCGACAGGTGATCCATTTGACACTTGTAATGCAAAAGCAATACAGAAACGAAAAGAAATATATTTTAACTACGTCAACTAGCATATGGAGTTGGAAGTGATGATGTCAGAGACTCAGAGGTCAAAGCATGTCAACTGACATGGAGTTGGAAGCCTGCACAGGAATTTTACAACGGTTCATGGTTGAAACAAATGAGTATCGTCCATCATGCTAGATTTACGATATTTCTTTGTTTCAAACAGATCAAATGAGTAGCACTTAATCTTTCACATTGAGTCTCAAATGATTTATATACAGCATAATGAAATGTTGTTTTTTTATAAAAAAAAAAGCATAATCAAATGTTGACACTTCCTTTCGCTCTCTTTGGAGCTGCCCAGCGGCCAACTGGGGAGAAAGGGAGATTCATGCGCCCATCCAACTCACCACTTACAGACAGATCGGCCACTTGCTTCCCTACGGTAGCTTTCTGGGCTCACTTGCCAGGTTTTACCTCTTCCCGACACCTGGGCCCGGCGTCCCACGCCCCCGGCCCGCCACGTGGCCCCCTCCTTCCTGCTATATAAAGCCCCGCCTCTCCTGCCTCCACCATTGCCACGACCAGACCAGACGACTTCGCCAAGCAGAGCACCCACCCAAAGCCTCCTCTGCTCTTCAGGACGGCAATGGCGAAGGGCGGGCTGAGCAAGCTCAAGTGCATGATCAAGAGGTGGCACTCCTCGAGCCGGATCTCGCGCACGCCGTCGGGCTGCTCGGCCTCGGCGCGCTCGCACGACGGCGCCGTCGCCGGAGCCCTGGAGGATTCGTGGAGGCGGGGCGTCGTCGCGGCCTCGTCGGCGTCCGTCGTCGCCATCGCCGGCGGAGGCGGGAGGGGGTCGGTGTCCTTCCACGGCGCCGACGGCGTGCCCCCGGGGCTCCACCCGGTGTACGTCGGCAAGTCGCGCCGCCGCTACCTCATCGCCGCCGACCTCGTCGGCCACCCCCTCTTCCAGAACCTCGTCGATCGCTCCGGCGGTGGCTCCGGCGTCGGCCCCGGTGGGACCGTCGTCGTCGGCTGCGAGGTGGTGCTGTTCGAGCACCTCCTATGGATGCTCGAGAACGCCGACCCGCAGCCGGAGTCGCTCGACGAGCTCGTCGAGTACTACGCGTGCTGACCGCCGGCTATTCCCGGAAATGCCGGCCGCGGCGGCGGCGCCGAGGCCGAGCTCGCCGGAGTCAAGGGGGCCAATTTGGGTAATTTGGTTATTTATTTGAGGTTAGGTGTAGAGTTGTAATATATGCCAGGTTGCGAGGGCGAGGAGTAAGACATGTGGAGGAGTTAGTTAACCTTGGGGTGTTTGTGGTAATTATCTCGAGATTAGCCGTGTAATTACCGTCCGCCCAAGATTAGCCGTGTCAATTAACTGCTCTCCCGGGGCAGTTAATTGATTATCTAATGTAATGGCTTGCTTGCATGCTTCTTCTGCTATTTTTTTTTCTTTTGATGAGCAGAACTGAATAAGGCTTTAGGAATGGATGTATCCATGTACATTTCATCAATGTAGAAAGTCCATGCCCATTTCTTTCCTGTGGATTGTTCTTTGATATTCTTTCACCTGTTCAATGCATATTGACGGAATGAAGTCACATAGACTTCAAATATTTTAATAAATGGCGATCTAGCGGCTTCATTTAGTCTGCTAATAATTTTGGAGGTCTGAAAGAAAGCTGGAGCATTTTTGGGATGACGAAAACATAGTATTAAGTTATTTTACAGGTGGCCATCCTCTCGACTGAAGGCACTAACCAACGAGCTAGTGCTCTGTTCACACCGTTATATATGTTGACATCTATCTTGCTCATAAAACCAAAAGCGCAATTTGATCAAATCTAATGATTAATTAGCCATCATGCGCATGCTTGAAAGCAACATAAGCTTTGATTACTACCAAATCTTTGTATTCTAATCAGAGGATTTAAATTACAGGTTTGGTGCACACGATTAGATGAGTTCAGGCCCTCGCTGTCCTAGCCTCTTTCCGTCCCTTTTGCATGCACAGTGTGTGAGCATGCCTAATCATGCGTCCTTAATCCCTTTGATTGACCGGGTGATGACAACCTTTCTGACATGCATTTGGACGTACTGACTAGGGCCACTTCAACAGGTAGGTAAAGGAAAGCATTTGGTCCCCTAAACTCGTTGGACCATGCATGTTTTTTCTTCTAAAACTATGATTTGGGCGCTAATTTTCATTCTGAATTATTCATGATCTCATCATTCGCAAAAGTACTCTTAGCTGTCTCCTCAGGTACAATATCATGAGTTTTACAATTCACACAAATGTATCGATGTTGAAAAGCGCATTCTGTATGATTGATGTTTCTCCATCAGTATTACTACTACTACTACTAAATGTATTCCAAACTATGTTTGCCAGGCCCGAATAGAACATGAACCCGACAGGCAAACAAGAGATCCTATTGCACGACGTTCTGAATCGATCACTTCGACCGTACCCAACCCCTGGCGCAACAAAATTAGACAGTTAAAAATGGCCATGCCAATGATTGATGAGGTGGGACTCTGAACACTAAAAGCAAGCAAAGGCTGGGGGAACAAACAGAAGGCCTGCACTACTGTTGGATTAGAAAGATGGTAGGCCAATCCTTTTGCGTGCTGTTTATACTGTAGTGTCATTGTTGCCAATTTAAAGAAGTGCTAGCCCTAATTAAGAAAAGAGCCCGGCTCTCCCGTGCAAGGCTCTAACCCCATTAGTATAAATTAATTGCTTATATACGAGTACCATACCACTATAGTTACTTTATAACTTGTTTAATTTCCATGCTCCATGACATGAGCTGCTCGCAGGCTAGCAGCCATGCACTCTGCAAATCATGGCACGCCTGGGGGCCGGGTCTGCCTCATAAAGCATAGCACGGCGAGCTTATTGTTAGCCGCTAGCTACACGCTACTTCCAAGGATCCCCAACCACAATGGCCGGCCGGCGCACCCCTTTTCATTAGCTTCACCAGAACGCCAAGCAAAACAGATGGTCCTTGCGTTGGCAGAACAGTGATCATGGGGTTTGAGAATGTTCTTCTTTAATTTGGCAGCTTCAATTAACCACCTTCAATATAATGGTGGTTTTGACGGTTGGGCTAGCTCTACGGCATTCCCTGCAGACCGCAGTAGTGCAGTATGTACTGTATGCCTGGATCGCCGGCGGGCTCAATCAGAGTTAGCTGGCTTGCCGCTCCAGCCTCCAGGTTGGTCGCCCGTCGATTTCCCAGACCGACCCGTCGTTCGGCGTGGTAGCTTAGTTTGGGGCCATGGAGATCCAATATAGAATCCTACGTACGTACACCAATTGGAGTTGGAGCTGTAGCTTATATTGTGGCGCTAAATAATCCCCTTCGCGTTTGTTTTGCTTAGGCTGCACATTACGACATTAGCGTCACGTACGTCGTGTCTTAAGTATACTTTTGGCAGGCACTTTAGGCATGTACTTTCTGACAAATCACCATCCCGTGTTGCGTCAACTGTCTGCCCCTGCTAGGACTGGGATCGAGATCGATCGGTCGAGTTCCTGCTAAGAGTCGGTGCACAGTTCCCAACCATGCATTGCCGCCACAACAGCATCAATCGCCGTACTTAATGCTGACCTTGTTTATTTGTTGTCTTCATTAACAACACTAAAACATGCAAGCGCCAACACCCGAACACTTGCTGAGTGTGTGTGCAACTGCAACGTTCGAAACCAGCTAGAAGAAATGGTAGCTGCTATACAGTGTGGGATTTGTGGCCAGGGGCCAGCTGTGTCGGCACGTACGTACGTACGTACGTCGTAGTACCTCGTTATTCCTGGCGAAGAGTGCAGTTAGTTGATGCACGCCGTTGAGATAGAGAGAACAGTCTCGTGTACAGTGGCACGTACGATCACCGTACGTGCGTGATTAGGGCAGGAGAAAGATGCATGGAGAGCAACCAGTGACCCACCGACTGATGATTCCTTCTCTAGCAGACAGATAAACAAACTCGTCTATTTCCATGGACCGATGGATCGATCGGGCGCAAGCAACCTCGTGTGTCTAGACTCTAGAGCGGTCTCGTCCCCGGGAGAAAGCGCACGCGCGCGCGGCCCGGCCAGTGGACGATCGTCGTCAGCCAGTTAGCGCGCGCGGCCGATGGAGACACGCAGCCGGTGGCCCCGCCGCAGCGCGCATGGGTGCATGGCACGGCAGCGCGCGCTGCGACGGCGACGGTACGACGCCACGCAGAATCTGGCCGGGACGCTCGCTCGCCGTCCCGTGCCTTTTGTCCCACGGAAACGGCCGCGCGCTAATGGAGCCGCAGCCGCATGTCCAAATTCTTCCCAACTTCCCGGCCACTCCTTGCCGCGGCGTACGTACACGCTCGGTCGCCGGCAGCCCGGCCTGGTGGCGCCTCCGCCGCGCACGTGATGATTGCGCGCTGGGCCGAGCGTGGTTGCGCCGTCGCGGTAGCGGGGCGCGCGCGCGGCGCTCACCATGTGCGCGCCGCGCGGAACACGGGGGGAACGTCGCGATATGCAAGGGCGCGCGCCCCAGGCCTCTCCACGCCGTGCGTGAGTGTGTGATCACTTGCTTGTGCTCGCGCATCGTACTACATGAATGGTCGCACGCCCCCACATGCATGCCCGCTCGCTCCACACAGCCACACGCGATCGACGACGACCCAGCCCAGCCGCGCGGGCGTACGACGCCTCACCTCAATCTCATGACCAAGAGCATAGCCAAAGCAGCAGCGCCGCTGGCCGCGCACTGCTGCTCTGCTACTGGCTGGCTGCGCGCGCTCCCCGCCGGGCGGCTGGCCCAGTCGTGACGTCTACGCCACCGCATTTATGCCGGCGTCCCCCCGGCCGGCCGGTAGGTCGCGCTTGCCTTTCGCGCGCGCCGTGCATGTGCTTGTCGGGGGCTCCGGGCAGAGGAGAGGATGATCAAAGCTAATCCTAATCGATCGAAAGGCAATCAACAAAACTCTTCCCATCTTACCACCCGGGCTACTGTCACCTCGAAACACGCCGTTTCTTCGACGCTCTACTCTAGCTTACCGTCCCTGCTCCAGCAGCTGATGACGACGATGACAGTCAGTTGAGGTACGCAGGCCGCAGGTACATCGACGTTGGACGTGGCGAGATCGACATGCATGCACCGGCACGGAAAGACATGGCGCGTGCGCGAGCGCAGGCCGTGCATCCCGGCGTACGGGGTTTCCTGCGGCTACACGACACAGGCGATCGGATTGCCTTGGGGGTGCAGGTGCTTTCACTCTGAACCCGCAGCAACTACCCCGTCTCCGTGCGCATTCAATCGCCCACGAGGATGCGCAGGTGGCCTTGACGCAACAACAGAGCTTCGTGCCGCTGCCGCGGCAAGATTCGTGACCACCAGGGCTGTGTGTTTTTTTTTAATACTTCTGAGTTCTGCCTGAGTACGTGTAGTACGATCTGAAACTGGTATCGCAGTGTCGCTATGCTCGCTTGATGACTGCTTGTTTGTTCGGTTCAGGAAGCAAATACTACTGCCGTGCGAGGAGTACGTACGTACGTACATCATTCAAAGAAGTGTAATCATACTGTATGCTTCATTTTAAGGTACGGTGCGTGCATACATCAAGAGGAGTGTCTGAATCTGATGCATACTGGTTGCAGGGGGGCAGCCCGACTGTTGGAGAGCCATTAGGGCAAGTACAATAGTTTAGACAGCTGCTGTCTTTTTGTCATATACGGACAGTTAAATATACAGCTTATACAACCGTTTAGACTGTTGCTGTCTTTTTAGATTTCTGCATTTATTATTTGACACGTAAAACATGGTGATCTAGTAAATTTGATCTCTGTGGCTATTTTGATGCTTCAAATTAGTTTCTTAGTGAAACACACACACAAATTAGTCTCTTCTAGTTCAGCATCATCAGGTGACATCGAGTACAAAATAGAAAGGACATATGTCAACATAAAATTTACCAGACAGCTTTTTATACATACAATGAGCCCTTCAGTTCACACACATGCATCAGTTCAGACAAGTATGAATACAGGCAGCCTTTCAGTTCACACGAGAGGAATACATGCAAACTTCAGTTCACAGATTCACCGAAATAGCAATCAGTTCACACAAAATAAATTGAGACCAACTTCCATCGGAGAATGAATACACGCAGACGCAGCCTTGTCCAGGGGAAACTATGAACAATATTTACCAAAAATTGAGAGGAACTTCCATCGGGGCACCGAACTACCGAAGGAGTAGCTGCAGAAGAAGCTCCGTTCTGCTCCAGCGCATGGCCGGCGTGGCCGGAAGCCCGGAACTCATCTGGACTGCCGTCGCCACAGGTCCCCTCATGCCCTTCCGCTTCTGCACCACCGCGGCCGCAGCAGCTCCCCGGTGCCCTTCCGCTTCGGCACCGCCGCCGCAGCTCCCCCGTGACCAGGGATTTGAGGGTATTTCAACAGGAACCAGGTGGATCTGGGACGGAAGATTAGCGCGAGATTTGGGAGGGAAGAAGGGGCGCGAGCTTGCAGACGGATTTGGGAGGAAAAAATCGCCCGCATGCCGCAGCGAGATCCCGACGCCGACGGAAGCCGCAATGACTCGTACAACGGGAAGGATGAGTCGTAGTTTGGCATTGGAGCACGCGCAGTTGCCGTAGTTGAACGAGACGACGGCTCCTATCTCTCTCTTCCATAAATGATGTCCACCTCGGACCTTTTTGGTGATCTGGACTCAAATCGACGTCCTTTGTACGTGCCCTTAGCAATGTGCCAATGTCGACTGAAACAGCAGCCGGAAACAAACCATCCAACCCCAATGCACAGTAGTTTAACTCGGCATGGGTCCACAAAATTGAAATTAATGGAGCTAGCCAGCTACAGGTACCAGCTAGTAATAAATATGAATGGACTGTATT
Source organism: Digitaria exilis (assembly GCA_015342445.1). Classification (NCBI taxonomy): domain Eukaryota; kingdom Viridiplantae; phylum Streptophyta; class Magnoliopsida; order Poales; family Poaceae; genus Digitaria; species Digitaria exilis. The sequence continues at coordinate 2,128,309 of JACEFO010002487.1, forward strand.
TCTTTTCGATGTTTCCTGAACGTTCTAGTAACTGTATTCGCTGTTGATTTGTCAAACGGTGGCAGGATGCATTTCTTTGTAGTACAGTATAACACGAACATTGCATTCCTGATTCCGGTAATAATCTGATTTCCTAGCGACTATAGTGTTTTGGCTCAGGGGTCCGCGACGTAATCTGGTTATGGAGGGGTACTCAATACCGGTACTTATGTGTTGTTTCCACCTCTGCAATAGGATATCGTAGCTATATAAATTCGACTGAAGCCCGTATTTCACCGTAAACGGAAAGACAACAGTACTAAATTTAGGATTGAATATGAGAAAACATGTTTACTGGAAGGAATCTGAGCAACTTTTGTCTATATAAGTTTGCAATTTTCCAGTCTGGCTTTGCATGTAATTTGCTATCGAATAGATTCTATTGCTTCACACCTTGAAACAAATCCTATCTGTTGATGCCATCGGGGACTTGTTTATAGCTCAGAAAGGGCCGTATGTGGGATTGGGCTAGAAAAGCCTGGTGAGGCATTTATGGGCTTGATTACTCTTGCCTATACCATGGGCCAGGCCAGAAAACCACCACCAGGATACTCTTTTCATCTCAAAAAAAGGAAAGAGAGGAGAAAAAAACGAGATTGTGCGGACGGGCAGGGCTGTTTCCCGTGGTGGAAGAGAGCCCGGCGCCGCCGGCGCGGATCGCCAGACGTGTGCGGGCGAGACGCAACAACCGTGTCGACCCAAGCAGAAAAGAAAAGGCGGTGGTGTGTCGCTCCCGCGCACGCCAGACTGCCTGGCCGGGCGGCGCGACAGGACAGGAGGCAATCCTCCAACGAACGGCTGGTAGCCACGGAAGTAACGCGCGGTCGGCACGCGAAGCACCCCGTTGCCGGTCGCCTCGTTCCCGTCGCGCGGCGCGCGGGCGGCTTGAATGGGCCAGAGGGCGGCGGCGGGAGCTCGCACGCAGCAGCTACCGGCCGCGGCGGGTCCGTCGGGGGTGTGCGATGCCGCGCCACGCGCTCTGCCTGGGACACACACATACAGGCCGTTGCGCGCGGGGCGGGCGATCCCGCAGCTGGCCGGTTCACCAGGCTCACCACAGTCCACAGACTTGGCTGCCGCCGTCGATAAGGTCGGCCAGGCCGGGGTGACGTAGAGCGCGGAGGGTCAATTGCGAGGCGAGCGCTCGACGCGGTCCGCCGCCGTGGCCACCACCAGAACGACATGCTCGTCTCGGCTGATACCGATTGCCAAAACCAATAATAATGATGGACTGGATGCGAGCCGACGAAAGTGTTATACTAATCGCGGCTTGCAGGAGACATGCGCGATTGTTTATTAGCGTTTTCGGATCTTCAGGATCACTCAGAGACTCCATCAGAGGTAGGAGTATGCATGCATGTACTGTATGTGTGCGACTGGCTGAAGGGCAACAAGTGGATCGGAACAGATTGCTTGGCAACATCGGAAATCTCATGGCTACGTTTCCAGCTCAATTGATCTGCTTTGTAGGGCACTGGCATGTGACATCTCACTCCTAGCTAAGCTAGCTACACGTTCAAGTGTTACAACAGTCTGGAAGAAATAAATAGCGCAAGCTACCATTCGGTTTCAACTATCCGGAAGAAACCATATAATAGGGCAAATTGCCATCGTGTAAAACTAACTGAATTCAGAACCAAATAACATTGTGATTTGCAAGACTGACAGACTGATCAATTTGAATTCTTGACCTTACAAACAATGTCTCTGGAGTGTTACCAGACATCATCCATACCAGTCCTTTTGCTTCAAAAAAAAAAATACAAATAGTGTACATCGATCACATTGCATTACACAGCAGCACCATCTAGTCTAAGGATTTAAGCATGGTGCATCGCCGTTTCTTGCTCCAGAGCCATGCCCGGGTGGTTCGCTTCTGCAAAAAATACATTCAAAACGAAGGCAATATCAGAGATGAATCCATCGGGATGGGATCAGATCAACTGGTCCAGAGCACAAAATGAATCGTCAGACGAGCCAATCTGAATATCTTGTCATCGAACGCACACGTACCGCCGTGGGCGGCGTCGTCGGCGGCGAGGCCGTTGTCGTGGCGCTGGACGCACTGGAGGATGTACTTGAAGGCCTCGGTCTCGCAGGGGATCTCGAGCGCGCCCTCGTGCCGGAACCCAAACTCCTCCTCGGCCTTGTCGAGCAGGAGCCGGAACACGGGGTGCGCCAGGTAGCTGGTCGGGATCACGAACCGCCGCTGCTCGGGCCCCACGTACACGGGGCAGTAACCCCGGGGCACGTCCGGCGGCGGCTCCGGGCTGTTCAGGCCGCCCTCGTCGTCCGACAGCATCGACTCCACCGTCTCCGCCCGCTGCAGCCGCCGCATCACGAACGGCGGGATCGCCGACGCCACCACCTCCACGTCGTCGTCGTCGTCCTCCTCCTCCTCCCCACGCTGCTGCTCCTGCTCCTTGGCCCCGACGCCCATCGCCATGGTCTGCCACTTGTGCAGCAGCTCACGCAGCCGCGCGATCTGCTTCATCCCCGTCGTCCCCGCCGCCGCCGCCGCCTTCGTCGCGCCGCCGTCGTCTCCCATCACGCGCGCCGCGCAAGGCCACCGCACACCTTTGATGGTATTCTGGATCTCGAGATGAGAGACGGCGAGCGAGCGTGAGAATGAATTCAAGTTGATGAGATGGAGCTAGCAAGCAAGGGGTGATGGAGGAGCGTCTGGCATGCAGGGGCAGGGGCGATTATATAATCAGGTCGTACTCGTTCGTACTCCAGCGATCAAGGGTAACATGGCTGAATAATTTAAGAAAAGCAAGAGATTCCTTTGCGCGATTGGATTATAAAAACTGGGTTGATTAGCTAACGCCGGCGTGTCGCTCAAGAATGCTCAGCGTCGCTCTAGCTAGCTTGGCTTAGCTTAGCTTGTTCAAACTTCTTTTAGTGGCAATTATGGGGAAATCTAAATGATACACAATTGCTGCCTTGCAAGTTAAGCATGTAGTGATATTAACTAGCAAACACAAGGTTACAAAGAGCTAGCTTCGTACACTGTACAACTACCATGCATCTGTTTTTTTTTTCTTTTCCAGGTGGGTGCTTGTTTTAGTGTATCAATTTTTTTTTCCTTTACTCTGCACTAGTCGGGTGGATTAAATCATCTTGATACTATCACTTGTCCCACAATGCAATTTTTCAGATGAGAGGCGTAAAAAAAGAAAAAGAGAACAATTTTAGGATGTTTAATCTTTTGAACCTTACAAGCACAAAAGCTGGAAGTGTGCTGGAGATATCTATCGCACCGGGACGAACCTTTGCGGTTTCACACACTGTGCACGAGAACGTGGGTCCATAATTGTGCCGGATCGATGCCAGTGTTCAGGGCATCATCGTGCCGGTGCATATATGCGTATAATCAGTAAACTATATATTCCAGGGAATTTTTCCCGGTACGGTTGTTGTCCGGGAATTTATGTTCCTTTTTTGGGCAACCGACACGGCAAGAACATAGACCCCGCGAAACAGCGACGCTGCATGCCACCAAATCTTAAGCAGAAACCAGCGGTTATTAGAATAACTAACGACTTGGGAGTGGCAGACAGTCTGACAGGTTAGTAGTAAACAAGGATGGTGAAGGCATATTCCGATCGAGTTTAACATCGCTTAACGCGCCAAACAACCGTTAAGACAGTAGCAGCACCAAAGCCACAAACCATATAAAATAATCCTCATGTTTTTAGTATGCTGTAAAAGCAAGCCAACACTCCCCAAGCTATATACTCGCTTTTGTGGTCGATAGATTAGTCTCAAAGTCACCTACGTGTTCGCCGATCATGCTAGACCCTCAGATAAGTCCAGGGCCCGTCGCTTGGAAAGCTGGCCGGGGCAACGTGCGAGCACATGACCGGCGAACTCGCTAGGCCACATCGCTCTGTCTCTCGCTGCCCTGCACGGGAAGCCTTCGTACTCTGTCGTCTCTACGCGAGAGGAGAGAGAGGTTCTCCCTTAGCATCGAGGTGTCGTATCATTACATGAGATCGACGTCGATCCGCTTGTCGTACGTGTGTTGCCACCGTACCCAAAAGCGACGGCGGCGAGCCACAAAGGCCAAAGCGCAGAGGCAGAAAAAGGACAGCCATGGGCCATGTGACTGACGGCGAGGACGGAGCTGATGAGGCCGGCGTGCGGTGATTGGTACGGCCGGCCTGCTGTTGATTATTCGGCGGTTAGTAGTTAATTGTCGACGGTGATCAGTCGCTAACCGGTGCAGCGACGGCCTGCTCCATGACAGAGGGCCTGCGTGTCTCGTCGGAATGATAAGGGGCAACTAAACAAACACAATGCTGCAGCCTTTTTATCTTCAATTCAATAAACAAATAAGTAATTAACAAGGCTGCAGTGGCTTAATCATACTTCTCTCTGTCATGAAATGTTTTCTGTTTGCGATGGAGGGGCGTGTTGACTCTTGACGACTCGCGGAGTGAGGACAGCTAGCCGAGATCGAAGCTGCTCAATGCAGGTAGAATCCCATCTCCAGCTAGACCCGCAGACACAGGGTTTCTGCAGGCTAGCTCTACTGCTACTTTCTGCATAGACTAGGTCTTGTTTAGACCTAAAAGTACTTTTTATTTTCTATTCATCCACCTCACGGAACACGCATCCCTAAAAATTCTTTTTTCTCCTTTTCTATTCATCCTCCTCACATAACACGCATCTCAAAAACAAAAGTATTTTTTCCCACCTCAACTAAACACCGCAGCTTTCTTGCGTGCTAGATTCCTGAGATAAAGCTCGCTTGCATTGCATTTCATAGCTGGAGACTGGAGTGCGCGGGAAGTGACCACCGACTAGCCCATCATATTAGCGAGGACAAATACGGGCCATCGAAATGTGTCTTGATGCTTTTCAGTTGCGATGCGCCGTCACGGGTCCGTGACTTTGTAGGAAGGAATGTGCATGTATGCATTGCCTCAAGACGACACGGTCATGCAGCTACAGTGCCAGTGTGCCACATACGGCCCGTACCTACAGCTGTGTCTAGGCAGGAAAGGAATAAAGGATGATGGATGGTCATTGGATGGGCGTGCGAGGGATAAGCTAGATTAAATTAAATCTTCAAGCTGCTGCCGGTGATCCGTTGACAGTTGAGACGGCCGGGAGATATTAGTAGAGCGGGTGCCGCTTGTTTGTATGTGGAAATCAACTGGGCTAAATCTTCTGTTCTTACCCTTCTTGGGCCTTAGCCCGACCCAAAGAGAACATCGTAGTAGCCCACGCGTCGTGCCACCATGGGCCTGGACCCATCTGAACATGTACGCCCGGCCCACACATATAGTCCAATTGCTTTATTCGTTTCCCTCTTCTTTTGGCTTTGTTGTAGCTGTGTACTGCATTTTTTTTTCTTTGCAAATGGAACACGTTAACATATACGTGTACATACTCACTCTTATGAACATTTGTACGTAATCTTACTTCTATGAGCATCCTCAAAAGACTGAAACATTGAAAAAGTCACCACCGTGTTTCGATCGACATGTCACCTACCACAGTTCGTGCACTTCATTTCTGAACAGGATGCCGACGTTTTCCCTTGATCCACAGCATGGCCGCATCCGTGTCCATAATCCGTGGAATAAGGCTAAAAAGCATCCAATCCGCAGTAGGCACACCCAAAAGCGCCTAAATATCTCTCCATCGCACAGGTCACTATCGATCTTTATGTACTGTATGTTGCAGACGAAGAGAGAAAAAGAAGGGGTGGAGATTAAAGCGCAGGCCATGCCAGCAAAGCGGAGCAAAAGCGTCACACAAGATACTTCCCAGCCATGACACGAACGAACGTTCTCCTGCAAGGTGCGTGGTACCGTGCGTTCAGCGCGCGGTTCAGCCACATCTACGCTACGCATCGGCGAGCACGAGTGACCTAACCCAGCCAGACTGGTCGCAGAGGATGAGAGGAGATTAGGCAGTCCAGAATCCAGATCAAGTGATCAACGTTTACGGCTTTGGACAATGACCCGCCTACTGATCCCAAAAGCCAGCAACATCCAATGCAAGCTTCTCTTTTAAATGCATGATTGGTTTGCCTCCTCTTCTTTTTTTAGTCACTCTTTTGCTTTTCGCTGAAGCTTTGTTACCTAATCCGAGCCAGAACATGGTTTATGTACTTCCTGACTTCCTCCTACGAGGAGGATCAAGTTGGTTCTTCGGTGAGTAGCTAGGGCAGCCACGCATATCTCGCTCCACTGACACCCCCCACCAAGTGCGGTGACAAACTGACAATAATGGAGCCAAGTGTTACTGCTACATCGACAAGGAATACTAGCGTAGCGTAGGAACGTACGTAGGATTGCCTACCTGGATACTGTGCTCGATTGATCTGAATATAGTGTAGTACTCCAAGTCCGTAGCCAAAAGCCAAGCATGACTCGATACAATGGAAGAATCCGTATCCGCGGCTCTGTTTTCCCCACTTACGTATACTACCTTGCAGTGCTTTCAGAGTGACAGTTAGCTGTCGTACTTATAGCTAATAATTGCCTGAATAGTCAATACACAACTACGGACTACTAATAACTACTTCCTCCGTATTGGTAAAGGATGACGTTTTGAGATTGTTTTAAGTCAAACTTTGTAAACTTTGACTATAAATAATTTTTTAAGTATTAAGTTTAGAAATATAAAAATAATATGAGTAGATTTGTACTGAAATATAGTTTCAGAAAAGTACTTTTAAAATATATTTTACAAATATTTTATTCTGAAAAGTATTAATCAAAGTTATATTTTGGAGACCATGTCAATATCCTAAACGTCTTTCTTTACCAATCCGGAAGGAGTACTGCTGTGATCCAAATGGGGTCTTTTTTCACAAGGTTCCGATGGGTTCGGTGTTGCCTTTGAGTGTTGCATGGGTGGGTGGGCGCGGCTAGCAGCTAAGGCTAGTAGCCTAGTACTACTAGATACGTGGAAGCTGTATCAAGGTGCATGCTCTACCGTTATTGTAAACTACTGTACCGCGTGAACAAAAGAATAGTAACTGTGTTCTGGTGCTCTGCATCCGGTTGCCGGGACATTGCACTGGGACGAGACGATGCATTCTCCAAACTTCTGCGCTAGTATCACCTAGGAGTACTATACTGTATAAGCTACCATTCGCCAATTCTCGTGGTCACATCAACTATTATATCCCGGATAATGTTGTTCATTGAATCCTAGACCCCATAATGTCCCGTCTCTGCTCTCCATGTACTCCTGACAGGGTCCAGGTCGTCAGTATTCAACTCTGAGCCCTGGCAAATCAACTAATCGTATCCTGCGACGTGTCACGAGGAAAATATCGTGTACTGCATCATCGTAGAGCTCGATCGACACGCATCATCGTGCGGATTGTTTAGTTGGGTGGAAAAAACTAAAAACTCAAAATATAGCTTAACTTCTTCTAAACATATAAAAAAATTAAATCAGTCTACCAAAAGACGCTGTTGGGCCAAACAGACCCACCAAAACACTATTTGCTAAAAAATAAGTAAATAGATCTTAAACACCTAAGACAAGTGTAAAAATCTAATTTTTTAGATATTTCTTAAATTCTAATTTTTTAGTATGTGTCTAAACAAGACCCTTCCTCAAGAAATGCTTATCATCACCGGCGGCCGGCGCCATGATGAGGCCACTGCTGACTGGGCGTCCAGAGGTTTCGCCTTCGTCCTCTGCTCTCCTCTAGCACTCTCTTCTCCGCATGGCACGGGGCACGGGCGATGTGCTGGTCTCATCACGCGCCGCTCGGCTCGCATCCGACGGTCTGGGGGCTCCCGTACGACGCCTGGTGTCACCTCATAAACACGGTGGACCAGGTACGTGCCGCGCTTTATTCTTGACACGAGGGCGGGAGATCGTGGCGTGCTGCAGTAGGCCTCTCTCGGCAGTGGATCTTATCTTCTTCAGGAAACTCGTGGCCTGGTGGGCCCGGCCCTGAGCGGGCCAGCCCGATCAATAAACTTTGACAAAATTTGTCAAAAAAAGAAACTTTGACAAAAAAAAATTGACATTCAACCAAACTTTGGCTTGGCGCCTTTTTTTATAGCCAATGGGCACCTTTTCTAGGCAACCAATCAAGCTTTTACCATCCGAGCTGTGCCAAAATATACTCAGCAGGTTTCTAAACGATGGAACTGACTTGCAGCAAATCTCAACACGACAACACCCAACTAAATGGTGGCCAAAGTTGATCAAATTTTGAGTTGACTGGTTCGAGCAGAAATTAAATCAAATATATATGGCATCAAATCCTGATAGATCGTGCGTGTGCCGACTGCCGAGTGATTACTCGCCCCTCGTGTTTTTGGTTCCAGCAATCAAATCCTAGGCCATACACCAGCGATAGCTTGCGGCTTGGCTAGGTGTACGTGTGGATGTAGACTCATAGAATTCAAATCTATTTGCATTTAAAGCTCCATCTAGAACAATGAATATTGCTTTCCGAACTCGGAATTTTCATTTCAGAAACTAGACTGCAAGTTTGGAGGAGAAAGGGCGGCCAATTAGTGAACATCTTACCTTTTATTATGGAAAAAAATCAAATCCATGCAACCATTATTTGGAATCCGAATATCTTCTCAGTTTAATCTGTGGCGATCACGGGCGGCTCGCTTGGGCTGTAACCAAACCAGGCTCCTCCTCGGTCACGGCTTTGGTGTCTCGCCAACGAACGACCCATGATCTGTTCGTGCTTGGTTCATGCATTCTGGAACAGAAAGAAGCTATGAGCATGTGAATATGCGATAGGGATCACACATTTCAGGGGAGCTCGTACGGGTATCGTGCAGGAGAACAAATTAAGCTCGTGTTTAGATCCAAAAGTTCTTTTCTATTCATTCCTCTTAGAAAACACGTTTCCCAGAAAAGTTCTCCATTAACTCCTTTCAACTTTCCTATTCATCCCTCTCACAGAACACGTTTCCCAGAAAAAGTTCTTTTCCTCCCCTCCCAACTAAACACACCCTAAATCTGACATGCATGCACGTAGAGTTATGAATTATGATGGCAAATTAGCAATGGGTGTAAGAAACGGTGGCAGATGATCCATACATGAGAAATCGGAATAACGGCTAGCGTTGGAAGTAAAGAATGGCGCGGCAGTGCCTAGACGAGTGGTTTCGTTTGGTCATATGTTATGCAAACATAACATATATAATGCTGCTATGTGCAAATCGTTACTTGGGAGCTTGTTTTTGTCGTAGTTTTTATGGTAACGGGTGTTATGGTTGCTCGCACGAGGCTTCGTGGATATAGGTCAATTCCGGAAGAGAAAAACATACTGAGTAGATGTAATACATGTGAAAAGAAGGGTGTTTGGTTGGTGGTACGAGTGTTTTACAATAAACTTTGCCAGACTGTTTGTTAGGTGATTGCGTGTGCATATATAGGGGTGCAAACCCAGTAGATAATATCCGCTCTGTGGACCGACCGAAGAAGGTCGGATATTGATTCGGATTGAATTTTTTATATTGGATACAAATTTTGACAGTTGTTTCGGATATTAGATTCGATATATAGTAAGTGCGGTCATCTATTGGATCTCCAGTCAGATAACCCATATAGCCAAGTCGATTAGATCGGATAGTTATATTATATCAGATATATACATTAACAAAATTATGGTTAACCTCTAACAATTTATAACCAATTCATTTCAAATCATAAAAACACAAAACTAGTACCAATTTTTTTTCTAAAAATATAATTTATCTATTGAGGTTTCATTTACAATTATTTGGATATTATTTATTTTGTATTTATTTTCCAAGGACTGAAACCAAACTATATCAATATTTTGTTATTCAAAATATATACTCATCATTTTTAATAAAATCCCACAATAATTTTTAGAATGGTAAGTAATGTGATGTGGTAATGCCTTGTCATCTATAGTTTTGTTTTTCAACACAACTACATATCACACTCGTTGTAATTGTTCATCCACTTCACTAACCTAAATTCTAATTAAGTTGTTGCTTTTACTCAATATCCGAGGAAATATTGACAACGATATTGCATGTATGTATTATTTATTCGTATCCGTGATCAGACCGATCTGTATTCATATATGTATCCGAAAGAAAATATGAAAACAAATATAATGTGAATAATATCCTTTCATATCCTATATGTTTACACCCCCTATGTGCAGATACAAGTGACACTTATGTGAGACCGATGAGTGGGCTCTTAGCTGATGGTGTATCCACTCAGCTATGATGAGGGGTATCTTTTACCCTCTTATACAGGCAATCAAACATTCTTCTTTATGAGTTTATACAGTCGATTGGCACAAGCATCACTCGTATGAGCAACAAACACACCCATTATAATTTTTGTAGTTTTATTAAAAGTTTTCATACATTTTGCAGTCCTACAAAAAAAATATACCAACTATAATCCTATATGGGCTCGAAAACAGATAATAACACTGAGCCGAGCCCAAAAAAAAATCCTAAAAAAAAAGAAAAGAAAAAAAGAAAAAGAAGGAGATCCAAAATTACACAGGCCCCCAAGTTTCTCGGCTAAATGCTCTCCCCACCCCTCAAACTCATCTATAAAGCTCCCCCCTGCCTCCTTGTTCCTCCCAGAAAAAAGGAGGGCAGAGCAAACAGGAAGGACTCTTCCAGATCGAGCCTTCTTCCCCCTCTCAGTCTCTCGTCCAAGAACAATACCAAACAAGAAATCATATAGAACAGAGCAAGACCGAGGATCTCAACTTCTCAAGTCTAAGCAAAACGCACGCACGTAGAGAAGAGAACACGCGCGCAGGACGTAAAAAGTGCAGCACTGGTGGTGCATGGGTCTCCTGGACCATCTGTGGGACGACACGGTGGCCGGGCCTCGCCCGGACTCCGGCCTCGGCAAGCTCCGCAAGTACGCCTCCTTCTCGCCCTCTTCTTCCTCCTCGGTGTCCGCAGCCGCGGCCGCGCCGCCGCCCGCTACGCCGCCTCCGGTGACGGTGACGCGCAGCATCACCATGCTCCGCCCCTCGGCGCTTTCCGTCGCCACGTCGCCGCGCAGCGAGTCCAGCTCCGCCCCGTCGTCGCCGGCCAGCGGCGCCCCGGACTCGCCCTTCAGCGCAGGTGACCTTCGTCCTCAGTAGTCAGAGACCTTTCTCCCTTTGCTCAATTTCTTTGGTTCATCCGTGCACTTACACATATTACTCCACCAAGTTGTACAAGCTTTTTTTCTTTTTCTTTTTTTTAAAAAAGGTTCAACAAGCTTTGGCGCAAAAAAAATGTGATATCTTTTGCGGTTCCATGTATTGGGATCTATGCTAGTGCTTCGATTTAGATCTTTTCACATCACTGAGCTAGCACGACCCTTCCTTCACACGTGGTATCTTGTCTCATGGTGCAGCCACGACGCCCAAGGGAGAGGGCTGGAAGAGGCTGCGCCGGAAAGGCAGGATGGCCACCGACGGCGCCGACGCCCCCGGCACGCCGAGGAGCCCCACCGTCTACGACTGGTGCGTGCCTCTCATCAGCTTGCCTTGCCTTCAAATAGCAGCGACTGCACTTGCACCTACTAGCGAACAATTTAATTATCCACTGAAGATCAGAATTAAAGCTGCATAAATCACAGATATTTCCTGAACGTGCTAAGATGCTTACGTACGACGACTAGGACACGCAAGAACAATCTTTGCTTGGATTTGATTTGACATTATTATCTCATCTGTGTGTCTCGGCCGGACTCTGGCGCGGCAGGGTGGTGATCAGCTCGCTGGACCGGTAAAGTGGCCGGCCAGGCGCAACCTCCCAAGACGACTAGACGAGGAGGACGACGAAATCCATCAGCAGCTAGCGAACTGCAGGAGGATCGGAACACAAGGGCCATAGCCCAATGCGAATCCTCGTTCAGAGCTTCTGATGACGATGGTTCCCTGCTGTATATATGTTAAAAGTACGCCATCTATCTATCGTCTTGTAAATCCTCGCGCGAGATGCCGCTGATCCTGTAAGATCTACTAGTCGGCTCCTCATCAGCTCGTGCGTCTCACCTTGTACATACAACGCTGTACGGTCCAAGCCTTGGAGAGTGAAGGCAGGCAACGCAACGTCGCAACCTGATGTCGCTGATGACCTGACGAAGCCGGCGAGATCGATGTCATGTGTAGCAGAGTCCTACTCCAGTGTTGAAGAGTGTGTGGTAACGCTGTATGTGAGTGACCGCGCAGTGTCCCCTGCTTTTCCTACTCCAGAGTAGCACGGGATGCTGCCTGTGTAAAACTAAAAACTAAAGAGCACGGTACTCGGCAATAAAGCGTGCGCCTCTAACGTTGAGCCCCTAACATTGAGTGGCTGACATGTGGGGCCAAGCACGTAGGGCCTGCCTGTCAGCCACTCAATGGTAGAGAGGCCAACTGCAGAGAATCTAAGTCCGTGCGGTTGGGTGTTTTGGATAAATGTAAGAGCCCCTAACATTGAGTGGCTGACATGTGGGGCCAAGCACGTAGGGCCTGCCTGTCAGCCACTCAATGGTAGAGAGGCCAACTGCAGAGAATCTCAGTCCGTGCGGTTGGGTGTTCTGGATAAATGTAAGTATATCCGAAAGAACACTTTCGCCGATGTCTTATCATGCTTACCACGGAAAATATCCTATCATGAGCGTCGACTGTTTTAGTGCGTTCGGGTACCAATAATGCAATCCCGGTCTCCATCGCATTCCTGACGTCAAATTGATGCGAGGTTTACCCGGAAAGTCCAGTACCACAACGCTGTTTCTACCGCCAGGTCAAGAGGGTTAGCTTCATGATGTGTGACGGGTCTTTGATCCATTGCAAGCAGACACAAGGCATCGCTGCTCGCCGTGCGCTTCGTGGCGCTGGTGCAGGTGGTGACGCATGGTCCCGGCGAGGACACGAGATGCTGTTGATCTCGTACTCCATTGGCTTACTCGCTCCTTGCCGGTACGGGATGGCGCAGCGATGCCGCTACCTGTCTCCATTGCTACAGGCCCAGGTCTCCATTCCGGCGGGCACTGGCTCTGCTTTTCCTTTTCCCAGCTGATAGTGAGCAGTCGAAATAATGGGGCAGTCTAGTGGCTTCAGCAGCTAACCGTCAGGATATTGATGCAAGTTCGGAAAGAGGTCCATTTTACATCACAATCGGGAATTTGGATAGTTTTGGGTGTAAAACGATTTAAATTTATGTCGGGGATGAGCCGTCCAAAGTAGATTAGTTCATAAGATTCATGGAGCGTAACGGAATACTCCCTTCGTTTTAAAATTGTATGTCGGTTTGACATATTTAATAGATATATAGTATACCTACAATTTAAAACAGATGGATTAGATATTAATACATCATTGAAGAAACATCATTTATTGTAGAAGAAACATAAACGTACATCCACAACTCATCAGTCATAATACTTCACAATGATAATTGGAAATGTTTTCGCCTAGATCAAATAAAGAGTTGATTTATTGCGAATAATCATAAGTTCATATTATTGGAGCGCTGGTAGTGATTTGCTAGCATTTAGAGATTAGACAGTTGCCAATTTATACGTCGAACTCAATCTTTCTTCCAAATAGTCGCCACTCTTTATAGGTGGAAATCTGAAAAAAAGTGTGAAAATTCAAAAGAAAATATGTGAGGAGCATATACCAATAAACGAAACTATCCAAATGATAGCATGGTCAAAGGGGACCTTGGTGGATATGCATCATTGCAGCAACTCTCCATGCATTGGATCAGTAAATTTGGGCTTGGATCAATGAAGAAAGCAACCTGAGATGAGGGAAAAAAACAAATGAGCTAAGATGATGAAACATCAAATAAACAGTTATAAATTAATTAAGTGCACTTGGTTGCTCACGGAATATCGATCTTTCCCAACAGGGACTACACGATGCAGTGTAGATCTGCAAGTTCCAATGGAATCACACTATTAGAAGATCTTGGCATACACTTCGTTTGTTATTGTCGGTATGGCATGCCAAAGAAATGACAAAGAACCAAAAGAAGACAACACCAGAGCAACCTGACCAAATAGAATGCATGCAACCGAAAACATGGCCTTGAATAAAAATTGTATGCATGCAAGATGTTGTCAAATATAAATCATGAATTAGAACTAACCAGTTCCTAATAAAACATTGTGTTTTTAATCATACATAGTAACATAGAGCCGTGAGAAGTTATAAAAAAGCAATGTTTCAAGTTATCAATATACTCACAGGTTTAGACTATCACCACAAAGATATAATCATAGAATGGGTATAAAAAAGTAGGAAATTATGAAACCTGAACACGCAGTTAGTCCATCTTTCCAACAAATCACCGATATTAATAATAAGCGACCTACAATTGAATCAGAATAAGGTAACATTTTATTATACCGAACGAGAGTCATTTAGAGTCAACCGTTTTAACAAATCATATCAAGCAAAAGAGATGCAAAAAGTTAAGAGCTTAAAATTAATGCAGTAAATTTATTATAAAATATTCATCAAAGATATGAGATAAGTATTACCCATCAATGTGGTGAACATCTTCCCAAAGCTGAGGATGCCTATCTTTCTCTCTGCATATCTACACAGTTCAATCCATGATTTACATGTGAGAATCTAGAATAATAGACATTGTGAGTGAATATACTATTTACACTAGTGATTGTGTAAAAGAGATAAGATTATCGACTTTGTCAAATACAATTTAAGGAAAAAAAATTATCATGCCTGCAGGCCCGGTGTACCATCTGTTGCTAAAAGGGTTAGCATTCCATAATCTGAATGAGCTGCTGCACCAATATTTCCACCATCAGAAGCATTTATGTCACCTGCCGGGAATCAACAAATTTTATACCATTTGATAAATCAAGACATATAGTACTATTACAAAGTCACTCAACTCACTATATAAATTTAAAAGTGTTCTTGTGTTCTGTATCAAAGAATGGTAGGATGATGCAATGTTTTACTATCAAGTACACTGAATTACTGAAGACTTGATCACTTGGTAGTACCAGGTTAACGTTGTCCAGAAAAAAAATGTGTTGCAGCCATTCATCTCCAATATAAATCAAACTTTTGATTATATATGTTGTCCATGAGGAAGGGACCAATAAATAATGGCAAGACGAGATGAAAGGGGCAATATTAACATTGCATATAACTTAGAACAGAAATTTTCTTTATTCGTTTGAAAATGGAAAAGATACCCGCGTAGTGTAATAATCGAAGAAATGCTGTTGGGATTTCAAAAGCACCATTCTTTTCAAAGAATTCAGCATCAAGGTCCAAACTCAAAGCTATAAGAGACAATATTCTTTTGCCAGTAGCCCTGGAAAGGAAGAAGAATCCAAAAAATAGTGATACATATGAAAATACAGTAATGAATCCGGACTAGATAGTGCAAAAACAAGGAAAACTTACAGCACATTTGCATGGTATGACAGCATTGTGTTTTTCCAAGACGGAAAACGTTCTGAAAATTGCAAGGATAGAACAACCCATTGTTGTTTAACATAATGAATTACTAAACACATATCCTATTAGGAGTGACGTGAATCACATATATTTTACTAGGCCAGCAGATCTGACAAAGAAATACTACCTTCAGAAGGCCATTGATTAAAATTGTTCTGTGAATTATCGTCTCCTGTAGGCCCAATATAGAAACTCTCTTTGGAATCTCCTACACAAGTAACCACCAAACACACATTACAATCTCAGGTATATCAAACGAACATTGCAAATGTGAAAGGTGACGACCCTTTCAACAAATCATAGGCCATATACTGAATGTATACTTAATTCATTACTACTTGTTTGCTTAATCTTTTGGTTTTTTTTATTTGGTTTGGTTCGGTTGAACTGAGAAATATATAAGTTTTGAAATAAATTAGATCATCAATAAAATTCTAAGACAATACATTATCATAAATAACAATACAATTTGACTAAATATATCTAGGAGTAATTGTCTTCCTCTCTGTTAAATAACAACAATGCTCAACTTATTATTATGGTATTACAATGTACTATTTTATTTGGATGAATCATATTTTTTTTGTTCAAAACACAGTTGCTACACATGCACAACTTAAAGACTCTATGAACGTACCATACAAAAACACACACACCTTACTCCTATAAACGTTGGCGCAAGGCTAGGGCAATAGATTTCAAGATTTACACGGTCACATAGGCAGGGATGTTGCGTGATACTAAAAGAATACAAATCGAAGACTCGAATTTGAGTTGATAAGTTCCACCATTGGAAAACTAGCCACTTGAGTTACACCTAGCTTCCGCTCATTATTTGTATGTCCATCTCACTAACTCTGTGTGACATCCCAGATTTTTTGAAAGGAACGAAGTTTGACCAAAGTCAAAATTTGGTCAAAATTCGATATAAATTTGAAGTAAAAATTTCAAATAGATCAAAGAGATCTATGGAGAATGCTTGAAACAAAATTGGGATGAAAAAGAGTATGGAAATAGCTCAATTAAATGGAGAAAGAAAAAGGGAAAGATCACTATTCACCATCTGAAAATGGGGTTTTGGTTAAGTGTCATTTTCAGTAAACAACTAGCCAAATGTAGAGGTCGATTGTGGAGAAACCATTGGTCTGTTGACCAAGGTGTAAAAAGGAAAGATGTTAAGCAAAGTACACTAAACAACTTTGTTTTTGGGTTCAGTTTGAGGTTAGATGTAAATCAAGGAGAAAATCAAGCTCAAAGATCGAATCAGAAAAATATTCAGGGAATTCAGGGTTAAAGTGGCTGAGATGTAAATTCTTAAATTGGATCCAAACTGTTGAGAATTTGACAGAGGTCCCAAAATAAGAAATGAAATTAAAGTTAAACCAGAGAACTTTTGTGTTTTGAGGAATGACATGATCTATTCAAATTTTGGGAGTAATTTCAGATTGAAGTTCGGGTTGCATCTAGGGTTTCAGTTTTTTTTTTTTATGAACACCCTAACCGACCAGCAATCAAGGATCAAATTCGACCGATTGGCTGGGAATTTAAGCAAGGTCCAAAAAGAGAAATTTAAATTGGAGTGATACTCTACAACTTTTATTTTAGGATCGAAGGGAGTTTGAATGAAAATTCAAAAGTAATTTGAAGAATTCAAACTTGGAGTCTGAAAATGGGGAATGAAATCGGCTGACATTGGGGCTTCGATTCCGCGTTGTACACTGCATGAATCGGAAGGTTTGCAACATAGGAGTTGCAGTACTATGTTTCCTCTACAAGTTTCTTTTTGGGATCTTAATGAGTTGAGAAGGAGAATCGGGAGAAAACGTGGCCGCAATCTCTCGGTTCAAGAGCTCGGAAGGGGGCAATGGCGGCCAACGTCGGTGCGGAGGTCGGTAACTCCGGCCACGTGCCGTTGTGCATGTTTTTCACCG
Organism: Digitaria exilis; assembly: GCA_015342445.1. Taxonomy (NCBI): domain Eukaryota; kingdom Viridiplantae; phylum Streptophyta; class Magnoliopsida; order Poales; family Poaceae; genus Digitaria; species Digitaria exilis. Next base: position 2,145,721 of record JACEFO010002487.1, read on the forward strand.
TGTCAATGGATGCAGCAGGAGGTGGCGATGTTCTGTGGTGGTTTTCCGTCGATAAATAGCCGCCCAGGGCGTCGCTGCTGCTCCTTTTCCTCTCTTCGCCGTTTCCAGCCACCTCTTGATCGCCGGCGAAGTCTCTGTTGCGCGCCGTCATCCGAGCTCCACCAGTCAAATTTCCTCCACCCACGGCTTCGCCTTGAACTCCTCTACATCTTGTACCAATCCTCGTCGACCTTAGTCCACCACAGAACCTCAACGCCGCTGTCTTCCTCTTCGTCTCCGACCGGTACCACTGCCTTTGCGGCAGCCGCACGTGGGCAGCCCACCTCAGGTCATCTCCATCCAAGTCAAGCCCCGTGTGAGCTTCCTCTCGTCTCAGTGATGCTTGTGGGCTAGGTGTTTGCCGACGTTTCTTCGTGGTTTGGCCGGCCGGCGAGGCTCTGCCTTGCGCCGCCGCCTGCTCCGCCACGGGTAGGTCTCCGAGCAGTAATCGAGGGAGAAGATAGGGGGAGTAAGTGCGCCGGGTCGTGGGGGTGCTCTAGGTGCCTTCCCCGTGGCCGAAGGTGCTCGCCGCCGGCGAGTAGCCGCCGGTCAAGCCGGCGGGGGAGCTGGTCAGCGCCACCCTCTGTTTAAAACAGAGGGAGGGGCCTCGCGGGTAAAGGAGGAGAAAGCCAGGGGGTTTTGTGCAAATGTTCCTTTTAGGTTTTTAAAATAGATTTAATTTTCGGTTTTTCACCTTTTAATTCATAGAAAATCATAGGAAAGTCCAAAAATGCTGAAACCAATTTTGTTAATCTTGTTTTAAAGTTTGTCATCCATTAAAAATGCTAAGTAATCAAGTATAGACAATTAATTTAATTCCTTTGTTTAGATTAAGTAAATAAATATTTTATAATTACTAAAAATGGTAAAATTATGAATAATCTTTTGATAATTAGAAATGATTTATAAAATTGGTTTATTTATTTATTTAAATGCTTTATCCATTTAGAAAATGATTTAAATCTCTAAAAAAACAACTAAAAATGATTTAGGGCAAGTTTTGTTAAAGGAAAAATATAGGCTTGTCTTTTAAAAATCTTGGGGTAGCTTGTGTTGACTTGCAACTTTATCGAGAAGGAAAGTTGCATAGTTTCTTTGAAAATCGTGGCATATCATATCTCACTAACTTGCATTACGTTTTAGCATCTCAACCTTCGGAGTACGGTTTCGTTGGACTCTCGGAGGAGCAGCGACAATTCAAGGAAGTGATCGTCGTCGCTCCAGAATCTCATATCGTGGAAGGATCTAACTTGCTTGTGATTCCAGGCAAGCCCCGGAGCATCTTTGAATCACCTATTTATTTCATAATTTTCATGAGTCCAAATCTTATGCTTTTATGTTGCATTAGGTTAGGGATTGATTGAAACCTTTGATGCATAAAATAATCCTTGGTAGAACTACCCTTGTCTAGTTAAGAAACTTGTTTAGCAATATCTACTTTGGCTATGCTTAGTAAGGTTAAGTTAAAAGATGATGATCTAAGCTATCACCAATCTTATATGAATCATGAAAGGCTTGATGTTGAAAGATAGTGGGCAGAAGTTGGTAGGAGGGATTGAGGTAAGCTCGATCCTTAGTTCTGCCTACTTGCTTAAGTGACTAAGGACCGATCCGTTGTTTAATTGATTGATCAAGTGATTCTACCTGGTTTCTTACTGGGTTATGGGACCAGTAAAGCCAATTACATTAGTTGGTTCAGTGATTGGAAATATCGCTTACCCGTGCTTGCTGGGTCGGAGAAAGGCGGGGTTGTAGCCTATAACTCACAGGGTGGTCGCCAGACGTGGGGCCCACGTGGGGGTGCGTTCCCGGGTTCGAGTAAGGATATTTCCGGTTGTTGGCCCAGCTAATTGAAAGGTTGTTGCGTACAGTATGATCGACTGTGCGTGACTGGGGGCTAGGTATCTCCTGCAGGATGTACATTGATCCGGATCGACACAACTCTTGGTTATGAGTGCACTTGATCAGGTGTTAAACATCGTAGAGGAAATAAGTTGAACAAGATCAGTTTGATTCATAAATGCTGGTTGAACTTAGTACCACCTGTATGCAAAATATTTAAAACGTAGATGGATAAGTAACAACTCAACTGTCTAAAATTCAGAAAGTATAAGGATCAAGCTTTAGTAACGCTTTTTGGCAAAAGAATCGAGTCAGCCAAATCCACATAAAGTCCAATCATATTCCTTGAGAGTCTTTTCTTTGGTAAGGTGGGTAAGTCTTGCTGAGTACCTTCGTACTCAGGGGATCTTCGTTGTTGTTTTTCAGAAGCGGCTCCCGAAGAAGGCGCAAAAGAGTTCCCGAAGGCCTAGAACACCATGGTCCCGGTGATTCTAGGGTTGAGCCGGAGGTTGTAGATATTTGTGGAATAGAACTACCTAGACTAGTTTGTATTAAACTCCTAGTAATGGCTTGACTTTGCATTTAAGTTCTCTTCAAAACTTGGCTTGTAATAAGTAAGAATCTTGGTATGTTATGTAAAAATGGTAATGCTCGTTGTGTTATCCTTACCGAAAATGATCCTGTCGTATGGCAAAGATAAGAGTTAATGTGGTTTATCGAGGAGTCCTTGGGACACTCGACAGATCTCCAGTTTAAACTATCTGAAGTGCGTTCAATGTCTGTAAAAGGATGTTATAACGCACTTGAGCCAGTTTAAATTGGGCGGTTCTGCCACACTCTGTTTCTTAAATTGTATCTGAAAACCAAACCAGACCAAGAAAAGAAAGCACCCTACCTACATTTTCTCCATTTTTTATTTTTTTTTCTCACAGTTTCTCAGGAAAACCTACTTATATAATGTCGAAGCAGATTCGGAAAAGTCATGTAATAAAATTGGATCTGTAAACCTTGTGTCATTCCAATATTAGTGTTAGGCCTTCCAACTTGTAAAGTTGTAATGGTTTGTATGTTGGGTTTTTTAGCGTGCAAACTGGTGGCTGATTTCTTGTGAGAAATAGTCACAGTGACTAAGTGAGGAACTGTCCTGTGATGCAGAAGTGCGTGATATTGAATTATCTTGTCGGTGCCTTTGTGTGGACAGTGGACACAACACAACTTGCACGTACGTGCGAGTTCCACATAGATGCATAGCTTTCACGACAACTTAAACTCATGTCCCTGTCGCATCTACTTTTTTTAAAAAAATTCACTGTGTTTCCAGGTAGATTTCAGGGGATCAAATCTGATGCACATAGCATCCCTAATATAATTCTTCAGCAATGCTGTCCAATGCATTGCCATCCGTCATAGCAGCAGTTATAAACAAAGCTACCTCGAGAGTCCGGGTAGTCGTCGACCTTCTCAGAGTACGGAGCGGTGTAGCCTCGGTGGCTGCTGTTCTTGCGCAGCGCCATCTTCTCCTTCATGGGCTGCTCGAAGAACCTCCGGCTCTCGGCGAACACCCGCTCCAGCAGGGCGCTCTCGATCCCGTGGTTGATCACGTAGAAGAAGCCGTACTCCACACACGCCTGCTTCAGTGTGCTGAGAGTGATGAGATCGATCAATAGAAGAGAGAAATTTCGACGAAAAGCTAACTAAAAAGGATCAGGCCGGGCTCGTCGGACCTTGCGGATGGACTTGGCGGCGGCGCGGAGGTCCGGGGACGCGAGGTCCACCACGGGGAGGTCCAGGCGCCGAGCGGCCATTGATGAATGATGATCTCCTTCAGCTTGCGCGGCCTTGTGGCGGCGTAACGAGCAGCGCCTGCCTGTGTCCAGTGCTGCTGCTGCTGCTGGTTTCAACTCTGGTTGCTCTGGCCGGCGCGGCGAGTTTATATACACACATGTATGTAAATTGACTACGCATGTATATACATTTACTACGCGTGACTCGCATGCTGATCGCTTCGCTGTTGTTGGATTACGCTTGGACGGAAGCGGAGAGAGGGATGGCATGAACTCGCGTGCTCCACGCGTGGGGACTATACAACTGCACACGCGGTCCACGCTGACACCGAAACACGGGGGGTTCTCCCGGCCCATCTTTCTGTGTCGACGGTGGTCGTCGCCTGTTCGCGGCCGTCCTCACCTCACGGGTAGGGTTCGGTAGCCAAAGATCGTGCACGGCGCATTGCGCGGGCACGGAGATTGGGTGACGTGATCTGTTCGATCATGCATTCTATCAAGCTCGTGCAGGGCACGGCAGCTTGGAGAGGTACGTGGTTCTGTTCGAAGTTCGAATCAGATAGCTGATCAGAATTCAGAACCGGCACACCAGTACAGCTAGCCCAGTACGTGATGTTCACGGGCAAAAATATCATGCCTTGCTCGTGTGTTGCAGCGTTCGGAACGGCAGGAACTCGGCGAAATGGCGAATGCGTCCTTGGATGGATGAGCATTGTACTTGCATACGCGCACGTTATGCTAATCCTGATGTGATTTTGGCACCACGTATAATTAGATATGATTAAGTGTTAGGAAGCAAGATGGGGACGTAGCTCATATGGTAGAGCGCTCGCTTCGCATGCGAGAGGCACGGGGTTCGATTCCCCGCGTCTCCAAAACATGCTTTTTTGTTTTAAGTTTAATTTTGGAGGAACAGAGTATATTTTTTTTCTTTTGAGGAACGGAACAGAGTATAAATTGTATAATTGACTCCGGTGGAATATAATAAAACTAAAAAATCTGCGAGAGGCAATGCAAACTGGGCCTTGGAGAGTGTTGCGGCTCTGGTAAATGGGCTGAACGGTCATTGCGACCTGGACCCAGCCCACTGCGACCCATCGGCCAACATCACCTCCGCGTCGTTCCATTCCCACGGTCCGGTAAGCCCCCAAACAAACCAACACACGCCCCGCCGGCGCCGCTCGCCCTCTCCTCCACGGCTCCACCGGCATCGGCCGCCGCTGATCCACCCAAATCTCCCCAGGGCGAAGCCCGCCGCCGCCTCTGCCGGCGCGTCCCCTTCGGTTCACCTGCGCGGAGCCACCAGATGCTTTCGAGGCTCTCCCGCGCCGGCCTCCGGGCCCTGAGCCGAGCCAGACCAGGTCCGTGATCCCCCCCGCTCTCGGTCCTCCTCGCAGCGCTCGTCAGTTCGCCGTTCTGCTGCTATTCCCCCCCCCCCCCCCAATTCATGGCGCAAGTGGTTTCTGATGATGTGCGCGCGTGTGCTGTTTACGAGTTGCTCAACCGATGCTGCTGCGAGGCTTTCGCGGACTGTGTGAGGTCTGGTTCGATTAGCTGTCGGCTGGGCATGTTTTCTGGTTCTGGCTATGGATTTTGGATTCGAAGTCGTTTGGTGCTACTCGTATCAAGTTTCGAAGTGCATATACCATAGGATCGGTGTGGATTTTTGGGGCTTGGGGCTTAGTTTCCCTAGTTTGTGCTACCTACGGCGAATTGCTGGGCTGCTGTCGTTATGTATGCAACCATAGCTCTGATTTCTGTTACACAGTGAGTCCACGGAATCACGGATTACTAGCTCTGGGATCCATTAGTTGGTGCATTTCGTTTTTCCCTTTTCTTTATATATTCCTGTGTATTTGTGGTAGGGAGTTTGCGGCGATTTTTTTTGCTAGAGTGCCTGATGTCGCTTGAACTCTATTGTGTCTCACTGCTTCCTCTGATTTTTTTTGGGTGGTAAATATTGGGCCCAATATTCAACCGCATGACCTTTGGGGTAATTCGTTTGACATAGCAACCTTGAATTTATGCTGGGAGACTGGGACCCTGCATTTTCATTTTCAATTGAATGTAGTTAATCAGTGCATTTTAGATCCAGTGTCTAGTTGGTACCTGGGATTTTCTTTGCAATAATGAAGGCTGTATGCATTTGTACTAGCATTCTCCAGCCAATGGTTATCAGGAGATTTAGGACTTATTTTTTTGATTTCGTAGAAGTTAAATACATTTCATTCAAAAGGAAAAAAAAAGGACAACACTTCCTATCTTTTCTTTATTATGAAACTAATGATTGAAGTAAATTTTATGAGTACATACTGGTCCATATTTTAAAGTGTCATTCTAAAAAGTTTGTGGCTACGCTTGCTTCATGACCTACATAAATTCTTCTGATCTTACATACCAGGTCAAAATTCAGTTACTTCAAGGAGCCATGAAGTAGAGGCCATTAGCACTTATATGATCCATGTGGTTAGTTGTCTTTCTTTTGTTACCTCATAATCTCCTTTAATGTTGTAGAATTCGTACCTCCTGTTGCACTATCAAACTTAGTTCTGAGGTTTTCCATATTTCCTTTTTAGTTCCTGGATTTATGGAATTGTGTGCATTTGTTGCCAAATATGCCAGATATGACCCATTTGCAGCTGTTATTTGTGCTAACCTGATCTCCAAACTCCTAAACTTGTTTTCTCATTCAAAATGTCAGATACAGCCTTTTATATTTATGCATATATGAAGATGAACTGCAATGTATTTCGTATGCAGAACTGTCTACATGCTCTGATGATCTATATTAGATGCTGACAGCAAATAATTCTGATAACTGTGAAATACAAATGGAATTCTTTCAGGGGAGGAAATTCTTCTGTTCTACCACAGACGCTACAGCTGGTGACAGTAATAGCAAAGAGGAAGCTAAGTGAGTTTTTTCACTTCCTACTTAGCTGATGCTTTTGGATGTATTTCTTGCTTTCAAACCAGTATCCTTAGTTCTGTACATCAGCTTGCCCCTAAAATAAACATTATTTATACAATGATTACAAACCAGTATCTACTTGCTGCTAAACCCTGTTTCAAGGTTTAATGCCTATCCATTAGTATCATAACAATCATATTTCAGATGATAATTGAGCGCTGAAGTTGTCCATTATGAATCTAGGGTATAAAAATGAATAATGTGATTATTTTCACTGCTATGTTGGCTAGCAGTCACACATATCTCTGATATTTCTGGCAATGGTGTGAGTTAGCAAGTCAGGAATTAGGGCCTAAGGAAAGTCCACATATTCGCTCCTGAATGATGTCCTTTCCCCAGTTAGATTTCTTCTATCATACCCAATCAAATAGTTATTTTAGTCTCTATGTTAAAGCAGTTCAAGACACTGTTTTTAGTCTAAAATCTGAACGCATGGATCTGTGGAGACACTGTTTCAAAACTCTGTTTGATTGGGTCCGACACGGCGATGCGTCATTTCCTCCAAAATGCCGATATGGCGACACGGCAATATATAATTTAATAAACCAAATTAAACTTATGCAAATGAAAGCACCAGCTCATAAACAAATTAAAATAAGCCAAACCACAAAGCAACCACGGTGTTGTGCCCTTCTACATGTTCAGACCTCAGACTTCCTGATGCCATTCTTAACTGAAAGCGAGAGTCAACAAGGAGAAGTAGAGATGGGGAAGCAGGGGCTCGGACATGGAGCAGGCGTGCAGCAGAAAAAGAAAAGGAACTCACATTAACGGGAAGGAGGAGGAGCAGTGGTGGCACCAGCAATCGATCTGAGCTCAGGAGCAGTAATGCTTGTTGGCCCTTCTATGCTACTGAGGTTGAAATCTGTTACAAGCCTAAAGTTTGTTTGCCATTTTTATGGTATGTAGTTACAGTAGCCACCTTGTTTGTGCCTACTCCCTCCGTCCCTTAAAGAATGATGTTTTAGCGTTTAAAATTTTTCTCATAAAGATTGATGTTTTGGCATGCATGTATAACAAATTAAGAATATCTTATGCATGCATGCTTAAAAGGAAACTCATTTACCTCCTAAAATGGCATTTACCATGGACACATGCGTCTTTCTTTTCTATTCTTAATTTGTCTGAAAAATCCTAAAACATCATTCTTTAAGGGATGGAGGGAGTACATTTTACAAAGCTTTGTTAAAGAATGCTTCTACTGCTTGTCTGTCATAATGTACTTCAAAGTCTACCTACTCAATGAAGCAAGGAGTTTGATTGACGGCAGTGTGTAGCATAAACTAGAGAATCTTTTCCAGTTCAAACTATTAGGCTGACTACCATCGCTCTTTCAGCACACACAAAAAAAAAACTACAACCAGCATCCTATACTCACTCGTGGGACCCCCCCCCCCTCCCCCGCGCAACTTCAAAAGAAACTAGCCAGCTGACAACTGGTATAGCAATTGGATGGCTGTGAACTCTTCCTGCATTAGAAGGGGAGGTGTTTGTAATATAACAGGATTGCTAATTTGCCTAAGATATCTACTTTTAATGTTCTATAGTTAGCTTTATGGGGAAATCAACACTTTATTGTAGGTGGAATGTGTATCCAGGATAAATCCAATTATGCAAATCCTGCCTCGATATTTTGGATTGATCAGACCGCCTATTGAGAAGAGATTGCTTGCTCAAACAAAACAAAATAGTAAAAACAGTACCACATTTGTGCTTAGGAAAAGGCTTTCTTGTCGGGGGTCTATATCCACTTTTAATACACCGTGCACCCCACTATAAAAAACTTATCTTTCAATTCTAAACAAAGAGAAAGCTCAGGTGGCTGCTCAATGAGGAGGTTCATGCTTGTTAACTTACACTTACTTTTAGCACTTCTCTACCATTTCTCTCTCATCATGGGCCAAGCAGTTCTCTCTCATAGATTCTAATATCCTGGTTTTCACTTAGTGTAGCAGCTTCTTCTTTTGTCTACTCAAACACTTCATCCATGAGAACCAAGTTTTGATCAATCATATATTCTAAAAGTAAGAGCAACTCTATTAATCTACATACCTTCTCTCCGGCTACCATGTTTTCTCCGAAGGGTGAAGGCGGATTCTAAGAATTGGAAAAAAGGGCGAATGATACATACAATATGCCGGGTCTATATTTAAGTAGTACAGACACTGGAAAGCAGATAAAAAACTTAGATAGTCTCCATATTCTAGACTTCTCGGTTTCTTAATCGGTGTCTATCTTACTAAGATACTGGTGCAGCTTAAGGTGCTGGTGCTCCACCACACTCTAAGAAGTATGACTGTGATTTGCGAATACCCATTTGGTACTGTACTGCCCGCACCCCTTCTTATTAATTCTGACTTGTTTGCACACCCTGTCCATATTACTTTATGCCTTACCCTAAATGGATAAGAACTGAATAGGCTGTCTGTAGATTATAACTGAAAATACTCAAGATTTGACCCAGCTGGCTTTCAGATTGATACCTACTTGCAAAAATATAGTCTAACCTCGAAAATACTCAAAAGTTGACCCTGAGTTGCTGAAAGCATTCAAGCAGATATGATACCTACATTACTTGCCAAAAATATTTTATTATTAAAAGCTTAAAACTCAGTTGCAATAGAGACTTTCTGGCGGGAGAGTGTCTCACAATGAATTCATGGGGGTCATCAGCTACTGAACACTACTGCTACCGTGGTGTTTGCCAGAGATAATCAGGGTCAGGTGATCCCGATGGATGCCTAGCTTCACCCCTAAATTTGTCCCTCTTGATGCTAGCCAGGATCTTTCGCCTGAGATTCTGGATAACATGATATATGTGAAGCTGAGTTATCTAGATTTTGATGAAAAGTTAGTGGCAATTTTACAAGTCTATGTAAGGCATTCATTTAGGGTCTATCTGTTTCAGTTTGCTTTTTAATTAGCTTTTTGTTCCTGCCATCTTAATTATGAAGTAGGGAATACATTACATTTCCTATCGACTAATTATGATTTATGATTTATGAACATAAACTAAAAGAGCAGGCCTTGTCACCCTCTTTTCTTAGATTGTTCTTATGTGTTCCATCTAATGACTTGTTATACCTTTTGAGTTACATTAACAATTGCACCTCACTACTGATGACTGGTCTTGACTCTGCAGAATATCTGTGACTTTTGTCGATAAGGATGGCGAGAAAAAACTTGTTAAAGTTCCTATTGGAATGTCAATGCTAGAGGCTGCTCATGAGAATGACGTAGAACTTGAAGGTCCTTCTCATTGCTGCTTTTAAAAGCATCATTCATTCATTTTTGCTTTTAATCCTAGTCCATGTTTAGTTTGCTTACATTCAACTTGGTTTACATTTGCATCCTTAGATGCAATCACTTGCTGCTGTTAGTTGAAGGTGACCATCTGTTAAGTTTTGTTTTAGATATCTTGGCACGATATATTAAATACCTCTTTTGATTGGTCAAACCAATTAAAATTTGGCTTTTCCGTAAAAGCTGTTTACTGTTGATTTTACCAAAAAAATGTAAAATAAAATGTAAAGGCCTATTGTTTTATCATGTACCAGGAGCATGTGAAGGCTCTCTCGCGTGTTCGACATGCCATGTGATTGTCACGGTATGTCAACCTGTACAGAAGCTTTTATAAGTTGATACAGCTGTATGCATAGTTTGATATGGAAGGCCCTGTTCAGGATGTAAATTACTACAACAAATTGGAAGATCCTGTGGATGAAGAAAATGATATGCTGGACCTTGCTTTTGGGCTTACAGAGACGTATGTGTATTGTCTTTCTGAATCCTACAAAACTTGATATTTCAGTTGAACTAATTCTATCCAATCTCAGATCTCGCCTTGGTTGCCAAGTAATTGCAAGCCCTGAGCTTGATGGCATACGCCTGGCACTGCCAGCAGCAACCAGAAATTTTGCTGTTGATGGGCATGTCGCGAAATCACACTGACTGAATCAGTGTTAAGATCAGGAAAGTCACATATTGAAATTTGGATACCTGCTCAATTTATCAGAGCGCGAGAATGAACTAATATTGTTTGTTACGCTCATCATATCATCAATTCTAATTTTGGTGAGATGGAAAATCCGTCAAGTTGCATTGTAAAATTCATTGTCTTTTTCCTACTATTTCAGTAACTTCCAGAGTTGGCAGGAGTTGCAGATTAATGATCATAGTGTTGATTATACAGAAGTTCAAATGCTTGACAACATCACCTTTTGTTGGTTATTGTGCCATTGACAAAACCATACCGACAGGCAGCTAGGGTTATGAAGTGTGCATATTGAAATGTACATTGCTTTCCAGAAAGAATGTGTTGTCACCCATCATCCACGAAATCCTGGAAAAGTCTATGACTTATTCATTCTTGTATTGACTGACTAAAACACTTTATGTTGAGCATATCCAGTTAAAGTTAAGTGCAATGTCTCATCGTTATAGAAACTTGACCCACAATTTGAAGATACTAGGATGGCACTTTTCTATGTTTTTTTTTCATTAAGTGACCTGGATATAAATTGTGTTCCCTATAGACAGATGTTGAAAGAGCGTCTAGGCTCCTAATTCGGTTTTGGCGATTAATGACAACATAATCATTGCGACAAACAAGTGTTTTGCAGAGCCAAAGTTTAAGTTAGTGCAATGATGGGCTTTCACGGTATTCTTGGCCCCCATCATTTGAGAATGATTGTATTGGCGCGAAGGATAGGCTCGAAGATCAAGGATAAGCTAGTTCTAAGTGCCGTTTGGATGATGAGAGGCACTTAGAGTAGTTTAGGTCTTTGTTTTCCTTTGGCCGTACTATTAAGGGGGTGTCGAGGATTGTTAGCTTGACCTAGGCAAGACCAGAAGTTAGGTGTGGTGCACACTTGTGAAATCTAGTACTAGGTAGTTGCATTGAAGCCCTTGAGAAGTTAAGAAACTCAAAGAAGTTGAATTGGACGAGTTTCGGTTTCGAAAGAGAAGACTGCACAAAACTCAGAGGCATCGACTTATTCGACGGGGTGCTAAGGCACCATCGAATCAATCGATGGCCCCTGGTTTTCTCACACAGACACTGGCACAGCTCTCTGAGTCGCGTCGGCTGATTCGATGGTGAGACCATCGAATTAGTCGACGGCCCTCAGTTTTTCACCCAGTTGGTGGTGCGGTGTTCTGTGTAGCATCGACTGATTTGACGGTCTACCCATCGAATTAGTCGACGGTGCTCGAAGATATGAAGACCCCAGAGTGTATGGTTCTAAGTAGCATCGACTGATTCGACGGCTGCGGCATCGAATTAGTCGATGGTCTCTGATCTGTGTGAAGATCATGTGGCGCATGACTTTGGGTGCTACCGACTGATTCGATGGTGCTTGCATCGAATTAGTCGGTGAGGGAACTAGCGTCGACTGATTCGACGGTGTCACCATCGAATTAGTCGACGGCTCTGCGTTTTGTATAACAGTTGGATTTTTGAGTGGGGGCTATTTATACCCTTTCACTCTCACCTTGGAGACTCTTGCCACACGGTTTCACTGTTCATCCAGCTGCTGTTGGGGAGTGTTTGAGGGCAAGAGAGGCACTTGGATTCATTGGTGTTCTTGGTCTTGAGAAGATTAAGGACTCTCTTTGGTGCTTGGAGTAGCGTGTGCATCCATTTAGCTCTTGGTCTAGTCTAGGTCAAGTGAAGATTTTTGGCTTGTTACTCTTGGTGATTCGGCATCACCTAGACGGCTTGGTGGTGTTGATCTTGGGAGCTCACGTGGAGATTGTGTGAAGCCCCAAGAAGGTGTACACGGTTTGCAATCCGCCGTCCCGGAGTGGGAAATGGATACCCCCTACGAGAGCACTTGATCCTTGCGCGGATCAAGTGGAGCTATACCCTTGCGCGGGTGCTCCAACAAGGATTAGGGGGGAGTTGCCGACTCCTCGATACCTCGGAAAAAAATCGGCTTCCTACTCTTCTCTTTACTTTGAGCAAGTTTACTTACCGCATTTCTATTCCTAGAATTGTCATGATAGAGTAGGATTGGAACTAGGTTGCTTAACTCCTTTCAACACTAGCTAGGCACAAACCACACTTGTAGGCACATGGGGTGAATTGGCTTATTGCATAGGATTGTTTTGTCGCTTAAATTTTTGTAGAAGCCTAATTCACCCCCCTCCCTCTTAGGCATCTTTCCTTTCAGATGTGGGTAATCTGCAAGTGACAATTGTTGACAACAAAACCTGCTATATATTATTCCTATGAACCGATAAGATCGATGCTGCTTGTGACTATTGTTCTTTGTGCGAAATCTGTGGTGCTGTTTATTATGGTAGCTCGAAATTCTTTTCTTTCATATGTGCCATAAGGGCATTGGGATATCTTGTACAACAAAAATGTGAATCATAGAAGTGCATATATGAAATGTTGTTTTCAAAATAGACATGCCTTTATGGAAAGAAAGCGTCCTCCTGAAGCTGACATGTTCTTTTGTTGCTAGTACTTGTGATCGGTGTTGAACCAAAGATCACATCTGAATAAACAAATACAATATCAAAGTTCAGTTCTCTATTACTTGAGAATTATGCAGCATCTGGAGCCCTACTGACAGGGTTGCCCCCTGTTGTTCTATAAGTGATACTATTTCTTTTCTAGGTGCTGTCACTTATCACCTACCCGCTTGAAAGTCCCTCTCTCTTGATGATAAACTGTTGATGTCATATTTTTGCAACTCTTTGTTTGCTTTTGAACCTTCCCTATCATGTTTGTGAATTATGTTCTATGGTCAGCGTTTGCGACGTTGACGTCCCCCAGAATTTGCCATTCATCTGAACATTGTCCTCCTATGCTAACTCCATCTGAATATTTGTCATGGTGGCAACTGGCAAGCGCATTACTGTCCCTGACAGCGGCTCCATTGTGGATGTGGACAATTGGTGTTATGGTTGCTTTTTGTGTGTGGGCGAGTTGATTCGATGGTGCCTTGTTATGCACTTCAACTTCAAGTGCTGTTTATTGGAACGGTTGACTCAACCAGCCGCTGTTCTGGCGCTGGTTACGTCCATTTCATCAAGAAGAAAAGCTTCCAACAAATTCTTTTAAAGTTTAAGGGTTCAGGATTCTCAAGGTTTCTATGATTTTTGTTACGTGCCTCATCGTGGCCATGAATCTAGACCCTGGTATTCATACAAGAACATATTATTGTCTTGCTAGTTCTGTTCAATCATTTTATACCCGAAAATTCCGGCCTTTAATGACTTTTTTTTTTTGCTTTTTGTGGCTAATTCTTTATCCATTGGTTGTTTTCATGGTTCCTGCTTCATCTTCGTCACGTTAAAAAGGTTGGTAAGGGACAGGGGAACTACCGTTTCCCTACTTTCTCGTAGACTGCAATGTCAGTTCACTTTCACCATGATGTGATCTGGGAAATACCATTTGGAGACGTTGCGTCGTTTGCACTTAGGTGAAGAGTTACTTTCAGTTTGATCTGCCAATTACGGTGGTCGGCAACAGATGCTGATACAGTGTCAGTGACATGGCAAGAGGGGGCAACGATCAGTGATGGGTGGGCAAAACATTTTTCTTGTGGATACGCCTGGGAATCCGTCGCACGCTATGATTAGGGGCGGCCAGGGGTGTCATACGAGCTTCTTCAGACTCGAACAATTGAACAAATGCACTGAAGGTCTCGGTACCTGAAAATGTGGGTTTTTTTCTGTGAGGTGGCGATTGTCTGGTGCCATCCACACGTGTTGTGTTGCCTCTGGTTACACGCTTGCATCCCTGTTTCAGATGGTCCTTGAACGCTGGTCACAATCTGAGAATCTGTCAAAACACCTGCTAGGGTACTGCAAGACTGTTCACGCAGCAGCAACAGAACGAAGCATCGCTTCCTGTTGATGCAGTGGCAGCAAACACCATGGGACGTTGATGTATAACTGTCTGACGGTCCAGACCAATGTTACTATCGGATAGGGAACAAATTAAATCGAAATATGATTAACTGCTTTGCCACTTCTACTAACGAAAATTTTGGTTTGAAAGGATGCATGACCTATGATTTTTTTTGTTAACGATGGAGGCCTGAGCGTAACAAGCGCGATTGTCCTTGAGACCGTGAGGCCTGAGCGTATTACTATCACTGCATTTTTGGAATCTTAATGCGTTGATCCCTTTGTAATCACGCGAAAGTTGAAGGTCACCCTGTCGTCGCAGTCCATAGCTGTCGGCCGTGCAAGTCTGGCGTATTGACTTTTATGGTTTATCTTGAAGTAGCTAGCTTTTGCAGCCGATTACCTACTCCCGTGAGGTCGATCTGAGAAAGCGAATTGTATTTTACTGCTGCTTTAGGGCAGGATTCTGTAAAAACATGAAATAAAGATATGCTGTTCTAGATAATATAGACGTGCATAATCACAATTTACAAAAAGTTTATATGTCTTATTGTAAGATCAATTAGTCGGTATTTTGATCCAATCCAATTCTGAAAAGCTAGTTTGTAGTTTAAAAGCTGGATTGTAAAAGTTGCCATGTTTGAATCAGCTAAAACTTTTAAAAGCTAGATTGCATCATCTAATTAATGACCCAAATACTTGATCGTGTGTAAATCATGTTTCTAATTTTGAACCATTGGAGTTTTCAGACTCAAGATATTTTAGCTTTAACATCCCATGGTTTTCATAACTACAATTTGTATTTCCACTTGGTGATTTAAGAAAAACAGTGGGAAAAACTCACACTGAGATTTGACCTCTAGAAAATGCGCTTGGAGTAGCCACGGGTTCATCTTCTGGGGACACCCCAAGCGGCCATGTCCATCTCATCGTCTATCAGTAGGATAGCAAAAAAGAAATAAAAGGGTTGAATGAAGCCGCTAGATCGCAACGTCAGCGGCAGTTGTTGAACGTTCAATTCATCACGGCATAGTTTACATCGTCTCAACGCCATTGCCCGATCTTCCTCTATCTGATGCCGATAGTTCCAGTTGCCTTTCCAATTTCCGCCGTGCCGTACCCCTCCTTGATGGCATTCTCGTTGCGATTAAATGGGTCATTGGGACCGATTAGTCCTGAGACATGTGGTTTCTGCGAGTCGCCTGAGACATCGTTTCAGCAACGTGCGTGTGGGACTCTCGTTTTCCATCAGTTCGTGTGTGAACATATCGAGCTCAGAGGATCTGCTGCATGTAGCTAGCGCTGGTAATTGCTTGATGATCAAATAGCTGTTGAGAACACATGGACACAGGCAACTTGCATGATGCATGTCTCAAGTGCTGAAGTGCAGAATGACTTAGCAACGACTGGAGTACTACTTGCTTACCAGATCACTTGGAATTTTTCTCTGGAATTCAAACAAGATCAAGAACGGGACAATGGAGCGAGTTTAACGTAGCTTATCACTCGAGTGATTGAGCAATTAACCGCTCAACAACTACCTTGTCATTTTACGGCGATGTGGCGGGGGATGCTTTTTGACGGGTGTTGTCTTGGCTTTAGTTTCTAGATGCCTGCCAGGATTGAAAGGGTTGTTTTTATAAACGATGTAATGAAAAGAGAAAAACAAAGGGACTAAAGGAGTGGCCTCGTTTGTGGGCAGCATACAACCGCTTGATGCGCTACCAAGTTCCCGGCCGGCAAGCGTACAAACGGAAAGCCAATATATGTACTCAGCTTTCTCTTGCTCAAAAGTTAACCAACAAATAAATAATAAAATAAACAGGTAAAGAGAAAAATGGGTATCAGATCCTACCACTAGTGTCAGAAATTGACGAACCAAAAGTTGTTACCACTGAGGCAATGCAGGAAAAGGAATTAATGAGCAAAAGGTCTTTTTCCTTACAAAAAAGTTGCTTGCCCTGTTAATTGGATATGTTCAGTTTTATATATTATTGATAAATCTAGTTCATGTATATATTTTCGAAAGACAGTTCATGTATATAGAGTGGAAGAAGCTTTTGTCCTTTCTTTGTGTGTATGCAAACAACGCATGCCTCACAAAGAAAAGGATCTCCTGTCTTTTTGCAACCATACGCAGAATTATTCCATGCCAACGAAAGGACAAACCCGAAATATAAACATGTGCAAGCATATTTGGTTCTTTCAAGTTCCAGATGGTAATTCTACTCTAGCTTGGTCTCTATATACCAACTGACATTCTTGTCAGTCGCAGCAACGTGTTCATATGTATGCTTCCTTGTGTGACTTTGAAATAAAAGCTTGCACACTTTTAGTGAAAGAACAATTATGTGTGTATATCCTTTATTGTGTTATTTTTGTTATAACATTTTATTTTTAGGTCACAAAAATTCTGAAGTTATCAATTGACGCTTCAGTTTAATTTTGTGCCATGATACTAATTTTTAACAAACAGTATGACTTATATTTAGCTTCAGCCAACTTATATCAATCAAAACTTGACGTTTTATCAACAACGTATCTTAGCTAATATAAATATCACCTTGCTTTAATCTTTCACCCGCCCTGCCTCGAGTTTTCCCCCAACAGCTCAAAACTGGTATCGACAAAGTCCACAATTTTGAACAAGACAAATACGGTATTGTAGCCGACAGTTAGTATACATAACCAAACTTGGTGGCAAAGATCTCAAATTACATAGACTACCCTATCTAGTTAGAAATAGCTAATAATTAAAATTATCTATGTCTCTTTTTTCTTTCATCCATTAAATACTCTAACACAATACTCTATAGATACATATTTATCATTACCTAATTATAATAATCGTGATATGTTTAATTAGTAAAAAAACATTTCAAATCTATATGGGTTTGACATGTATTTATATAACACTTTGTTTAAGCTATGTGAGCAACATAAAAATATGTATTCTTCCCTCATACATGAATATAATAGTAATTTAGAATTTCATATTGGTGCATGCTAAGATTTTATTATAGTTGTATAATTTAACTTCAGACTTAGGTGTTACTTTAGCTTTTAATAATGACATCATTGGATAATTTATATGCAAGTTTATTTGATTTTATTTTTATAATGGCATAAGTGGTGACTTACATGCAAATTAGCGGTTACGTTAGATTATTTTTTATAATGGCATATGTGAGTAATTTAGATATATATTTAGTGGTTACTTTAATAGAAAAGATAAAATATTCAATGACTATTATGATTAGAGTTGCTAAATTGATGGCCGGGTGTTTCTAATATTTGTGAGAAGTTGTATGATTTTTCTTTTTTTTTAGAATGGCCACCTAAGATTCTAGGTGACTTCATATGGAGGCCTCAAAAGAACCTCCAATTAGCAATAGTAAGATTGTCTAGGTTACTACTACTAGAGGTTATTGACAACTAGCTAAAATGTTTTGTTAGTGTTTCGCTTTCGACCTGTTTTGCTCATGAGTCGAAAAAATTAGCTTGCCCCATCAAAGATACTTCAATATAGTTATATCATAAATGAATTGCAGTACAATTGCAGTTGGCCGGTCAGGCAACAAAACCCTACATTGACGTCTAATAGGGTGTCCTCTCAAATTAAACTAACCCGATGGGTGACCTTGACGGGGTATGCAAGAATCAGCAGTAGCAATCTTTTCAGAGATTGGCCCTCAACTAGATTAATCAAACAAATATCCATGCTAACCCTGAACCGTTGTTAGCCGCCTTGGATCAAGGCAGATGTCCTGTACCAGTGTGTGGCTACAAATCCTGACCATATTATGAGGGGCTCTTAGTCCTACACATATACTTAGTCATCACAAGAAAAGTCTTAAGGAGCTAGAGTACGTCCTCCTTCTTAGTCCATATGCTTAAATAGATTAAAAAAAAAATCCCAGAGCAGTTAGAAGCCGATTTGCGAAATTGTAAATGACAACATATGTGGTAGTCCAAATGCACAATCCCTTTCAAGTGATGCTTAAAGTACTATAGCTGATTATCCATGGCCAACATCAACCAAAGAATGGGGATGAGACCGGTATGATGTGCTCACTACCTCATTCTTAAAAATGAGCCCTACACACGTATCTTTCACCCACTGACATTTTATACGCACATGCGTGCTGAGCTTCACCTAACACCCTCTCCACCGAAGCAAAGAGATCAGCAGCTCGATGAACCTGCAGGCTAAGCAACAACATATACAATAATGCTAACGGTTTTGCCAAAAAAAACGCAAACACAAACACAAAGAGATCGCAGGGATCTACATGGTGCGTTAGCTTTCTCCACGTATACGCCCAGCCATTGGATCCCCCATCACAGTCCATCCGGTTCTTCGACGGCATCTAGAAGCCTGTCAATTCGCCGTCCGGGCTCGATCAATTTGCAGTGGACAAGGACCATGGACGGTCACACATTTATCCGTGTGTTGCATCATCACTCTGATATCTATACATTGATTAGTTGTTGATCAGCTACTGGTCGGGTCAGCTGCGTGTTTGGTTTGGAGCTATGCCATTAGTCTCTAGTGACACACTGACACCTGCAATAGGATTTTTGGCCGGCTTGGAACATTGTCGCGCCTTGTCGTCCTCGGCTCGTTACAGCATATTCATATTCAGAAAGGAAGGCACGCATGTCATTAGGTAGCTAGGAGATGAACTCGTTGAATCAGCTGCTACCTGGATCTTTTTCTTCTCTCTCACAGAAACCATATCAAGAAAGAACCTTTGCCAGGCGTAACAGTGTTGTTCGATCGCTATGATTCTGACGGGGAGCAGGAGCAGCCTAGGCCAAGCATATCATCAATCACACTACTGATGACCTGCAGGCAAGGTACTCCAGACACATCTCGGACAAGATCCAGGCTAACAGGTCCATCTTCAACGATCCAACCAAGACGACTAGCTAGAATGGCCGATCGGCGTAGACTGTTCGTGTGGGTAGTGGCTGGCCAGTTGAAAACAAATGCACGGCGATTCTGGTTGAGTCTCTTCATGCCAAATTGAAACCGCGTGATCTCTTTCGTTAAGACGTGTACGTGCAAGTGCAACGGGCTTCCCGGAGCATTTGTGCTTCAAATCCCGGTTTGGGCTGCCGCTGTCGGGGTTAGTTGGGTGATCATCGTGTGCTTGTGTAGACTTGTGGCGCGGTGTGAAGGTGATGGGATGTGCGGGCGGCGGCGTCGGCGTATCCGTGTGTATTTGCAGGCTTCCCCTGTCGCCTGCCGGTCATCAGAAACCATATTGCATCTTACCAAAATAACTGTTATACTAGCTACCCAAGTCGCTTGTTACTACTCTACTTACTTATTAGCCAAGCAAACAACAACTGCAACGGGATGCAGTGGACGTCGTCTATGCAGCTTTGGAAGATTATTCCAAATGCATGTACCACCAACTAGCTGGCTATATGCACATTTTCTCTAGGCAAAAGGGGTAGCCACTTACAAAGCTAATAATAGACTTGAAGTCAAGGTAAGGACTAAAGATACCAGCATACCGCTGCAGCGCTGAAGATTTTGGGCCACGCAATTTCTCGCCCTGGTCGCCGACGTTCTCCTCACGGTATTTATTTGATCTCAACAGCGATAGCTAGTGGCCGTAGTGCTCTCTCACTCTCACCTCCTATTTTTCTCTGTTTCTAGACTCTACTATGCGGTCTTCTCTACTAGCTACGTACTGCATCATTAATTCTTGAATCATTAGTGACCTTAAACTGCATGCCGTGCTCGGTAAATAAGCATAGTTAATTATCATATGCCCAGCTTTTGATTAGCTCCCAAAATTTGTGTGATTTGAATAGGTTACGAGGCGGCAAGATTCTCCTGGTACGAGACTACGAGTAAGGATGGGCGCAAAAAAATATATATAATCAGTAGGGGCCTACCCCTCCTGTTTCCTCAAAAAAAAAAGAATGGGCGCAAAAAAAAGGTACAATGAAAATCTAGATTTTAGCTTGCAAGTGAGGAGAACTTCAACATGGAGTAACAGAAGTTTAATACTAGTACACTTCCCATAAGAAACTTCTAGAAGGATCTCTGGGATGAGATCTTTGACAATGCGTGACCCAACAATTGATTGCTCACAAAGCTAACCATAGGCTACAGATACATAGCTCTCTGTAGCATTCAGTGTTTTCTCTTTCTGTTATTTTTATGATGATGAAAATGAGAGGCATGATGGCCGTGCTTTGCACGGTGCGTTCAGTGGCGGACCGTTGATCACCCGTACCGGGTGAACAGTCTTTGCCCAGAGCATTGCTTTCCTTGACGTCAATTCTGATCTCTTAAAGTCGAATGACATCGATCTTTCCCCTTCTGTCTCTCCTTTTCGGTAGTATTGTAAAAAACTAAAATTTCACCTACCTCCGTCCTGTCACCCTCGTCGAAACTAACTAACCATGTAGCTTCGCCGGTCTCTTCGGTGGTAGGTTGGCGGCAGCGTTGAGATCTCCAGTTGATGCTGCTCGCCATTTTCACTTAGGTACGGCGGAGCGGTCACTAGGAGTATACCATTTTTTTAAGAAAAGATTTTGGATATTGATTTGTTACCTACATCTAGCTATCAAAAGTGTGAATTATTATGTGAAGAAAATGACAATGCTAGTGCTCACCCGACTAAAAGCTTTGCTTTGTCAAACGGGGGTTTCCCTCCCCAATCTTACCGGTCTCTCCTCCATCATGTGTGCTAGCTAGACTGTCTTCAATAACCCATTCCTCACCCGTCCTCAGTTTGTTTTGTGTCACGCGTTGATAAAAGGGTTTGCTAAAATGAACAAAGATGGTATGCCACATGATTAATTGAGAGAGAGAGAGATGAACTAAATTAATTAGATAGTCTATAGAATAGGAGTATATCACTTGCATCCATATATTGCCCATATATATATTTTGGGAAGATATTTGGATAGGCTCGAGGCCATTCAAAGATGTTTTCCTTTATTATACAATATTGTGCACAACCCACATGCTATAATAGCTAGTGTAATGACGACTGTGCCAATCAATATCTCTTTTAGAAGGCATTGATACATGACAAGCTTAGAGAATGAAAAAACCTCGACTGTCGCTTACAAGAAGGTCTGATATGTTCAAGTGGAATTTACATAGAAATGGGACCTTCTCCGTGAGGTCTTTGTACCTTCATAGATTAGACAATCTAGCATTTTACCGTAACAAAGACATTTGGATATTGAAAATCCTTTAAAGATAAAAAAATTTCTTGTAGCTCCTCAACAAAGGAGTTACAATAACAAAGGATAACTTATCAAGAAGATTTGAAGGGAAACCAAAAGTGTTGTTTTTATAATTATAACGAAACAATACAACAACCCTTCTTCGAGTGCCATCATGCTAAGGAACTGTGACACCTAGTATATTATGCTATCGGGTTAAGCCTACCCATTTTGGTCCCCCATATGCTAGGAAATTGGTTATCGAATCAAGATAAAAAAATATTAAATCGCTGATATTGATGGGGATATCTGCGCTATGTTGAGCTATTCGGAGATGTCGGAATGATACTGTTTTTAATAATCTAATTATTCATCATTTATGTAGACTCTTCGTAGGGGAGCATATTGGTTGCCTTTTGGCCACAACTGCAGCATGAGGACAATACAGAAGATATGTTCAGCAAGGTGAGCTTAACACTAGAGGTCATTGCTTTGAAACAAGCCAATAGATGATGGAAACATAATAGATTGACTCAGATTTAATTTCTCTTTCGGTGTTTTGTTCAATTGTGTGTAATCAGCAATTAAACCTGAGCTGTCAAACCTTGTAATAAGTTGGTTGTATACATATGTAGAGACCAGATATTATTCATTATCTTAAAAAATATATATGCGACGTTCTACCTTCGTCAAACCTCAAGAGAAGTTTTGGCATTTCAGTCGAATGAAAGCCCTGAGATTTGTTCTTAAAAAAATTGATTGCCAACAAGATTATGGTGCCCTTTTCAATTGCATCGAACATTGAGAATCAGTCCTCCGTCGGCTACTCGGCTCATACCGGCACGCGATCACTGCCGATCATGACACTGAAAAGGAACGTATGAGACTCGGAATCCAGGATGCTGGCTGCAGACTTTTGTCCCAGATTAGGTATCCTAAATGGTTCCTCCACATGCTTCTCTCATTCATTATTGTTCGAAACCCTCAGCTTGCTAACTCCGATGAGTACAGGAAGCGCGATCATCAGGGAGTTGTTGAGCTTCTGCCGTCCGACGCTACGAAGCAGCTTCAGTCGTCCGGCCGGTTAGCTCAACAGCATCCTTAGCAAGTGAACAAGTTACTATATGGTACTAGAAAGTGAACAAGTTAATATATGGTACTAGCAAGGACAGTAATTTGTGATGTTATTAGTCCCGGGCAACTGGCTATTCTCATTGTACGAAAATGGGAGGAGAGGGACAAAACATTTCCTTTTTAGAGAAAATAAAAATGCCTAATACTAGTACCCTTACCCATGAAAGCTAAACCTACAAGGGAGCACAAGGCACACCACACATTGGTGTCAGTGTGTCATCTTCTGCTACTGATAGTTGACCCGTCCTGCTTATTCTTCATTTAAAACTTCTCCCTCAAGCAAATCAGCACAACAAGTGTCCATTACAAAACACTGTTTCACAAATGGTCTACCTGACCACCTAGTAGGTAATAAATTAGCAAAGTCCCATGTTAGTAGTACAGTTTCTGAAAATCACACTCCATTTATTTTAAAATCCACACCGTTTTGTCTTTATAAACTTTTTTTTTACAATTGATGAAAAAAAATAAAAGGGGTTACTAGGCAGTACGAACGATGCTTGGATTCTCGTAGGACGGAGTATGATTTGCACGGCCAGGGTTGGCGAAGGCACCGCCGCCGTGCCCACCGCATCATCCAATCTCGCCCGTTTGGGAGCGTCTGAGGTTTTCTCCAAATCCGCGCCGCGCAGCGCACCAGACCAGCCCAAGCCCACCCACCACCGGACCGAGCAGAGAGCACCGCGCCGCGGACTCGTGGCGATCGGAGCTCGTTTTGGGGGCGCCACGGGAGACCCCTGGCCCGTCCCCGCCAGCTAGCTAGCTGCTGCCGCCCAAAAGCGCTCGCTGCTCGTCCCGGCACGGCACGCGATATAAAGATAAAGCGGCTCGGCGACGCAGCGGCCAAAAGCTAAGCTAGCCGAGAGCCCGAGAGCGAGCGCCCGAGGCAGGGGCAGGGGCGCAGGCACGCACGAAGCAACCACAGACGCAGAGCACCACCACACCGCGAAGCAAACCGGAGGACACAGGGGGGAAAAAAAGAGGAGGGGTCACCGGCCTGGGCGCGCAGGCCGCCCACCGCCCCAAGCCGCCGCTGCTGCTCGCCCACGGGATAGATAGATAACCATAGCCCGACGGACATTGCGGGCATTGACGACGGGTGGCGAGGCCAATAAAGGCGCCGGGACGGGCGTGGCAACCACCGCCGTGCCGCCACCAGGCTACTCCTCCTCGCCGGCGCCGCGGCGATGTGGACGCCGACGCGCGGGAGCAACGCGCGCCGCAGCGGCCACCGCCGCATCCAGGACTACCTGGCCGACGACCAGACCACCACCACCGACGCCTCAGACAACGAGTCCTACACCACCGCCTATGGGGACGAGTTCTTCGCCGCCGCGGCCGGCGGCGGCATGCTGCCGGCATTCCTCGCGGACCAGGGGGACCTGGTGGAGGTCATGCTGGAGCTCGACGAGGAGTCCATGGTGGTGCGCAGCGTCACGCCCACCAGCGCCGCCGCGGCGCTCTACAGCGCGGCCTCCCTCCCGGCGCCGCCCGCCGCGGGGGCGTTCGGCGTGTCCCCGTCGCCGCGCCGCGCGCCGTCGGAGGGCGCCGCCCCTCCGCTGAGCCGGTGCTCGTCGACGTCGTCGCGGATACGGAGGAAGTTCGCGTGGCTCCGGTCGCCCTCGCCGTCCCCGTCCCCGTGCCGCCCCACGCCCGCCGAGCTCCAGCGGGAGGCGGCCATGGCGGCGCGCGAGCGGCGGCGGGAGCAGGCGCAGCTCAACCGGTCCCGCGCCGGCGCCAGGCGCGCGCTCAAGGGGCTCCGGTTCATCAGCCGCACCACGGGCTCCGTCGAGGCCGCCGAGCTCTGGCGCCGCGTCGAGGAGCGGTTCAACGCCCTCGCCCGCGAGGGGCTCCTCTCCCGCGACGACTTCGGCGAATGCATCGGTACGGGCGGCCGCTGTCGTTCATCTCCTTCCTCTCCTTCTTCGTGGCCACAATTCGCATTGCTATCCACACAGTTCGCGATCGCGACGGTCCTTGGCAGCTCATCAACACCCGAATTCCTTTGCCTCGCGCACGCAGGAATGGTGGACTCCAAGGAGTTCGCGGTGGGCATCTTCGACGCGCTGGCGCGGCGGCGGCGGCAGAACCTGGAGCGGATCACCAAGGAGGAGCTCTACGACTTCTGGCTCCAGATCTCCGATCAGAGCTTCGACGCGCGGCTCCAGATCTTCTTCGACATGTATGTACTGAAGCTCCATTTTTTCGCCCTTCTTTCCCCGGATCCCAAGTAACGTTACAATTCGATCGATCCGTCCCAATTCCCGATACGCGCGCACCTGCGCTGCGCTGCGTTTTGCTCTCCACGCAGATTCTTGATAACCTTCATCTCGTGCCGTTCTCAAATTCAGGGTGGACACCAACGTGGACGGGAGGATAACGAGAGAGGAAGTACAAGAGGTGACTTTGTTTAACCACTTTATTTATTTTTGTTTCCCACACTCCTCTCCGTGCATGATGCATCTCAGCTCAACTGCCGCCCCACAAGAAAGCAGAGCACTCGGCAGCATCAGAACCTTCTTCTTGTGGGCACGCTGCTTGCCACCCTGCTCTGTCTGATTACCAAACCACTACCACTTCTAGTGCTATAGTGAAGTGTAGTGTAGCTTACTGCTCTTGTTTAATTAGTAGTGTCACTGTGGTAAACTGTCGCGGTTTGTTACCGTTGCCCACGTGCTCCGCCGCTAATCCAGCGAGTCTTTTTTGGCCTGCCTGCCACCGCAGTTGATCGTGCTGAGCGCGTCCGCCAACAAGCTGGCCAAGCTCAAGGAGCAGGCGGAGGAGTACGCCGCGCTCATCATGGAGGAGCTCGACCCGGAGAACCTCGGCTACATTGAGGTACGCGTTCCTACGGCTGCTGGCTCTTGTCCTCTGCCATTTTTTTTCCTCAACAAGAAAGAAGTGGACAAGTACGCGTGCTACCGTACTGACACGTGTCCTGCCTCTTCCTTGGCTCGCCAGCTGTGGCAGCTGGAAGCGCTGCTGCTCCAGCGCGACACCTACATGAACTACAGCCGCCCGCTCAGCACTGCCAGCGGGGCCCAGTGGAGCCAGAACCTCGGCGTCGGCGGCGGCACGCTGACGGTCGCCGGCGGCGGCGGAGGAGGAGCAGACGGCGGCTGCGGCGGCGACGGCGACCAGGCGCGGGAGGAGCGGCGGCGGCGTGGCTGGGGCGTGCGGAAGGCGGCGGCGCGGGTGCGCGTGGCGGCGGAGGAGAACTGGCGTCGCGCGTGGGTGCTGGCGCTGTGGTTCGCGGCCATGTCGGCGCTGTTCGTGTGGAAGTTCGTGCAGTACCGGCGCACGGCGGCGTTCCAGGTGATGGGCTACTGCCTCCCCACGGCCAAGGGCGCCGCCGAGACGCTCAAGCTCAACATGGCCCTCGTCCTTCTCCCCGTCTGCCGCAACACGCTGACGTGGCTCCGCTCCTCCTGGGCCCGCTTCTTCGTCCCCTTCGACGACAACATCACCTTCCACAAGGTAACGTACGTACGGCCCCCCTCTCTCTGCCAACAAAATATCGTCGCCGTGTCCGACGTGGCGGGGCGTCACCGTACCTAATCACGGTAGATTCGCCTCCCTCCCGTGATGGTAGCATCAAAGCAAAACTGTCTGAGGTTAAGCCGCCGGCTGCGGTAAAAAGGTTGGCCGGCCGGGGGTCGGTGGTTGGTTCGGCCGTCGCCGTCGGGGACGAGGCGCGGCGGCCCTGTCGTACGCGGCGGGAACGTGGCGGGCAATGATTGGCCAGCCACGTGCGGGGATTACGGATCCCGTGTGGAAGGGCCGCTGCCGTCCCGGCTGGCCCCCATGTGGTAGCTCGAGACTTGGGATTGGGTGGTCACCGGCGGCCAATGCACTCTCCCTCCCGGCGACGAAGGGCTTGGCGTACGCCGTGCTCCGGGCGCAGGGGTCGCAGATACGCAGAGGACAAGTCTCCATCCCATGTTCCGTGGCGCGGCCCAATGATTCTGTCGCGGTGGTGACTCAGGCACGCCACAGAAGATCCCTTGCCCCCTGTTAGGACAAGTACTACTGCTCAGTAAACGGTCGGGTCAAAAGTCAGAGCCCCTTCCCGGTCAGTGAAATCCACTTCGAGTTCGACCGACAGCTTGTCCTTGTCAGCTGGGTCCCAGCGTAGGTTGCCGCCGTTCCCTGGGAAAGTAACGGCGGCGCTGTCCGGTAAACTAGCCAGTCACCGTTCAGTCGACTCGTGACCGAAGCAAAACACTGACGTGTGGTGCATTCACCGCAGTCATTACCATCGCCCTAAAAAGAAGTTGCTAACCACCGCGTGTCAAAATTTATTATTTTTATGCTTGTGTGTTGTGTCGTTGAACTCATGTTTTTTCTAACATGCATATGTGTTTGCAGATGATCGCGACGGCGATCGTGGTTGGGATCACGCTGCACGCGGGGAACCACCTGGCGTGCGACTTCCCGCGGGTGATCGCGGCGAGCCCTGAGGAGTACGCGCTCGTGGCCGGCGCGTTCGGCCCCGGCAAGCCCACCTACGCGAGCCTCCTGTCGGGCACCGAGGGCATCACGGGCGTCGCCATGGTCGTGCTCATGACCATCTCCTTCACCCTCGCCACGCACCCGTTCCGCAAGGGCGAGCCCAACGCCAGTGCCGGCGCCGCCGCCTCCGTCACGTCCCGGCTCCCCGCGCCGCTCAACCGCCTCACCGGCTTCAACGCCTTCTGGTACTCCCACCACCTGCTCGTCATCGTCTACGTGCTCCTGCTCGTCCACGGCTACTACCTCTTCCTCGTCCGCCGCTGGTACGAGAAAACGGTACGTGCTCTGCTCCCCACTGCCACGCAATTTTTTTTTTATTTTTATTTTTCGATTGCTTTTGATCCGTGGTACTTGATCGATCGTTGGGGGGGTTTCCCGTTCGGGCACGAGGCTACTCGAGTACTCGTTGCCTGCTGTGACGGTGAGTGTGATTTGGTTGGTTGCGGCGTGTAGCTTTCGGGAGAGCGCGGAGGGCGACGGTTTTCTGTTTGGCCCGTCGCAAAGGCAAAGCGCCCCGTGCGCGACCGCGATTTGCTTTTTCTGGGACGAGCGTTTGTCGCGGGCCCCGGCGATCGCGAGGTCGCTGCTCCGACTGCTGCTTTATGTTTTATGTTGGGCTGTGTTTAGTTATGGTGGGGATCTTTCCAAAAAAAATAATATGGTGGGAAAAAGTACTTTTTTTTCTGGGATACGTGTTATGTGAGGGGGATGAATAGGAAAGGGTAAAAAGAAATTTTTAGGCTGCGTGAGGGGGATGAATAGGAAAAGGAAAAAAGAAAATTTTAGGATGCGTGTTCTGTGAGGGAGATGAATAGAAAGTAAAAAGTACTTTTGAAAACTGAACGCGGCCCAACCTTCTATAGAACGCCTCGTGGCAGTCCCAATTATCCGGGTGGAAAGAAAAAAAAGGAAAAGAAGGAATAAAAAGGAAAGGGGAAATGTGCCACGACTCCATCTCTGTGGTTCATTGCCGTGGCAGGAAACGTGCGAAAAGACAGGAGGAATCCGGTGAGCGCATGCCCCTGTTCCTCGTCCACCTCATCCAGGACCAAGCAGAAAGTTACTGTTACTACGAAGATGACAGTCTAGACACATGCTGGGTTTGGTGAGGTGAGCTACGACGCGTGCGTTGTTTCGTGAAGACTGGGGGGGGGGGGGGGGCACTCGGCGTGGTTTACAGGCGAGAGAGCTCCAGCCCCCCAGTGTCGGTGTCGCCAGAGTCAAACCGGAGCCATGCTCGCCAGCCCAGACCCTGCTCCAAGGCTCTCTTCTCTGGTCGAGATCGTCAAGGCATAGCCGCGTCCGTCGGGTCCGTCCGGGTAGGCTCCTTAAATACGGGCGGACCACGGCCGGGCAGGCCGTGTCGAGGTCTAACGGTGGCAATAGCCAAGGAGGTAGGCAGCCGCCGATGGCGATGGCGGGCGCGGCGGCGGTCGTCGCTGTGAGCTGTCGCGGACTCGCGGGCAGGTCAGGTGGTGACGTGCGCCATAGCTCGGGTGCCGGGTGCCGCCGCGCAGCACTGACGTGTGGAGTGTGGTGGCTGGCAGCAGTGATGGACTGACTGGACTGAACGATGGTCCTCGTCCTCGACGCCTCGGGATCGGTGGATCTGTGGACGGATCGAGCTGGGGCAGGAATTCTGCCGTGTGTTCAGTGGAAGCGGAGGAAAAAATTTTTTTCTTAGAAAACATGTGACGGATGAATAAGAAAGGTTAAAAATAAAATTTTAAAAAAATATGTTATGTAAAATAATAAATATAAAAAATATTTTTTTCATCTGAACCCAACACAGCCCAGAGCAGTCTCGCACGGGCAGCGTCAGTGTCCCCCATCCATGTGCGGATCCTGTCCGGCACTCAGGCCAACCAGGTCGGAACAGAAGCCGTGCCAGCCCGGACATGCACGGGGCTTTTGAAAAAAGAAAAAAGATCATGCTGTCTTTAAGGCTAGGCACGGCCGATCATATCATTTTCAGCTGATAATGTACAGCCTCAAATTTCCTTTCCCTTTGAAACGTAGGGGTCCGGTACGGTTCTAGTGGTACTGCTACGCGCCAACACGTAGTAGTATCGAGTGTTTATGATGGCCCTACACTTGCTGGTAGATCTAAGCCTTGTGCTCGCTTTACAGGGCACTTTCATTCGGATCTGGCGTTGAAAATAGGTGCCGATTGAGCTAAGACCAATCAATTATCGACGTAGATGGACCTATTTAGTGCTATCAGTAGAATAGGCCACAAACGTCCCTCCCTGCTTTACAGGATGGAACCACAGTTTCTAGTACGCCAAATGTAAGATCCCCATCTAATACCAGTACTAGCACATTCAACGTTCATCGCTGGATCATTGATGACACAAAACCGGCAATCCAGGAATGATGAAAACGGACGCGTAGACATCATCCATCCATTCCCCCCAAAAAAACAAAACAAAAAAAAACTACAGGAATTATCTCTCTCGCTTTACTTTTACCACTGCTCTGCCTCCGCGTCATGCCCACCACACGGTTGGTAGCCCGGCGCCCGGAATTTGCAAGCGACGAGCGTGGCGCTGCATGCCTTAGCCTGTAAGCTTCCGATTATGGAACGCGCGGCGGCGGGAGAAGAAGCTTCTCCTGGCTGTTTTTTTGCTCCATTTTCTGTTGGTGGTGGTAGTGTACCGGCCGGCCGGCACTTCTTTTCGTTCTCTTTCGTCCAACATTTGGGGGGGTTGGAGTAGAGACCACATTGCCAATCAGCGGCGAAACTGGCTCGTTTTGACTACCCCTAAGATCACATGGCCCTCTCGGCATAGTATAATCCCCGGCCGTGGCTCACCTACTCGGCCGGACGCGACGAGACGGTTGCTTTCGCCGCGTTCCTCCACATTTGCCACGACCTCTCCACCCTCCCATGGCTTTCGTACATGTGGGCGTGGCCTAGACTTTCCCCGCCTGCGCTCGCGCCACTAATTTGTCATGGCGTGGCGTGGCGTGGCGTGTCGCGGCTTCGTGCCCATTACCATCTCACCAAACTTCTTCCAGGTCAATTAACTAAGTGCTCGAAGCCCCCTGTTGGTTAGTTCACGGCTTTCTTGGCCAAGCGTTGTGCGTGCGAATGCGAGTGGTGACACGCACTTACCATTACGGCTAACAAACGGCAAGCGAATTGTATGCGCCGGGGCCCCTGTGTGGCTGTGTCACATGTAGGCGGTGTGGCCTCGGCACGACGGTGTCCCAATAAATCAGTAATTGCCGTGCTATCTGGGGGCAAGGCCGCGGGGAGGCCTGAGTTGTAAAGGGGTCGCGGCATGGGGCGGCGATGCCAGGGTGCCGACGGCATCTCATTCTCCCAGTCTTGGGATCGATTCCGATTTAAACTTTAAAGAGGCTTGTCTAGAGCTAGTGAAAGGCAAAAGAGAAGCAACTCAAGGCGGGAAGAAAGAAAGAAAGAAATCAACAAATAGTATTGCTACTGGGCTAGGCGCCACTCGCCCCTAGATCGAAACTTGGCCGCCGTGTCTGACTGACTGACCATGCGTGAAACTTCCCGTTCAGCTCAGTCATCAGATCCGTCGGCGCGGGCGAGTGCGTGGCACGGGGCTTTCACTGCTCGCCGCCGGTTGCTTTTCTTGGTGGCAGGGCGCTGTTGTTGTAGTGGGAGCCTTGTTGTGAGTTGTGACTGCGAGGGGGGAATCAGGCCCAGACGCCCACAGACAGGACCACCTCGTTGCATTTTTCAAGACGGAAGGGAAATGCGGGTGCGGGGGGTCCTCAGATGCATCTCGCGGTTCGCAATTGCTTTTCCATAGGCGTTGGATTCTGCTTGGTCAGGGCCGCAGGTGCGTTAGGTTTGGCACACCATGATCTTAAGAAACGGACTAAATACTAATGGAGTTATCTGCAAAGGACTTTGCTGGGCAAGGCAAGCGTTCCACTAAGAATCCGTAACGAATGGCTTTTGGGATACTTTTGATTAGTGTGTTGTTTCCTGAATTTTCAGTTACTTTATTATGGCCGTATGGGTGAGCACATTGACAGACACGTCTCAAGAAATTCAGTTGTGCGCTTTGGTTTCTGAACAATTTACTACTTGATTTGCTATGGATATATGCTATTTGCACGACGCTGAACTGCTGAAGGTTCAGATGTCTGAATGTACACTCCAGTTTCCAGGATACTGCCTGGTAGTTAGAGCTACCCTGTACGGCAGCACAAGCCTACGACATGTTTACTATTAAGCTAAAAATTTCTCCACTAGCATATGCATGGGGATGAATGATTCGAGTATTAAACATACTGTTCTGCGGCGTTCTTGAAACATGGGAATCTGACAGCTGCCATGCTTAGTGGCTCCACTTGTTATTTAAGCGTACATTGTTTATCTCATCTCCTTTGGACCGATACAATATGGAATTTCTTCTTAGAAACATTCTCATGTGCAAACAGCCATATTGTTTGCCTGCCATGACTTTTGCACTTCCTGTAATCATTGCAACAGCTCTTGTTTCAGAATCAGATGTTGAGTTTTGAGTGCATTGTTTTCTTTCTTAAAAAATGTCCTGACACTGTGACCTCTTCAGACTTGGATGTACATTTCTGTCCCGTTGGTGCTATACGTTGGTGAAAGGATGCTACGGGCCTTGAGATCAAATGCTTATACCGTAAAGATTATCAAGGTAAGCACGGACAGATTCATGCACTTTGTAACCGAAAAAGAATTTTCAATCTGTACCACTAGTATTGGGATGCTCACATGGTGAATTGGAAGGCATTGGTAGGACTAAAATGGCACCATAAATTTTTTTTATAAATTACACTTGAAGGAGGATAGAAAATAACAAGTTGTAACGATTCGATAATTAGTGACCATAACAAAGTTCTGATTCCATGGAGTTGGATCCATCATTTTAGCACGGGTGCCCGATTGAGTGACATAAAGGGATGTGCATGTGGACAGGAGAAATGGAGAATGTTGTGGCCTAGTCATGCTGGCACTACTAGGACATCCACAAAAGAATATAGGCTCTGCTCGAACATTTATGTTCTTTAGAAATTGCCTGTCACTCTCTAATGATTTTCATGTCTCTAAAGTCCATGCTTTCTGGTTGATTGTCTATTACTTTATTCTTTCCTGGGTGCACTCCTGCCCATCACAACATCAAATATGTTTTCTCTCACCAGATACACAGGTGTACTGGCTCTAGCATCCACAAGGACAGCCCCCATGCTAAACAATTTGATAGATACATTTCTGTCTTTTTTTTAATAGTTAGATTTGAATGAACACCTAAGTATGCTGCAGTAACCATAACCAAGTGTCAAAACAAAAAAGAACCATCTGCATGCAGAATTTAAACATTTAACAGACTCGATCGATGCATATGTTCTTATACATGTAAGTTTGATTACTTCAGGTGTGCCTTCTGCCTGGAAATGTATTGACCATAACAATGTCAAAGCCTTATGGATTTCGGTACAGAAGTGGACAGTACATATTTCTTCAGTGTCCAATAATATCTCCTTTTGAATGGTTTGTATGACCTCCGATTTGAATCTCCTTAACTTACTATTAATTTTAGTCTACAAGAACCTCACCTGGTGGTCCTTTTGTGGTTTGCAGGCACCCTTTCTCCATCACCTCAGCTCCTGGAGATGACTACCTCAGTGTTCACATCCGAACAAGCGGCGACTGGACACAGGAGCTCAAGCGTATATTTGTCGAGAACTACTTCTCGCCGCATCTTAACAGAAGAGCTTCATTTAGCGAGCTAGGTGCGGCAGAGCCAAGAAGGTCCATTCATCTCTTTACCCACGGTTGCTTCTTTTACATACCTGTTAGAAATGACCTGAACATGTCTGTTTTCTATGCCACAGCTTGCCAAAGTTGCTTGTAGACGGTCCATATGGTGCCCCTGCACAGGATTTCAGAAACTACGATGTCCTACTTCTTGTGGGCCTTGGCATTGGCGCAACACCGTTCATAAGCATTCTACGGGATCTGCTTAACAACATAAAGATAGCTGACGAGTTAATGGTACTGCTTAATCCTATGTCACTTCCGGTTTGACATTTTGCAAGGATATGCTTCTGCTTGTTGTCTATAGCTAATATGGTTTTCTGCTATTTTTAGGACCTGGCAATGGAGACTAGCAGGTCTGAGGACAGTGCCAACAGCTTCAGCGTCTCGACAGCAAGTAGCAACCGGAAGAGAGCATACAGAACAAGTCGTGCACATTTCTACTGGGTCACCCGAGAAGCCGGGTCATTCGAATGGTTCAAAGGGGTGATGAATGAGGTTGCTGAGATGGATAAGAAGGTGAGATTGGAGGATGCACACTTCCATCAATATCTGTTTTCTCTGCTTAAGCGTCTTCTGCCTAGAATACCCTGTGCTGTTATTATGCTGAGTTGCTGACAACGTGCTCGTCGAAACCAGGGTGTCATAGAGTTGCACAATTACCTCACAAGTGTTTATGAGGAGCGCGATGCACGAACGACTCTACTGTCGATGGTGCAGGCTCTGAACCATGCCAAGCACGGCGTCGACATCGTCTCAGGAACCAGGGTAAACTAATTCGCTGAGACTCTGGAAGCCTTTTTTTCTTCTGTTGTAGAGAACAGTCTTGGACAGGTCGCTGTAAGCAAAACCATTTTTTCCATGTGTAACTCTGAACTGACCATATTCTGTGCACCCGGCAGGTGAGGACACATTTCGCCAGACCCAACTGGAACGAAGTCTTCACGAGGATCGCCTCCAAGCATCCGAATTCGACAGTTGGTAAGATCCTCTTCGCCCAGAGAATGACCAACTCTTCCAGCAAGAACTCTGAACATCTGTGCTCACCCGACCATCTTGAATTCTGATGTGCCCAGGAGTGTTCTACTGCGGCGCACCGATGCTGGCCAAAGAGCTGAAGACACTGGCGCACGAGATGAGCCACAAGACGAGCACTCGCTTCCACTTTCACAAGGAGTACTTCTGAGTTCTGACACAGAGAGAGGACGACTCGGGATACTCCGTTGATCTGATCTCGATAGCGTTAGGCAACGGAAAGAAGACAGTAAAGGTAAAAAAAAAAAAGAAATTTTGCACAGATGCAAGACAAACCAAGCTGACCTCTTCCTGATCTGGAACTGTACATAGCATAAAGCAGCACAGGATAGTTAGCAGCACTTAGCGCAATTTATATATAATTGACCAAAAAAAAGAAGAGAGGAGAAGAAAAGAAAAGAGAAATGGCAGGGTAGAGGCTGTTGGCTCGAAGCTATTGGTAGACGTGGTATACATGTAAACAGTATAGTTAGGTAGGCAGCAGCTATATGAACGGATGAATGAATGAACATACGAGGAGGAGCCACATGCTGCCATTCTGAAATCTGAATTGCGCATTGTTCCGGATGCCCCCCCCCCCCCCCCCCTCCCTCCCATGTGACATGCTAGAACGATCCGAGCCGTGCCGTGGCCTCGAGGCAAAGGCAAGCTGGAGGAGACGTCGCGCTCTGCCATGTGATGTGAATCTTCTCCTCGCGTGACGCGTGCGCGAGTCCACGTCTCCGCTGCCCGGGGGCGTTGGCGGCCTTGCCATGTGCCCCGCTCGGCGCCCGGCCAGTGAGGCGGCGGCTCGGCTTGGGCACGTCGGTTGCCATTTTTTTTTCAGGTTTCGTGGGCGTCTCGGTGGACGCTCCCCTCGTGCCGACTGGTGCGGACGTAGGCCCAACTTCGGCCCGAAGAAAGCCCATTAGTATCAGGCCGAAAGATTGGGTGGCTGCTGCCCCCACACGATCCTGCACGGCCCTCACCCACCAATCAGGCCGAAAGACAGATGGGCCATTTCCACTTGGGCTAGCTGTTTCTGCTGCGCGCCTCTCGGCGGCGCTCCTTCTTGCCCCCTTGCAGTTGCAAGTTGGCACAATGCCACTTGCCACCACAGCTGGTGATGGTCTGGTCGATCCGCCTAAAAATCGCTCCTCCTCTGCATCTGCATGCCTGAAATATCGATGCGGGTCGTCGTCTCGTCGACATCGTGAGGCGTCGCGCCAGGAGGCTTCAGCGGCAAAGCCAGCACGGCAGCAACCACACGACGTCGACGTCAATCGCGGGATGCTGCGACGCTGCGCCGGGGCGGCATCATGCGAGATCCTAATTCCTCAACTCGTTCCGCCGATCGATGGGCGACGCGCGCGGGACGAAAGCGACTCCATCGTTGAGCTGCGCCACTTGCTCGGATGCAGACACTGGTGGGCCTGCATGCCCTAGATGGCAACGATGGACTTAGCTAATCCCATCTCGTTTTGGAAAAATCAGAGAAAACAATTTTTCCCCCTTTCACCTGGCGCTTCAACTGCTCCAAATTCGGGTATACAGAAAACATTATTCCTGATCAATTCCTTATCCATGCACGGAAATCACGATATCAATATATCCTGATTACCACTACTAGCATCCAGCTTGCAAGATGGTCGGCATTATGATACATCTATCATGTTGCAGAAGAGCAGAACCGAAGCTTTGCAAGTCAAGCTTTGGTCTCTGCGGGAAATAAAAAAGAGAGAAGAGGATTACATCATGTGAAATTCTGGGGGTAGTGACAAAAAAAATTGATATAAGATGGACAGACCATGCAGTGAATCCAATCATCTACCACAACCACAAGATGTGAGCTCGTCTCATGTCCACTGGATCTGAAAGATGCCTGCGGCTTTCAGGGAATAAACCAAGCCTGAACGATCATTATGCAGTAGAATTCACCTACCAAATAGCATACGGCAAGCATATTCGTGCGGTATCACTCGCAGCGGCACACATACATCTCGATCGACATCAGTAGATAAATCATCTCGTTTATGTTGACGCCGTACACTCCCAAGCCCGTCGTAGTCACTTAATCATGTTTCCATATATACTAGAACGGCGTCGACCACTAGCACTTCATGATCTGCAGAATTGTTCGTATCCAATGGAAAGCAACTCATGTTGTTGTTTGCCTCGCCACCACCAAATCTACGAGTAGTCCTTGTGGCTTGTGGTGAGCTGCACACTGGCAGCACCCATGAATGGCTAAATCGACTGCAAATTTCAGGATATCGATAAAAGTATATTAAGACGCAATACTCACGAATTTAAAAGTGAAGTTCAGTTCAAACACCTGCCAATATCTTTCCGCTAAACCTTTTACACGAGTCAAAGCGTATGACCAGTACTGAACACTTTGATATCTTTCTGCTAGCCGACGAGTAGGATGCAACCTGTTCTTAGAAGCTTTTTTACGAAAATAATAACATGGCGTTCATCTAATCATCCATGATTCATCCAAGTGCAGGGCTATCCGCATTTTGCTCTCTAAATCTCAGAATAATCCCAGCCCTTTTCACTGCCGCTAACTAATCCCTGCATTGTTTTATGGTATATTGAATGAACAGAGGAAAGCATGGGAGCATTATATATGTTGTCTGCCACTATGGAGTTATTACAGGGTAGCTCTCACTAAATTCAATGAATGCTCAATCAAGATAGACATCGAATTTGTTTAGCAACGTTATGTCATTATTAATTGGTGTCCTGTTAACTAATAAGCCGGTTTGGACTATCATATGCAATCAAGTCCTATAGTGTCTCTCAACCGATATACATGAAGCATGACGTGTATGTTTCAACCATACAGGGCAAATCTTTTCTTGAGGCATTGCAAATTAAATTACATTCTCAGCGGCGCTTATTATAATTTGGAAACTGTTAAATAGGATTTGCTTTGCATGGCAGTGGGTCATTTGATAATTATTGAATCATCCCAAATTCTTTTGGTGTTTCGCTAACTACCTTCTTCTACTCCGCAATATAGAAGAAGACATGTCACACGACCAACCACTGGATAACACAATTTAATAGGCTTCAAAGAAAGTTATTGACTTTCCCATGGAATCAAGGACTTTTAAATACAGGGGAATATATCTAGAAAATGGTAAAAAAACTTTTTGCCAATATTTTAATCAGGTAATAGAGAACCACAATCTAGGATATAGGATCATTTGTGCTGATGGCAAGTTTTTGGAGTGGAGCTGAGTTCTGATAGAATGAAACATGCTCCAAATAGACCCTTAGTATATTGAATTTATGTATAATTCACTATATGGCTGAAGAAGAGAGCAATTTCAAGTTTAGTTGCCCAGTAAGACAGGGCTTGTTTGGATTGAACCAGGAAATAGCGCGTCCTAGACATTCAATTTCAAGTGACCTGCAATCAGATCATCATGTCTGGCGCAAGCAAATTAAAATTCCTAGGGCTGCAACCAAAAAATCCCTGAGAATGTAATAATGGTGCGCTTAGATGGTACTATACCTAGAGCGAAATCGAGGTGCCTAAGGATGAGTGAGAAATGATCCACAAAAATGGAGGTATGATAAAGAAGAAACCAAGTGCAAGATCAAGCGATGTTGCTCCCCTCACATAAATCACCAGTAGACCACAGAACCGTCCCAACCAGGCAACCAGCATGAAACCACACTGTTACCTAAATACACTACTATTTTGCCAAACATTACGCACTTTCGTCCACACTAGAACTGATAAGTCAGTAAAAAGAATAGAGCAACATATTGTTATATTTTTTTGCCAAAACTTTTGTAACAATTTAATCAGGTGCTTCCACCATTTCAAATTATAGTTCGTTTGACTTTTTTGACCCCAAGTTTGATCATTTGTCTTATTAAAAAAATTATACAAACATAGTCAAATTTAAGTCATTCTTGTAGTACTTTGATTAATAAAACAAACCATAAAAAAATATGATATTGCACAATTTGTTTATTAAGATGGGTAGTCAAACTTATCGTCAAAAAAGTCAATCGCACTACAATTTGAAAAAAAAGTAGTAATAAATAAAGAACCACAATCTAGTATATGTAGATCAATTTCTTCTGATGGCAAGTTTTTCGAGTGTAGCTGAATTCGATGGAGTGAATCGTTCCCAAATAGAGCCTTAGTGTATCGAATTTATGTATAGTTCACTCTGGCTAAAGAAGAGAGCACTTTCAAGTCAGTAAAAAAGACAACGGATTGCTAAATGCTTTCTGAAGCATCATTTCTAATCTAAAAACATGCAAAAGAAAACCAAGAATAGAATTAGACACCATGAATGACACCAGTGACATTTATCAGTTTAAATTTGTGCCCTCCCATGGGTAAATGACTACACAAAGGGTCCTTCTTGGCCCTTTGGCCTTGGCCGTTGGCCATAACCATACGACAATCTCAAAGGGCAAAATTGCCACATCCTCCTAATTTCATCACCCCATTACTCCTACAACCACAATATACAGAGTTGCCATGTATACCATCTCTAAAATGACAACTGTAATTCCAATCCTGCCCTCCTCCTCCGCGCTCTCGGCGACGCCGCCGTCAGCTCGCCGTCCCACAGCCTCACGACGCTGCCGTCGAGCGCCGCCATGTCGATGTGACGGTACCACCCCAGGTCGCCCCTCCGCCTCACAACCATCTCCCTCTCCTCCCACGGCGCCGACGCCCTCCTCCTTTCCGCCGGCGCCGACGCCGTCCTCCTCAGGACCGCCTCCGTCGCCTCGCCGTCGTCGTCGTCGTCCTCGTCCGCGCATCTCCTGACGCCGTCCACAACTCCGTCTTGGTCGTCGGCTCCCGAGACGCCGTAGTACGCCGTGAACCGGACCTTGGACGGCGTGCTTGGCTCGCTCGCGGACGACGACGCAGCCGCCGGCTCATCAGCAGGCCGCGGCGGCTCTTCAATGGTGGGCGACGGCGGAGGCGCCTGTGCCTGCGGCTTAGTGTCGACGACGGCGCTGCCCCGGCGAACTCCGGCGGCGCCGGACTTGGAGGTGCCGATTGCGCGGATGCGCCAGAGGCCGACGGCGGCGGCGAGCGCGGCGACGAGCCAGGCGTAGTAGAGCGAGGCGGCGGCGGCCACCGCGGCGGGGAGGGAGTAGACGCGGAGGGCGATGGCCTCCGCGGGCACCATGTCGAGGAGCTCCATCCGCGGCGACGCGATTGTGGTGCCCTGGTGACTGGTGGTGGTGAGGTCTCGGCGGTGGTTGGGATGGAGGATTGACGCTGGTGCGGTGTGGAGGATTGGAGGATGGGTTCGGGTAGGAAGCGTATATATAGGTGGCGGAGTGGGAACGACGGCATTGGTGAACGACTGCCTGGAATTATTGCAGGTTTCACCTGCACACCCGGAGGATTTTGCAAATTTTTAATTTGCGTTTTGATTTGTTTTAGTCGGCAAGAAAGGTTGTTTTTTTTTTGTTATTATTGGGACTCACATTGAGGTCAAGATTAGTTAGCACCCTAGGAAATATGATAAATTGCTCAATATACAACTATACCAGAGGATAGCGACGTGGCAAGTATAATTCGATAGGTGGTCCTGTACCCCGGGAAGAATAAAATTACGAAAATATTAGAGCACCCATCATTATTGCTAAAATGTTCCTGTAGAACAATTAATCGTACCCTCCTCTATAATTCAGTTCCGGTAGTATAATTGAGTCTTTAGTGGAGTTGAGGTACTGAACCATTGGCACGCATCTTGATTCATACTTCTCAACCAACAGTATTGAACAAATTAAAACCAACTCTCAAGATGTCGTAATATCCATCTCCTCAGCTGGAATTCAACATATGCTGAGGTACTCGCATGTAAAAAACGACAGAGGCTCCAGGTAATCTGCCGTCAATCGTAATAGTGCAGGCAAAACCGCAGGGGAAACAGCATCCGTTGGTATCTCGCGGGGAGATGCTGGGGATCGAGCTCGGGAGATGCCGATTGCCGAGTGAGATACCCCCACTTCTTCCAGCTGGGAAGAAATTCAAGGACGCCGCCAGCGTGACAGCGCCGGGCCTTTCTCTCAGCTCCGCTCGCGGTGGGCGTGGGGGACGCGGGGGTTGGTCCCGTCCCGATCGCGTCTCGTGGGCCTGTCTGAGATCTATTTCGTGGCTTAGATTAGACGTTGCTCTGGGATACCGTATATACTATGTAT
Organism: Digitaria exilis; assembly: GCA_015342445.1. NCBI lineage: Eukaryota > Viridiplantae > Streptophyta > Magnoliopsida > Poales > Poaceae > Digitaria > Digitaria exilis. Next base: position 2,186,054 of record JACEFO010002487.1, read on the forward strand.
AATGTTTGTATACGCATCATGCCGTGTAGAGCCATCCAAGACCATTGCTTAGTAAAATTGTATAATATGGCATTTGGTGACCAGGATTTCGCATGGACCTGTATCAGTAAACTCTTGGGAAAGTTCAGAGGGAGCTCACCACCGAGCGCAGTTTATATTTGGGCAAAATAGCCAAATTGATCCTTCAACTATTGGCTGAGAGTCAACTTTGTCCTCAAACTATCAAGAAGTCCAGTTTAGTCCTTCAACTTCACATTTGAGAGCCAATTTCGTCCCTCATCCTAAGTGGACTGCCACATCACAGTGCCATGTCATCTATTCACTATGTCCAGCTCTGCTTCATCCATTCTCTGTTGCAAAAAAAAAAAAAAAAAAAAACTTCCCGCTCCGTCGGCAGAGCAAGCAGCACAACTAGCAGTATCGATCCTTCTCCACCGATGCAGCAAAGCTGCTGCCTCCTCTATCAAGCAACACGTGAGGCAACACAACAAGCCAGCAACTTCATCCTTTCGCTCCCCTCTCCAATTGGCACCCAACAGAAGTTGCTCCTCCTTCCTCCATCAATTCAATCAGCAATCTGCCACCAATTTCTTTTGTTGGCGGGTCAAAATCCAAAACGCCTAGCTGCTCAAGCCTCTCTTCTCTCAAATTTTCTCCCCCACCGGACATGGTGAATAGATGACATGGGCACATGGCACGGTGATGTGGCAGTCCACCTAGGATGAAGGATGAAATTGACTCTCAAATGTAAAGTTAAAGGACTAAATTGGACTTTTTGATAGTTCGAGAACCAAATTGACCTTCAGCTAAAAGTTAACGAACTAACTCGGCTATTATGCCTTTCTATTTGCGGCAGCGGAGGACCAAAAGGGACAGCAGAATCAGTGGGCGCGTCCGGGCGTGGCAGAGGGATCGACTTTGCCCCTGCACGTCCGAATAATCCGTGGCCGAGACGCACCCGGTGGCCGGGCGACGCGTCACGTACTGTACCTGTATATGTACCGATAGTTCGGCCCGGCCGCACGAGGATATTGTGTGGCCGGATGGGTACGTAACGTACGTGCGCCGAATACACACGTTCCCCGGATGATTCAGGCCACCATGCGTGCGTGCCTGCCTATGGGTGGTGCCGTCGTGGAGTTTGAAATATCTAACCTGGGCACCTGGCTGGTGGTTCCTGGGAACGGAGGTTAGTATGATCACAAGGAGGCTAGGAAGTATCGGCAAATACTCCGCAAATATCAGGATAAACGGCACCAAATTGGTGTGAAAACCGGAGTGAAGACGAAGGAAAATTTTTGAAGAATGCTGAAATGAGCCGTCTTCAAGAAAGAGAGTCTTCATGGGCCTGTTTAGAAGTAGTGGCCCGCTGTCATGGGCTCGACTGCCAAAACTAGCACAGTAGCAAGTAGCCCATGCGCGGCGCGCATTGATTTTTGCCACCAGCAAATTGCGCGAGGTTTTTTTATTTTTTATTTTAAGATTTATCAAAAATATATATCGAACAATTTTTTTTGCAAAACTGTCACCCAGCCGCCGTTTGAATCGGCGAGAGACTCCTATCGCCGTTTGAATCGGCGGTAGGTGAGATGCAAGCCACCTCCCGCCGGATGAAACGGTTGAAGGTACCTTTAACCGTTTCATCCGGCGATAAGTGCCACCACCGTCACGGCCGTTTGCATGCTGGCCAGTTACCGCCGGTTGAAACGGCTATAGCTGTTTCAACCGGCTATAAGCCATATATTCTGTTAAAAATTAATAATTAATAATATATTATACAAAGTAAATATATTTAATGTATATTTTGGATTGCAGTGAGTTAAATAACATCTGTGGCATATTTTACTTCGAATTGAATGATGAAATATTCGATTGAATTAAATAAATATTAAAAATATACATTAGATGGAAAAAATATATCTGAGATGAAATAATTAGGAAAAATATATATATAGCGTTTGGAAATAAATATTAAAGTTATAATTATACCCCCATGAAATAAGATGTCGTCTGCCTGTTTGACAATGAGAATAGGTCATACTCGTATATTTATTTATTTCAATTAAATATTTTATCGTTCAGTTCGAAGTAAAAATATGCCTAGATGTTATTTAACTCACTGCAATCCAAAAATATACATTAAATATATTTTCCTTGATTATATTTTTCAGGAAAATATTTAATGTATATTTTTAATATTTATTTAATTCAATAAAATATTTTATCGTTCAGTTCGAAGTAAAATATGCCTCAGATGTTATTTCACTGCAATCAAAAATATACATTAAATATATTTACTTTGTATAATATATTATTAATTATTAATTTTTAACAGAATATATGGCTTATAGCCGGTTGAAACAGCTATAGCCGTTTCAACCGGCGGTAACTGGCCAGCATGCAAACGGCCGTGACGGTGGTGGCACTTATCGCCGGATGAAACGGTTAAAGGAACCTTTAACCGGATGAAACGGTTAAAGGTACCTTCAACCGTTTCATCCGGCGGGAGGTGGCTTGCATCTCACCTACCGCCGATTCAAACGGCGATAGGAGCCTCTCGCCGATTCAAACGGCGGCTGGGTGACAGTTTTGCAAAAAAAATTGTTAGATATATATTTTTGATAAATCTTAAAATAAAAAATAAAAAAATAAAAAAACCTCAAATTGCGCATCTCCTCCAGGCTCCTGCCAGTCAGCCCAAACTATGAAAATCCAGATGGTTAGGCAGCGCGCTCGTGAGCGTAAGCCCAACCACGAATTTGTTTTTTTACGGGTCGAGTTTGATGGGCCAACGATTACGGCATCATTTCATTTGCTCAGAAAAAAATATTGTTCCTTAAAATCTATTACGGCGTAAAATCAAAACATCTTTCTATTCTTCGTTGACAATGGTATCGGCTGATAGCCAAGAGCTTGGCGTGCACACTTTCACTTCCATGTTTCTTTTTGTTTAGGTAATTCACTTCCATGTTTCTCAAAAACAAAAAGTCTGACACTGACCTCAAAGACCTGAAACAACAACGCATTCTAGGTCAAAAGCAGCAAATCTGGCACATAACGAAGGCCAGAAGGATACTATAGATAGTTGGCTCGGTCATTCGATCGGAGCGCCTAGGCGTTGTTTAGTCTGTAAAGTTTGTAAAAGGTTTTTAGGTTAGAAAATTAAACTTCTTCAAAAGGGGAACATACTTCGCAATGCAACAAACGTTTTAAAGTTTGCGGGAACTAAACAGGGCCTCAATTGTCTCCCACCGCGGCACCAAGGTATGTAGGGGCACAAATGATACTCAGTACCCAAGTAGGATGCAATGTAAGTGGGAATCTAATATGTTTTCTTAAGGTCTGTTCGGCCGTCATTGCTGCACAGCCACAGCGTTGCAGCTGCACAACCTTGCTACAGGAAAGGCTGTAGCTGTGCAGTCAACTAAATAATTATAAGGACATATCATTTTAGTTTATATGTAATGCCACTCTAGTTTATTCTATCAAATTGTTGGATTCATACAATGACCCAACCTACCTGTAACTTGCATCTCTAATAGCAAGTTCTGCTACCGGGCGGGCAGCTGGGCAAGCCATAGGGCATAGGAGAGCAGTGTTAACAATATAAAGATGAGAATAAATGATTTATTGATACCATGCCATCAAATATCTACGAGGAGACTCGATCTAAAATGGATAAGAGCCTAAGACGTTAGAGAGAAAAGAATAGAGGCGAGCATCCTTTTAGCTTGTATATCAACGCATCACGTCTATCGGTGTATGGCCTTCCGTTGGGACTCTAGCTACCTCAAAATTCCAGTATCTAATAAAGTACAGAACAATGACGCAAAACCAATGGTCGTCGCCTTTCGCGTGCAAACTCTCCCCTCGCATTTGTTCAATTTTTAGCGAGCAAGGTTGGATACCAAACCCACATGTGACATGTGCGCCGCGTGCAGCTCGCTCCATCAACTTTTGTGATGATGTTAACCATGCTTCTTCGGCGAGTTTGGACATAGTACAAGCGAGACAACGACCTGGGATTTGGGAAATATTATCGTTCATTCATTCCTCGGCGTGAAACGCGATTATTCCCGTATGCTCTTTATCATTGAACGACGATATGTTTCTTGATAAGACAGTCAGATGGTGTCGTCGAGACCACGCAACGAGGCATGCGTGATGCTTCCTCGCTCGTTACCCAGCATTTAGGAGCATCACGAAACCTACATAAAATTAGTCCTCTTCGTGTGTCACGCTGGATATATTGCTGGGAGCCTGGGAGGCTGGGACTATTCGCTCTGGTGATCTTAACGTTATCCTTCATCCAGGAAGTATAGTCATGCATGTGTCAATGTCAATGCGTGTGTAACCCTTATATTTTTAATCGGTATAAAATATCGCAGTAAACTCCCCTGAGTTCCTCTCATACCTCACTGTATGTGTTGTGTAACCATAAAACAATTACCATTAATGATTTTATGAGGATAAATGGTAATATGTCCTTTCGAAGATGGCTACCCGAGGATTTATTTCTCCAATGGGAGAGCCTGAAACATAAGGTTCTGAACCTCCAACTTGCTGGAGGTCCTGACAAGATAACTTGGAGATGGTCCAAAAATGGATACTTCTCTGTAAAGTCTACATATGACTTCCTGACTAGGGGTGAGTCTGGGGATTCTCATACTAGAATCTGGAAATAAAAAATCCCATACAAAATAAAAATTTTCCTCTGGCTACTTGAAAATGGAGCCGTTCTGACTAAAGACAATATGGTGAAAAGAAGATGGGTTGGTGACCCTTCCTGCCGTTTCTGCAATTGTTTTGAAACTTCTGAGCATCTTTTCTTTCAATGCCCCACTACTTGGGTGGTGTGGAGCATAATTGCGCAATGCTTGGGAGCTCATAATATTCCCATCAATATCAAACAATTTTGGCCTTGGATCAGGCAGCATCTCCCAAATGGGAATACGGTTTTCACATTTGGTCTGGCCGCCATTTGCTGGGCTATATGGAAAACACGCAACAAAGCCTGTTTTGAGAAGAAACTAATCAAACATCCAGCTGAAATCGTTTGCTATGCCTGTTCGTTTATGTTTTACTGGGCAGGGCTATACAAGATGGACTTCCAGGAACAGATTGTTGATGGCATGAAGATGCTTCTAGCAACAGCCTGTCGCATCCTAACCGCCCAGCAGAGCTCTAATCCTGGCCAATCAAGACTACTGTTGACGAACGACAACGGCAATGAAGAAGAGGAAGAATGATCGGACCCCCGTTTCATGCTGAATCTGTTGAACTGGAGCTCCACGTGTGTCCATGACCTTGGGCTGTTGTAGTGCGTCCTTGTGTGTCTTTTGCCTGTTTAAAACTGTCAATGTTAGAATGCCTTGCCGCAATCGTTGTTCCGAAATTTGCTTGCCCCGCAGATTGAACCAAGCCTGGAGGGTGTCGGCAACTCCTTTCCCTCTTTCTTCCGCAGTCTGTGTCTTGTAATCCAAACAATGTATTTCCGTTCTTCAAATGGAAATGGGGTTACCCTCGATTCAAAAAAAATAAATATCGCAGTCCAGCAGATATATTCCTGGTGGTACTTTGTTCAGGGCTGTGTGTTCGACTGAAATTTGATGGTACGTTTTTATAGGCTTGGGCCGCTTAATAAATACCTAATACCCCATGGCTTACGAAAATATATAGCTACATCGTCGAGAGTCTTTTTTTTAGGCAAATCAATTGAGCTTATATTATAAAGATTTGGTTACAATCAAATGAGAGTGCATCCGACAGGAAGTTTGGAATGCTACTCTCCCAAGTACATAAGCTATCAGCCGGGTTTGCAAATTTTGCATAGCAATGAGCTGCACCATTTGCTCCCCCTGTTGACATGGCTGAAAGAAATCAAATAAAAACCCTTACGAAGCTCGTTGACATCATGCCAAACACTCGCTAATACTAAGCGTGCTCCATCCGGTGTCTTCATCCAGTTTACCACCGAGATGTTGTCAGACTCTACCGCAATTCTCCTTGCCCCGGTGTCCTTTGCCATCACTAGGCCATCACGGATCGCCAAAGCTTCCACCATAAGTACATATTCTAGATTCTCATACCATCTCGCCATAGCGCAAATAAAACCACCAGCCTGATCATTGAGCACCGCTCTTGTTCCCCCCATCAAGCCCCATCTGTATTCAGTTTCAGGAATCCTACAGCTGGTGGTTTCCATATCAGCGTCTCCCTCTCGAGTGTTCTCTCCTCCTTTCGATGAATTTGTAGAACATCCTCTACCATCTTTATGACAAACCTTGCAGCGGCATAAGGACTCCAGCTCTCATTGCCATGCCTTCTCCTATTTCTCCCTGTCCACAGAGACCAGCAGCAGCAGGCAAACAGAGCCGCATCGTTGGCCTTACAAAGTTGCCCTACTAGCAGGTCTTTCGCCCATGTGTCAGGGTGTAGTCGAGGCGGCTTCAGGCCTGTCATTTCCTCGATGCAATCCCAAAACCTGTGAGCATATGAACACTCAAAGATGGTATGGAAAATAGATTCAGAGGAGTGTCCACAGTCATGACAATGATCTTCCTTCGCAATGTGGCGACACAGCAGAACTGCTTTGGCTGGTAAGAAGTTATGAATTGCTCTCCACCAAAATATCCTTACTTTCGGCGGTATTTTCATTTTCCACAGGTGGCGCCACCACTGTCCTAGACCTTCTGAACTTGCCGTGCCCCCCTCCGCATGATCAGCTTCCGACATTTGAATGTCTTTTAGTAGCTTATATGCAGAACGTACCGAGTACACGCCATTCTTTTCAAAGGCCCATGCATTTAGATCCTCCATCGGGTGTGAGCTCAGTTTGATTTTTTGAACAGCCTCAACATCCATCACACTCATATTCTCCTTCAATTTGTCAACATCCCAGCCCCGTGTTTGTTCTATTATCATATCGCGGTATCCAACCTGACAATGGGTTTCATCCAGGGGTGGATCCAGGGCCCGGGCTGGGAGGGCTGCAGCCCAGGCCCAGACCAAGTCACCTGCATAGCAAATCTGCAGAAGGCCAAGCCCCCTCTTTGAACTCACTCGTGCAGTCGTGTCTCACAACCGCACAGCGCATAGTTTAGCTTCAGAAGACACACTCGTTGTTCCCTGTATATTCCCAAATACACCCTCGATCACTTTTCCTAATCCCGAGACTCTATCGCAATCTGGCTGCTTGTTGTTGCTGCGCCGTTCCTTTGTTGCTTGGCTGCAAACCGAAGCGCAGCACCGGCACTATCAGGGCTTCCTGGATCACGCAGCTCGGCTGTATGCCTTTAGGCCTTAGCCTGACATATGTTGATGTGCTGATTGTTTGCTTTGGTTAGTAATTGCATATTTCATTTTTATAATACTTCCATTAGCCATTAGTTTCTACAAATTAATATCCGTTGCATGTATATTAATTTAGGTGTGTCAATGATCAAGCCCATGCCAATTATATAATGCATTGGTTGCTTCTCGATATCTATCCAATTACTTTCAGATGTTTATACACATAATTGTTTGCCATAAAATGTATTTTTTCTACCCAAAATGCATATGTATATCATGATTTTGACAAAAAAAAAAGTTTAGTGGAGACACAGTCACAGCTAAGTTGTCACTCAAAAATCAGCCCCCCTCGTGCTCCATTTCTAGATCCGCCACTGGTTTCATCGACACAGTACCGGGAATCCAATTATCAGACCACACATCAATTGATGAACCAGTGCCAACTCACTTAATAAATCCTCTTTTCAGTATGTCACGTCCATGTATAATTGACCGCCAAGTCATTGTACTTCTCTTTCTCCTCGTGGCATTCAGAAAGTCCGAGTTGGGATAGTATTTACCTTTCATTACTTTGCTACATAGTGACTCTGGAGAGCTCATCAGTCTCCATCCTTGCTTCCCGAGCAAGGCTTGGTTGAACAATTTCATCTCCCTAAAACCCATTCCACCTTCATCTTTCATTTTTGTGAGCTTCGACCACTTCAGCCAGTGAATCTTATGATTGTCAATAGAACTCCCCCACCAGTAATTGGATATGTATGAGGTGATTCTTTGACATAACTTGGCCGGTAGTTTGAAGCAGCTCATAGAATAAGTTGGGATGGCCTGTGCCACTGATTTCAACAGAACTTCCCTTGCAACACAACTCATCTACCTTTCGCCCCAACCATTCACCGAGTTCCCAATCCGATCACCAATGAAATCAAAAACACCATCCATCGATCGACCAACGGCAGTTGGTAAACCCAAATATTTCTCACCCAGTGCCTCAGTTGGTATGTCCAAGATTGAATGAATCTCCTCCTTACACCCGGGTTCAGTATTAGAACTAAAGAAAATAGCTGACTTATGCTTATTCACCAGCTGTCCAGACCCCTTATGATAATCATCCAGGACCTATGCTATACGTCACGCACCAACGCCTGTAGCCTCAAGGAAAATCAAGCAATCATCAGCAACTTGATTGTCCGTACATCTTCGTCGTAAGTGCAACATTATATAGCATTCTTTTTTTAAGCATAGATTATTTTACTCGAAAGAAATATTTTATTGTCTACCTGCAGAAGAAGAGAAATAATTTGTCTTCGTAGAACATACAAATTCACTGAGGATGTGAATTTCTGGGGTGCTTGTTACCGACCAAGCAATGCCACGCCACTTATGTGTGGCGCCGTTTCAGAGCGCCACAGTTGGCGAGCTATGGCCAGCAACCAGGCATGTCTTTAGCTTTACAAAGAGCAAATATGGTACTTTCTCCGTTTCAAAATATATATCGTTTAACTTTTTTAATCTCAAGTTTAATGACTCGTTTTATTAAAAAAACATGTGCAAACATAGTCAAATTTAAGTATTTCATAAAATTATTTATTACTAAAGCATGTTGTAACAATAAATATGCTATTTTACACAACTTTTTAAATAATACGAACGCTTAAACTTAGGATTCAAAAAATTAAACGTTTTAAATTTTGAAACGAAGGGAGTAAAAGGAGATACCCACTTGCCACTGCCCGCGTGGCCGCGTGCGTGTGAGCGTGGCGCCACGGCGGCGCTACCAACCAACAAAAATCCAGACAACGCACGAGACAACGGGAAACAGAAGATCGGGCCCACAAAACGACGTCACTCCAGATCCCCAAAAGGCCATGATCTCCGCCGTCCATGTCCGTCCGAGCCCCACAACACAGCCCCGTCACTCTCTGCCAGTGGCCCCGTGGGACAGCCGCACACGCCACGCGGTTGGTCACCTGGAGGAAGCACCCGCGGCCGCGCCACGCGGCGGGAGGCCAGTGGACGCTATATAGTGCTTGGCTGTTCGGACGCCCGCTCCGTCGTCTCCATTCCGTTCTGTGTCACGCTTCCCTCGCCTGCGTCGCTCGCTCCGCCCCGCCCCGTCTCCGATCGAATCGAACCGGGTGGGCTCGGTTGGTCGCTTTGCCTCTCCGGCTCTGGGCTCCCGGGAGTGGCGCAACGAGATTCCTTCCTCGCACGCGCAAGCAGATCACGCGAGTGGAGGGAAGGGGCGTGGAGAAACGAGGCGCGGGCGTGAGGGGAGCATGGGATCGGAGGGACGGGTCTGGAACGGCGCGGCTGCCGGCAGCGGCGATGGCGTCGGGGCCAGGGAGGAGAAGCCGACCACAACCGCGGCGGTGGCCGCGGGGGCGCCATTGGACGTGCCCACCTCGGCGGCCTCCGTCGACATCTCGCTGCCGCTCCCGGAGATGACGCCCCGCATCATGCAAGTGCCTCCCCCCTGCACCTCCCCTGTATTCTGATTTTTCCTGTGCTCGCACGTGATGCCTCGGTGAGCTCGTGCCATGGGCGTGCACGAGGAGTTTGCTCGCGCGGCGTCGGGGTTCGCGCGCGCGGATGGTGTTCGAGGAAATGCCTCCGAGGGCCTTGGGGACATGGGGGTGTAGGCTGATTTTTTTCGGTTTCTCTGATTTGGGGGTGTATTTTACTTTTCCAGAGGCCTCTGCAAGGAGTTGGTGAAAGGGTGGTCGTCGCTGGACAGCTCGTGCTTCTCCGTCGAGACGGTGTCTGGCGGCATCACGAATCTATGTGAGTTCCTGCTCCCTGATACGTTGCACGGCTTGTAGATCCCTGTCGCCTGAGCGGCTGGGCGTCATTTTGTATAAAATGACTCTAGAGGCCGTCGTGTTAAAGGAAAAATGCTTATGCAGTTGACATCACTTTTTTTCCCTGCTGCAATGACTGCTTGGCTGCTTCCTGCTATAATTGTTCCCATTTACATATGAAGCGACCAAACTAATACTTTCTGAAAAGGTCATGGGATTAAATACTCCTTACCGTCAGTGCATAGTATTTCCTTTGGGCTGTATTATTCCTTCTGTCATGCTTTCATCATTAGAAAAATAATAAGGACCTGTTGTCTATGTAGCTGCACCTAGTTCACCCTTAGGGATAATTGGTATGGACAATGATTCATGTGTACAATGATAATTACTTTCAATCTGTCGTCCATGATATTTATTCGTTATTACTTACAGTGCTGAAGGTGTCTGTAAAAGAAGATACTGGCAGTGAGTTTTCTGTGACCGTTCGTTTGTATGGACCAAATACAGACTTGGTGATCGATCGAAAAAGGGAATTGCAGGTGAGAATCTGAATTGTACGAGATCATGTGTGTTAGACATATTTTTACCTGCATCCTATAAATATTCCACCGTAAATCTAGCATTGGTCCTTCTGTTATCGCTGTATTTTTGTTACGGTACATTTTCAATTTCTTGGATAGAGAGCATGGTTTCATAATAGCATATATTATATCAACTTTATTCCTATTCTTCATAACCTTCTATTTTTTTCTGACAAATTAAAGGTCTCAATGTTCTATTCATTTCTTTCCCACTTTAGTGTTCATTGTTTATTTAACATTCTAATGTAGACTAGTTTTGAGGGGAATTTTATCTTCTGAAAATTACTAACTTATAATGGTACTCTTTTCAATGGTATCCTGCACTGTGCATAAAGTACATTGTAGCCTCAAAATTACATCTCATTCAGGGTCTAAAATATTTCCTAATGCATACATCTACTACCATCATGGTTAGGCGATACCATATCTCTCAGCTGCAGGGTTCGGGGCCCGGCTACTTGGAATTTTTGAGAACGGAGTAGTTCAGTCATTCATCCATGCTCGAACACTATCACCTGCAGGTAGGCATACTTCCATTCTAAATAGTGCATGGGGGTGAGCTCCACATCAAGTTAGTGTAATATTTTCTCTGTTCTCCACAATTTCAAATGCTAGTCCAAAGGGATCAGTGTTTTTCTTCCCCTGTAGGCAGCATTATGCAAAATTTGGTATGTAAACTTGAATCTTTGGAGATGTTTTGTGAAAAGCCTCTGGGAATAAATATGCTCATCCTCATTATTATGTTTTCCAGACATGAGAGAACCTAGAATAGCAGCTGAGATTGCCAAGGAGCTCCACAGATTCCATCAAGTAGACATTCCAGGGTCTAAAGAACCGCAACTGTGGAATGATATATTCAAGTTTTTGAAAAAAGGTAACTGACCCGTGTTACCATTTTGAGACTGCTTGCTTTTATGTCATCAGCATCTCAAACATGATATTTTTCTGGGCGCAAGTTTAGAAGTTGCATCAACAATATTCATGTTTGCTGTCAATTGACTCTTGCAGCTTCAGCATTGAAGTTTGAGGATAATGAGAAGCGGAAGAGATACGAAACAATCTCGTTTAGAGAAATACAAGATGAAGTTAAAGAACTTAAGGTACCTTGTGATATTTTGTGGCTACTCCACCAGACACCTTGTCCTTAAGTCATCGTTTTCCCCCGTCCACAAATGACTAGTATATACATTATTGCTGATCCTTCTCTAGTACAGTGTTAACATATATCTATTTTTCCCCTTGGCCACAAATGATTATTCTATACATTGTTGTTGATCATTCTCTAGTAGAGTGGTAACATCCATGTAGCATAGTGATGGAGTAAAAGACTGGGTATTCTGGTGAGGGGTTTTTAAGCCCAGTAGCTCACACAAGGAGCTAAAATCAGAGATAGCAGTTCCTCCTTCTATTCTGATTGTCTACACGTTCAGATTTCTATAGCATTGCTTGTGTTTTCGTTGTCATGTGTATTATACAACTTACAATCCTATTGTAGGATCTCTCCGACCTTCTGCATGCACCTGTGGTTTTTGCACACAATGACTTGCTTTCAGGAAATCTGATGCTCAATGATTTTGAAGGTAAAATCTATTCCGTCATTGACTTTCCTTTTGTTTATTCATTTCCAGAACTAAACATAGTGGCTTTGTGTGCCTATGTTGTTTCCTTTGCCAGGGAAGCTCTATTTTATCGATTTTGAGTATGGGTCATACAGCTACCGTGGTTATGACATTGCAAATCATTTCAACGAATATGCAGGATTTGATTGTGATTATAACATGTAAGTTCTCTCCGTGTCAGTGAAATACTCCAAAGCCACTTAATTGTCATGTTGTTGATTAACCTTATTGATTTGGTTGTGCTTCTTTAATCTTTAGGTACCCAGATAAAGATGTCCAGTATCACTTCTTCAGGAATTATCTGCAACCTGACAGACCTAGTGAGGTATGTGAAACAAAACAAAAACTGAAATCCATTCATGCAATCGGAGTTCTTTCCTGAATAAACAAAGCTTTTTGTTAGCGCTTGCTCTTGTAACCTATGTTAGGTGCTATGTTAGCTTTGCCTTTGTTTGCTTTGGATAAAGGTCGTAAACTCGTAATACCTCCTTAATATGTGCTACTGCTACATGTCCTTGACATTTATAGTTTTCTTTAAGGAGATTAAGCATTTGTTTATTCTGGGTAATGTGGATGTCCAGCATTCATAGAAGGCTAAGTGGCATTACAGAAGTTCTTTTTCCACCCAAAAAGTGTAATGTAACATTAGGATTTTTTTCCTTCTGTTCTGATGTTTTTATCTGGATGCATATTCACAATTCTCTTTTCAACCGAATGGTGCAGGCACAAGATCTGGAAGCACTTTACGTGGAAACAAACACTTTCAGGTTAGCATCACACGTTTACTGGGCGTTATGGGCCCTAATTCAGGTGAGCAGCTCTCTTGATACTGCACCCACACTTTTCTTCTTTTGGATCACCTAAGTCTTTGACCCCATGTAAAAGATATTGAACGGGAAAACTTTATGACTGCCACTCGAATGCAGGCAAATGTATCCCCAATTGATTTCGACTATCTTGGGTACTTCTTCCTACGGTACGGCGAGTACAAGAAACAGAGGGAGTCCTGCTTGTCCTTGGCACAAAACTTCCTCTCTGAGCTGAGGAATGGCTAGAGACTGAGAATCCGTTCACAAGCCAGCACTGTGGTTCGCTTACTCGTGGTGGGTCCGCTGTGTGATTTTCGTCTGCTGCTGGGGAACTCTATTATGGTGGTGGTAGCCTGGTAGCAGCCCCTCGTTGTTGTATGTGATGTTATATTCGTCATGGTCTGATAGGATGCCGCGCGATAGGTACTCAGGAAAACAACCTGTACCTCTATTTGTATAATAAACGGAGTCCTGATGGGCTCTGCTCCGTGCAATTAGTTGTCTATAAAAGCTATCCATGGCAAGCCTTTGATATGCTGTCCAGAAAACTGGTTACATTTTCTAGCTCTGCCCTTACTAGGTCCTTTTTTTTGAAATAGAAAAATGTCCATTTTACTCCCTTTATCTATTTGTGTTGTCCATTCCACACCCTCATCAAAATATTGACTTAATTTAGTCCTTTTTCGAATATCAGATTAATTTAGACACTAATAGGATTTCCAATCTAATTGTCCTATGTGGTATGATTGTGACCGAGTTAATTTGTCCTGCATGTTGCATGTACAATGGTGCTGCCGTGCTTTTTCCCTTTTTGTTTTGGTTCAAATCAACATGGCGTCTGGCGAAGGGCTAAAGGCCAACATGTGCTCTAACAAATTTTTTTCTCTTTTCATTTGGATCCAAACACTACCTAAGGTTAATACTTCCTTGACCGGGAGAGAACATAGCAATAGCTATCAGCTATAGCAATGAAGACTTGGAACTGTCCAGGGCGATACTCCATCCGTCCCAGAAAACATGCAATTCTCGTTTCCCAAGAAATTCTATAATCTTAACTTTGACTAATTATAAATAAAAAAATATAAATATTTATCAGATAAAATATATATCATTAGATTTATTTCTAAATGTAGTTTTTTACCAAATTTATTTAGCGTCATAAATACGAATACATTTTTCTAGAGATTTGGTCAAACATAAACTACTTTGACTCGCACGCATCCTAAATGCATGTTTTTTGGACGGACCAGAACAGAAAGGAAGCAACAATTCGGCCAATACGTCGACAGGCTTCTCGATTGTTGGGTAAGACCATTCGGCAAATAGGTCGGCAGGCTCCTCGATTGTTGGGTAAGACCAATAGGGTTTGGGCACTGGCCGTCTGTCATTCAACAAACGATACTTCAAGAGACAATAAGACAAACTCAGGTAAAAATTTGCAACAAAATATTCCTAAAATATGCTACTCCCTTCGTCCTATAAAGGATGTCGTTATGGGATGCGTGCACGTGTTATTTTCTCAACTTTGACTCGATTTGTAGAAAAATATGTGCAATATTTATATCTCTAAGAAATTTGTTAAAAAAACTAGATTAAAATATCTATCTAATGATACTAATGATGTAATATAAATATTAATATTATTTTATATGTAATTGCCTAATGTTGAAAGATGTTGTTTTTCTTAGGAAGCGAGAATAATATCTATTTTGGGACGGAGGGAGTAGGTACCTGTTTGAAGTACGCTTGACAGTGTTTTCAGCAGCCATGATCCTATCAAACACAGACAAAAAGAAAACTTTAAGATCCATCTACGATAATTGTATTAGAATAGCAGAATAGGCATAACACATCTACACATCAACATAATGTTTTTAATGGGGCTGAATTCTTAGCCATCAGAAAATGTGTGACATTTCATCAGATGGGGTTCGTTGCAAGGTCAAATAGGATAGTGACAACAGTGAATGACAAGCAGTTACATTAGACGTTGAAGAACATACCCTCTTGTCTCAAATTGCATGAGGCATTCAAGAATATCAATTCTCGGCAGGAATGGAGTTTCTTCCTTGTCATAAAAGTTCATGCCGATGAAGTTACCACTGAAATCAACAAGGGGTCCTCCAATCCCAGCCTAGCAAAAAAAAAAAAAAAAAAAAAAAAGAGAGTGAAAATGGGCATAACTGCAAAACGGGTCCGTGTGATTGTAGAAGTACTTCAGTGTGCAGTGACAGATTAAGTGCTATCCTAACGATCAGTAACATAACAATCAAGGGAATTGAGTAGTGTACCTTGGTGATTTTACAAGTGGAGACCATAAGTTTGTTGCAATCAAGATTGCTTTTTTTGTCAGTAGCTATTCCACGTGTGGCTGTTAATTTGCCAGTACTGAAAAGGCGCCCTACAGCTACCGCCTCACTATCAGTTTTAATTTCCATTGGATGATAGAGATTTGTTGCACGAAGCTCAGGGAACACAATGTTGTTGACAACAGCAATGTTCAATTGTAAATTACAGTACTGCAGCGTCCCTTTGACACATTGTCCATTTGGAAGGCGCACTTCAATCTGCAAAGATAAGAGTTTAGTAAGCGTTCTTTTTATCTCAAGAGTTTAGTCAGTACGTTAGACAAACATGCAGCCGTAGTACAAAATAATCGAGAAATCCACCTGCAAGTTATCAACAATTTTGTCTTCATCATCAGAAGACCTGACTAAACTTGCTGATGTCAGCACACTCCTATGCTGATCATATTCTATAAGTATGCCTGAGCATGCAAACCACATTGTTTTCCCTATGCAAACATATTTCCAGTTATTATTTCAGTGATGGCCGATGTAGAATCAAATGATCAAATTACAGTATAGTCACCATTGAATGAAGCAAGGGAGACAACATTCTGGGACAAATTTGAAGCAAGTTCCACACTGAGTTCATTCAGGAATTCCCCACTAGAGCCATCTAATTTGCAGAATCTCTCACTAAAAGAATGAACCAAGCGCATGCCAACTGAGTGAAGACAATGAGAGTTAGAATAACTGGCAAAAGCATGAAAATAGGGAGAGCTGGCGTATCGGTAGCAATGACTCACCACACATAGTAGTTGGCAGGGGATAATTGTAGGAGCGTAGGCGGTCATGAATCATATCAACATATTCTATGAGTCAATAGCACTTAATCAGTGATATAAATAACATCAAGTATGTTATATCTGGATGTCAAGTACAATTAATAAGGCTAATGCCCTTCCATCTGGTAGAAGTTATGTACAACAGAAATCAATAAGAAACGCTTGTCACAACTTGCATACAATTCATGGTTTAAATATTTATCAAGCATAAGAGATTCACCTTTTGCAAGGATTCCACAAGAAGGGGAAACATCTAGATTACTATCTGTGCTTCTCATTTTCCTGCCTATAATAGAAAAGATGAGTGGAAGGGAACATCATACAGAAATCAATGGACAAAAAGCAACCTCTGTGCAAGAGATTTCCATGCAGTATTACCAACAAATATTGAATATTTAGCCCTAGAGTCACTCCATTTATCATAGTTTAGATGCTTAAAAAATGTATGCAAACCATAGATGAAGCATCAAGATACATGGTACAACATGTTTTCACTTTTTCAGTCGTAATAAAATTTGAAATCATGTAGCACGCATCTCAAACAAGGAGAACCAAGTAGCATTGAGCTGACAGTGGTAAGCCCGTCTTGCACTACAATGAGGATCCTAATACAACGATCACTAACAACAAGTAATATTATGCAATTGTTAATTAAGGGGATTATTTTTCTCTTCTTACTTGTGCAGTCACCTCCTTTGTTTTCATTCCTTCAGTATAACATAGTATATTTGTTATAACATCTGCAAAGAAGTGTTACACAAAGGCGCTAATAAATGCCCATCATTATTATGTAAGGAAGAGTCTAGGGATTTCATAAATGAGAGTATGTACATAGTAGTTTCAAACAATGTTACACCCTATTGTATTACGGAACCTTTAGCTTTGAAGAGTAGGTGTGTACCAGTGCTTATTGGATAAAAGGGGTAGCGAACAAAATTCAAATTGAGGAACAAAACACTGCAGCTAAGTCCTGGTAAGTGTGTCCTGTGAGAGGAGGGAATAGTTGAATAGTGCAAAGTTGGAATGAATAGTGTTTAGTTTGTAATCCGAATAGGGCATAAAAATTTAAATAAAGTGCAAATGGCCAAAGAAAGAAAAGAGAGGTAACAGAAGAGCCATGCAGCCCAAGCTAAGAAACAAAAAAAATGCCAAAATTATGCCTTGTTATTTACTCTCATGTTTAATTAGCATGTTGAGCTGAGACTGAGAGTTAAATGCATGAAGTCTCTCTTTCTCATTTTACATGCATATGGTTAAATAAAACACCATGAAAAGACAGCCTCGAGCCCTCGACTTGCCTTCTCTATCTCCTCACAGCTTTACGCATTTAGCTTCAACAGAATTAATGAGGATAGGCATGCCAGATTACTGGGTAGCAAACTCGCATCTCTACTAGCATGAATAGATAAGTCAGCGGAGAAGCTGTTGCCCAAAACACTAGAAGACATACCCAAACATCCCAAAGCTCCTCAAGCATTTGAGAATTCTACTCCTTGGAAGGAATGGTGTTTCTTCCACTCCATAAAAGTTCATTCCATGGAAGTACCCATCAACATCAATAAGGGGCCCTCCAATCCCAACCTAGCAAACAAATAAATAAAGTGCCGATAACAGCTGCGCCTTGAAGAACTTAAGTAAACACAATGAAATATTAAGCCAATGATATCCTGATGCAACTATTTATTTCCATCAATGTATAAATAAATAGTGTACCTTACTGATTTTACATGAGGATACCATGATCTCTTCCTGATCAAATACGCTTATTGTGTCCTTCATTAACCCACTTGTGGCCATTAATTTTCTGGAGTTGAAAATACGGCCCACAGCGAGTACCTTGCTACATGACTCAAGTTGCACTTGATGG
This sequence comes from Digitaria exilis, assembly GCA_015342445.1. Lineage (NCBI taxonomy): Eukaryota > Viridiplantae > Streptophyta > Magnoliopsida > Poales > Poaceae > Digitaria > Digitaria exilis. The sequence continues at coordinate 2,204,151 of JACEFO010002487.1, forward strand.
TCAAGACGTGCCACAGGAAGACGGGGGGTCTTGGTATTGACAAGAAGAATATTGTTATCCAAATCATAGTCTCCCAACCACCCGGGGATATACTGCTGGATTTTATAGCGCACTCTAATCTGTAATGATAAAGTCATCATAACCAGTATTGTAAGGAACAAGTAATAAGAGGAGAAAAGAATGATTAGCAGCACCAACCGTCAAGTCGTCTTCAATCCTGCTTTCATCATGAGAAGATCTCAACAAATTTGCTGAAGTAAGCAAGGTTGTGATGAGTGGTTCATATCGTATAACTATGCCTGAGCATGCACACAACATCACACCTCCTACACATTATCATAATTTCAATTATCACTAACGATGATCAAGATGTGAAACTGATGAGCAGAATGTATATTCACCCTTGAATGAGGCAATGGAGAAAACACTATAAGACAATTTTTCAGCAACTCCTTTGCTGAGTTCACTCCAGACACATTGACCAGAATCATTTGAATCACCAAATTGCTCTTCAAAAGAATCAATCAGATCCCTGTGCGCTGATAAAAGAAACATGATACAAAATAATTTTGACCACTACATAATGAAGAATGGAAAGAACTGAATTCACGTGAAGGAACAACTGAAAGCAATGACTTAATTGTGAATTATGTTGTGAAAACTTTTTGCTTCTTACTTGCACTGTTTTCTACTTCACAGCTGTCTTCTTGCTTAAATTTCAACATCTTTCTAACCTGCAGCAGAAGAACAATAAAAAAATATCACGCCATGACAAAATTGTGAAAGCCCGTAAAGAGTTCTGCACCAAACAACCCAAGGGCATACTCAAGGGTCTGGAGCCTGACTGCTAGTTCGTATTCTCATGCATGAGTTCTACACAAAGTAGTCTACAACTGAGCGTGAATCACCACAGAAAGCCAGTATGTACACTCCAATCTATCGTGATCCTTGTTGCCTTGCAAGGACAATAATAGGATTATACAGTACCCACTGGCCTGATAGCCAGTTGGCAGCGAAATCCCAGGCTATGTCCAATTTTCACCCAAATTTCTCAAGAGTTTCCTCATAAAAAATATAATGCCAAGAAGCACTTAAATTAATAGAAAAGCCAATATTACCTAAATTTAAATTTTATAAAACACTAAACCTAAATCAGGTGAAATCAATCGATCTTGCGTGGGCTGAGAGAAGAGTCACCATGGAGCAAACTAATCTGCTACCAACTGTCGGGAAGACCCAAGAGTTGGATTTCACCAGCAGCAAAAAGATCTATGCACAACTAGACAGAATTTGAGGAACTATCCATCCGAGGAAATTAGGGTTCCTTACCAACAAAACAACAAGGAGCCAATTACACTGTTCGTATCATACGAATCTCAGCTCCACGCCTGGGCGGGCGGGAAGGCTGCGTGGAGATAGAAGAATTCCTTGTTGATCGCGGGAAGGGCCGCACCGCGCCGAAGCGGATGTTGCCACAATGGCTAAACGAAAAAGAAAAGAACCCTGCGGCGGCTATGGCACGTGAAGAGTTTTTTTTAGAACAAAATGATGCATGTTCCTCATGCTATCATCACCGTTTGATATCTTTTCTGCCGCCATTGTAGGTCCTCGGTGCTCTGCAAGGAACCTTTGGCACAATCAGCTGAAGCGAGTTTTGGCAATGTAAAAATCTAGGTAATGGTTTGGTTTAGTTCCCTTAGTATTGCTCTTCCTCTTTTAAAAGTTGCAATGATCACAATTCACAAAGCCTTTCGCTAATCGATTCGCCACTGAAACTGCAGTCCATAGATGGTCACATTTATTTTGTTTTGCTTGCCGGACTCGCAGACCAAACAGGCCCCCAGTCTTGGTCGATAGACCTGGTGCTGGCTGCTGCCGCCAAAATTTGAATTACGCGCGGAGGCTAATCAATTGCCGCGTAAAACCAGTATTGCCAAGTAATTATGAACGAGAGCGAGGCAAATTGGATATGTCGCAGATATTGTCACTCCTTCCAAAGGAACAACTGTCATGTAAGACTGTCAGTGTTATGTGAGACAGTCATTTGCAAACACAGCTGTCTTGTCAGTTTCAACCGGATTCAAAATCGCCTTCCTTAGGGCACCTGCAGTGTTGCCCAGAAGCGAGGTTAAGTTTTTCTCTCTCCTAATCAAGCACCGTCTGCAACACTGTGATCTACGATGCTCGGTTGAAAAATGCTGGCACCGTCGCCTGAACAATCCTCGATGCCTACTCCAGCAAAGGAATAAGATAATATTTATTTGTGTCAGATGGACGATGGTTAAAGTAGAAAGAAAAAGACCAGTTGAAGTTGAACCATAGTATTTTATTTAAGATAGGGCGCACACTTGTTCTGGGCATGGATGCTGGCCACTGCGACGCGGAACGATTTAGGGTGTGTTTAGATTGGGGAAAGATTCTCTGAAAATACACTGTTCACCAAAAAATCACTGTAGATGAATAGTGTTATGTGAGTGGAAGAGGTAAGATGAATAGGGAAAGTTGGATGAATAGTGGTTTTTTAGGAAATCTTTGTGAATCTAAACGGGCCCTTACAGCATCGCCTGCATCTGTCAGATGACATGACAGTTTCAAACCCCGTTACACTGCGGCTGCCCGCTTGAATCCAGTCGTTTGGGTGAAAGATTCGAATTATACCTAGTACAGTGCAGCCGGGCAATTCCACAAAAATGGCAATACTTGATAGATAGACGATGAGCTGACTCAGTGAGTCCAATAATTGATGTCAGCTGAACAAGACAGCACAGGAGTGTGTCATGATTTCAAATATCAGTATATCACATTGTCAATCTGAAGCCCCGAGATCAAAGCAATAGTGGATGACGTGTGCGCGCCAAAATCAGTCCCATGTGAGGCACTGGGACACTGGCCAAAATATTGTTTAATGGCAGATGGCCAGTGCTGGGTAAGACCAATATGGTTTCGACACTGGCCATCTGCCATTAAATATGGTTTCGACACTGGTCATCTGTCATTAAACAATATTAACTTTCAATGAAGCATACAGGTGAAGATTGGACCAAAATATTCCTAAGAGAGAGGAAAGGAAGCAGGGGCCAGCTTCGGCACCGTCGGCCACAAGCGTGGGGAAGTCGCCTGAGAGCGACGCGAGGGCCCGAAGCGTTGTGGGATTAGTGGTCAAGTCCTTGCTCAGTGATTGTTCAGACTCTTCCCCACGGGTGGATCAAATGGGCTGCACGGGTATGGTGAGGCATACCCTAGGCCCAGCCCAATAAAAATTACCTAGCTTGTAAAAAAATTCCAAAAAATACACCTAAAACTAGATCGTGAGGACTTGAACTCGCAGCTGATTAACTAAGACTCCAAAGTAGAGGCCCTTACCACTTATGCGCTATGAGAGCATCTTCAGCAGACTAGCTGAATCTGACTCTCCGTATCCTTATTTGGCTATCCACTCTAAATGGTTCCCTCCTGATATTACTCAGCACTCCAGACTAGCCAAATCCCACCCTTCAAATCTCATTGTCATACATTTTATTATTCTTCAATTTAATATGAATTAAACTGTTAATGCCTCTTTTTTGAAATTAATAAATTGGTACCCTGCAAATAACAAGAAAAATTCAACGTTTGAGAAATTTTAATTTAAAATATGTAAGAGATTTTGGGTCCAATCTAGTTAAAATGGATTCTGTATTACTTATTCTTATAAAAAAACTTACGTGATTTTAAGAGCCCTATATAGTGACTTTTTAATTTATGAAAGAGGAGAGGAGCAGTGTTTCGAAGAAAAAACAAGACAGATGAACATTGGTCGCTTTGTCAGACTCAGTGACGGAGGATGGCCAGGCCGTCCAGAGTCCAGACCAGCCACATTTAACTTACTGCTCCCGTGCGATGGCCAGTCTACAGCAATAGCGAGCCATTTGCCATAGCTGCTGGAGTGTTGTTTGTCTAGGTTATGTTTACTTCTTATTCGTCCTGCTCACATAACATGTCTTTTTAGGAAAAAATGATTTTTCTCCCCCAACTAAACACAGCCTAGTTAGCGACCAAATATAGCGATAGCTTTTAAAATATATATATATAGCGATAGCGGCTCCTCGAGATGCTCTGAGGATGTTACTGATTTTGGTTACGAAATAAACATATTTTACACATTTTGGTCTGGCATACCATATGAAAAAAAAAACATAGCTCCGCCGTCCCCACCTTAATTTTACACATCAGCAAGTTGTTTTCTTCCTCCTCCACCTCCGTGAATGATTCTTGGCTAATTGGATCGCCTCTTTAACCTCGATCATCAGTCTAGCTTCGGGTCTCTACGACAGGATTGCCTGCGTACCTCGCTGTTTTCTGCATCCAGCTGCTGCCTACAAGGGCGCTGGCGGGCCATACGACAGTGCCTGTCTGATGAATTAAAACAGAAGGGCACCGCGAAATTTTAAATGCTCCAGCGGCGGCGAAGATCATTAGCAACATCGTACGCGTACGGCCGTGGACCGGTCGGGCGTACGCGTTTGTGGATCCACCATCCATGGCAGGCAGGGAGCGGTGTGTTCTCGTGTGCCTCGTCGTAGCAGATATATTGGTTCTTCTATAGGATGCCTTGATTTCACATGTTTGCTCTCTACCATGCAAAAGCCAAAAGTTTCTCGAATCACAGACAACAAATTTTGATTTCTAGAAGATGCTACTTTTTCACTACATATGTTCGCAACACTGGAATTTTACAAGAAAATTGGTTCGATTCCCAGGTAAAAACAAGAAGTTTTCCTGCCGTCTGAGCTGGGCTTCATCACTAATCCCACACTCTGAGCTGGCCTTCATCACCCACCCGTGTAATTTCGCATGTTTTGTTCTGTCACATTCAAAAGCCAACAAGTTTCTCAAACCAGGGACAACAAAATTTGATTTCTGGACGATGCTACTAGCTAGTCACTGCTCACTACGCACTGTTCGTCATACAGGAATAATTTTACAAGAAGAATGGATCGATTCCCACGTAAAACAAGAATTTTTCACTAGTCGCGGGCTCGCGGCATGCTCCAAAGCGCAACACCAAGCACGGAGACCAGAGATGGCCAGTGAGCAACACCCTGGCTCGAACCACCTGGACGCAGAGCAATCAAGGCGTCCTCGTAGCATGTCACGGCTCGACGCCGTGCCGCGCAGGCCTCACCTCACCCTGAGGAGATGCCAACCGCGCGCGTCATGGGGAACCGGTGCGCCTCCAGGCTAGCGCGGTCGAACGGGACGTCCACGAGCGAGCAACCCGACCACCCTTTGCTCATCACGGGCTTCCCGCTCCCGCGCGGGCTGGCCGCCACCGGGAAAGGCTGCTGCTGTTCGCCACCGCCGCCCCTGCCCCCCTTCCTCACGAAGCTCAGCAGCTTCTTGAGCCCCTTGGACAAGTCCCTTCCGTACGAGTCTCCGGCTCCGGCGCCGGTGGCCGACGAGAACATCGCCGCCGGCCTCTCCGGGCTCCCCCACCGCTTCCTCGCCCGTCCCTGCGCCTGCGGCGACGCCAGCGCCGCCACGTCGAACGCCGGCAGCTCGGACACGGACTGCGCGTGGCCACGCGGCTGCGCCTGGGCGTACGCGACCTCCTGCTGCTGCGGCGCAGGCCTCGGCGTGGTGGACGCCACGTCGATGGCCGGGAGGTCGTGCACCCGCGTCGTCACCCGCAGCCTCGCCGGCGCCGCCGCGCCGCCCGTGCCCGTGCCCCGTTTCAGGAACGGCCTCGGCGTCGGCGTGGCGCACTCGCCGGCGAACTCGGCCAGCGCGCCGAGGCTGTTCCGCCTCTGGTGATGATACGACGAGTGCGACCTCGCCGGGCTCCCCACCGCGCCGCCGCTGTTCACGGTCCTGCTCCTCGCAAGCGCTGTGGTGTCCTTCCTCGGGGTGGTCGGGATGGACAGCAACGCCGGTGGCGTCCTCTTCGCCAGAGCAACGGCAAGCCGCGGTGTTCCGGCCACCACCTCCTGCGTGTCCCGGGACGCGCACCGGAGCGCGCGGGGGCTCAGCGCCATGGGACGCCGCCGCGCGAGCCGAGGTTGCTGAGCCTTGGTCGCCTCCTCCTGCTGCTGCTGGTGGTGGTGCTGCTCCGACGAGGTGGAGGCGGCCACGCGCCTGGCGTCGCGGCGGCGCATGTAGGCCTCGTACTGCCTGCCGCGGCAGGCGCCGGCACGCGGCGTCTCCGCTCCATCCACGCAGCCGAGGAGGAGCGCGCCGGCGGCGTCCTCCTCGGACGCGGCGCGCACGAACTTGTACGCCGCGAGCTGCGCCTCCAGCTCGTGCAGCTTCTCCCAAAGCGCGTCGTGGTGGTGGCTCGCCATGGCCTGGCCCCTCGCGCGCGCGAACGAAACGTAGCAGCTCGATCCAAACCCGTGCCTGCCACCAACCGGCTGCGGCGGCGACCGCGGAGAGGCGGCTATATATACGTGCCGCGCGCGATCAATTTGGCGGCGTCGGGGCGTGACCGTGTCGGGGGCAGCGGTCGCGCGGGGGTGGCCTCAATTACTACTCCACACAGGATCGGTTGAGGTCGGGGCGTTTTGATCTGGTCGCGGCTGATGGCCATGCGGGGGTAGGCTGGTGGGGGCAACATTGGCTTGACCAGGTGAACTAACAAAGGCTTGACAGTGATTGGAACGGCGCCGGGGCAGCATCCATCGACCGGGCCAAGTCCAGACATCTCCAAGAAATCACAGGCCTAGTCAGAAAAGTTATGCTGACCAAGGGACTATCAGTCTATAATCGAGAGTATTGTATGTCGTTGTTGATCGTCGGGCCTGTTAAAAATGTATGATAATGTTTTTGGGTTTACACTAGCTATACATGCCAAATACGTGCCCATCATGGGGAGAGCTCTAATGCTACTGAACACGGTTCGAAGTATGCAGAGTATTGTAGACCTCTCAAGGACATGTACGTCGTGAGGTACGGTGTTAATCCCTCCTCGGCTCCTCTTTGGCAAATCTCTACCTTTTCGCATGATCAGATTGCTTCTAGAGCGCGTGTGAAACGGTCATGCAGGGTGCATACGACTTTCGGCGACTCGGACTAAGAAGCCGGGTTGGCAGAATTGACTGACGACAATTGACTCACGTTCGAACAACCTAGAAGGCATCATCACTGTTGGATTTCGTCTTCCAGTTCCAGCCATCGCAATTCCATTGGATGTATGTGTATTCTTTCCCGCTGGCCTAAAAAGAGGCATTGGCCGCACGAGGCGGCGTGAGCATCTTTTTCTAATGCAGAAACAACATTGCATATTGGCACATTTATCTTGTAACAAGTGCGGCCCTGTTCGGATGAACATAAGTGGCTGGGGCTGGAGCTGAATCCGGCTAGGAGCTTATGGCTCCGTCAGCCGTCACTGTGCAGACGGACAAGCAGCGCAGAACAAGCATGCACAAGCATTGTGCGTCCAGAAGCTTCCCAGCAACATGTCACGTGCCAACGGTGACGAATCCGTAAGCTCCCAGCCGGATTTAGCTCCAGCCACTTACGTTCAACCGAACAGGTGCCTCTTTCACCAACTCTCTTATGAATATCAACTGCCTTCAGTCTTCACCAACCGAGCCAATGCACGCCTCTTGACTACAAGCTCCCATGTCCTTGAAAATTGGAAGTGTTAACGTTGCTGTCCTTGCCAATATTGGTGGAGCAAATTAACCACCAGGAGTCCAGGGCGAACACCTGAACTGAACAGCAGACCCCAACTCTACTTATGACTCACAACTGGTCAGTTCACCTACCAGCCAAAACTGGCTTATCACAGTTGACAGGCCTATCTTCAATTCTCAAGTCTAAGCAACTCATCTTATTTCTCCGTAAGGTTTGCACCAAATTACAGTTCAAAAGCTTCCACCAATTCCAAACAAGAGCAAATGAACGACAGTTACGGCCTAACCATCAAAATTTCTGTTTCGTGACGTGGTATCTCCTTCTGATCAGGAAAGAACAGCCATCACGTCGGATGCCCTGAGAACGATGTAATCGCCCTCCGCGCCCTTGAATTCGCTTCCAGCGTACTTGGTGTACATCACGTTGCTTCCAGGAGTGATCGACAGGGACTTCCTGCTGCCGTCCTCACCCAATGGCCCGGGGCCGACGGCTATCACCTGTGTTCACCGATATTAGAGACGTTAGGATGAGCTGGATGCTATACGAATCTCAGGACTAATCCAATCAAATGGAGGATGTATATGGAGCACATGGGGAATGCAGAAGGATGGAATATAATTTTGCATGATTCAGCTTTTCATGACTGGTGAGGTGGTCAATTTTTTTGTTACGCTTAGGCTTAGGCAGCTATACCTTTTCACATTCAAAGCCGCATGTTGAACTTTGACGTTTTGTTTTTCTCCTAGAAGAAGCTGACTACAGATGGTATTTTCCATTTAGTTATTTTAGTATTACCATCTTCAAAGATTCGGTGGCAAATCACAAAAGCAGAAGATCTAAAGAGTATTAATTACTGGACAAAAAATGCATTCTAAAGCTGACTGCCAATGGCATTTGTAGTCATTTTAGTAGTTTGCCATCTTCAAACTTTTGTAGCCATTAATTACTGGCCAAATATTGCATCATTTCTTCAACACGGTTCTGTTCTCTTCACCTTCCCTTACAGCTTTTAAGTATGCTTAAATTGTTGATTCACCCTCGACAGTTGCCATACTACACTAGTGATGTTCACCACCAAAATTTAAATAAAACCCAGAACAAAAGAATTCTTTGGAATGATACATCTTTTGTTCCTCTAAAATGTGAATAAATTGGACATATGAGCAACCATAATCAGCCGAAAATAGAACATATTATGGTAAACACTGCATACTATATACTAAACTAAAATACTCACTGTTCCGACAGAAGGTTTCTCTTTATTCGCCTGTGTCAATAGCAAACCACCAGCAGTTTGTTGTTCAGCTTCAGCAACCTGAAATGAAATGAAAGGAGCATAAAAAATCCAATAAGTATAAAGGTACCGTACATGTGGTTGTAACAGTTCACACTCAAACAGGACAGAGCTTATCTCCTTAGCATGCACTAAAATGCAGATTTCATCTTGGCTAGACAGAATGTATTGAGTTTATTGTATGATTTGAATCTTTGAAGAATAAATAAACCACTCTTATACAATATACACTGTCAAATTTTTAAAGGAGAAAGTGTCACTGAAGAGGCCAGTATAGTAGCATAGTATGAATCCACTATAAAGAAGAAGGAGAAAGTGTCACAGGACCACCCCCGTAATGCACTATGCATGCGTACAAGATGAATAACATTAGTCTGGGGTGCTGGACATGGTGCAAATGTAAGACAAGAGCAAAGAAGATTGGCTCCAAATGGGCCAGCAGTGGGTTCAGTCAAACCAAAGCTTCCTGGAGGGTATGAAAGACACAAAATGGAGTTCCTCAAACAATTTTTGTTACTATCGTAGGACAGAGCACATGAAGATATATCATGAATAAACAGAGCATCGGCCAAAGATATCATATAGCTTTTGTGACTTTTGTCCGATGTATCTCTCTGTGTTCTTGGTGGATACATATTTTGTATTTTATGGTTTATTCTGCTGAAAATGGTGCAATTACATTTTTTTCTAAATTTGGTATAAATTGTTACTAGAGATGTAGCCTTCAATACAACTTGTGTGTAAAGCTACCAAACGAACATAAACAACATTTATTTAAAACAGCATGAGCAATGTGCAGAATAGGAGTATAGTGGCCAAGGAATCTGGATAGTGTCGCAATATTAATATCATTGGCAAACATACCTTAATCAGAATACGATCATTCAGCGGCTTCAGATCTTTCACGTCATCACTGTCGAGAATACCAATGATGTCATCTTCTTTCAAAATGAGATGGTCAGCGTCATTGAATTCTAATTCGGTGCCAGCATATTTCGAGTAGACAACTTGTGCACCAACCTGTACAAGATTATAATTATCACCATGAAATTGTTCAATTAAGTACATCAAACATGTTACTGGTGATGAAACCAGAAGGAAAATTGTTTTTTAAGTACTAAAAGCTTGAGAGTTCAAGGGAGAGAAAAAACTCTCAGCATACACGGCATACAGCTACTTCTTATCAGTTTACCATGGATAGCTGCGCAGCAGGAATAGCACTTTTAGGTCATTGATTATCTCTCATTCTAGATTTTTCTATTTGTAAAGTTCAAATACACACGCATGACACATCAAATTACAGACATGTCTGCCAGCTCAAAGCAAACTTAATTGTTCAGTACAGGCATGTCTGCCTACTCAAAGTAAACTTCGTTGTTCAGAAGTACATACTGGAACACTGATTTCGATGCTGTTACTTCCAAAACTTCTCCCCTCTCCAACAGCAACAACTTCCCCTCCTTGTGGTCTTGTCTGAACTGATACTGGAAGTAAAATCCCTCCATCAGTTTTAGCCTCGGAGGTCTTGATCTTCACAAGTACTCTGTCTCCTAATGGTTTGATGGAAGTATACTGCAAATTGCACACATATATATGAACACAACTGTTTACATAAAGAGACAGGAATTACACAATATATTCTAAGAACTTAAATTTGCCACAAAATGAGTTGTCCGTATGGGGGTTTGACAATGTGGAAACTGCAATACTATGTGGGCACTAGACTTACATGTTGACTTTGACTGCATAGGTGTTCCTCACTAAATCAAACATAATATCTCATAACTCATGCATGAATAGAATTGAAGCACCACAAACATAATAGAAGTATTTTTGGCAGCTGCCTAGGAATGGCATCCGCATGCTGACGGGCTAGTCACCAGGTGTACAGGGAAGATTGGTCATGGAGTATTCAGAAAACCAGAGGATTGTGGTTTACTTCGATTGATTCTCGGATACTTGAATCGCCGAAGTCCTAACCAGGCTGATATCAGGCCCTGATCCCATTGAAGCGACAATCAAGACCTCCATACCATGAACTGTAATGCTATCAAACCTCATACTGGGATTGTAAAGGTGAAAGTCTAAGTTACATCCATGGTATGCAGCAGACTCCATTCTCTAGACAGTTGGAGAGAAAACATTGTTCCTCCTTTATATATTCAAAGGGTTGCTCCTCAGTTCAGTCCTATAATCTGTGCTCTCAAGACAAGTTGAACTCTGTTCAAAAAAAAAAAAAAAAAAGACAAGTTGAACTGTCGAAGCTGTGCTTTCATCTTTCAGAGAAGGTTCTCTTGAATTGGTGAATGAAAGCTAACTAGTACAACCCTGCCCCCCAAAGGAAGTTCAGTCTTCCCTCTTCCTAGCAAGCTCCCGAACTACGAATAGGAGAGCTTTGATTTAGCATAACAACATTCATCCCCTTTGATTAACTTTCGAGATTTCTAAGCCGCACAGAACCAAACACAGCCCACGAAATGCATCCTGCGTCCCTACAGAACACCAAAACGAGGGGCGGCAGCACCGCACAATGACCGATAGCACTGTATGGCTTTGTTTGTTTTACCTTGGGTGACACGACCGTGGCGGCCCTCACCACGAGCTCCCGGGCTCTCCGCCGCCCCGTCGGTACGGCAATCGACGGCGTCGGCAGGCGGAGCCCGCCCACCGGCTTCGCGGCCACCGCCACCCGCGGTCCAGTCAGGTGCACCGACGCCATGGCTGCTTCGAGTCGAGAAGGCGCGGAGACGAGGGTTGGGTTTAGGATAAGGGGCTGTGTTAACCTGCTATCTGCAACTGCAATGGCTCACTGTGTTGTAGGAGTAGCGTGCTGCGTTGAATTGAACTGTTGCGTTTTGGGGAAGGAAGCCGCCGAATTGTTCTAGAAGATTTGAGATGATAGGGGAAGAGATTGGATGGATCCGACGGTCGCCAAGATTTGGGAACCACCACCAACGGTAGCGGTAAGTGATCTGGGCTCTAGCTGGCTGACAGGTAGGATCGTGCTGATTGCGACTAAAACCAACGTTATTTTCCATTCAGATAAGTAGGAAGACATTGGATCAACGTTTATGGCTTGTTCGGTTCCATCGGATTCAATCCGGGTCGGGAATGAAAATATAACAAGAAATTTATGATAGGTATAATAAGAGACTGGGATTCATTCCGGATCAAGAGCTAATTCACATACGATAGTAACACCAAAAGACAAAGAATTAATCCACTAGTCAAGAGGTGAAGAATCATTTCCGGGTCTCTTGATGTGTCCATCACGAATAAATTAGTTTATGACCCGGAATAAATCTTGGTCTCTAGATGTACCTATTATAAATTTCTCGTTATATTTATCGTTCCGAGCCCGGATCGAATCCCGATGGAACTGAACAAGCCCTCATAGAGAACAGGTTGGATAGGATCATAAGTTCACAACAACCAGACTGGTGAAACAACTTCTCTTTTGCAAAAATTCAAAATCAAAGTTACTCAAAACCCTGGCTAAACAAGTAGTTGTGTCCAGAATTTAGCGCTTGTCAAAGAAAATGAAATGCGCTCACGGTTACACACCAATGCGAGCTTACTCGCATGACAATCGCAATTCACAAGCTATTCCCGGTAACAGGTGCAGTAGCTTCTCTGAATGGGTAACACCCTAATTTTATCATCACACTTAAAATTTATTTAGGCAACAATTTTCTTAGTCTTTGTTGTTTTAGGGAATATTAAATTACAAATTCAAATTTTTGGCTCTTAAATATTTAAACATCATTTAAGTTAGAGTCAATAAATTCTTTGTTGCATTCATGCTGTTGCATATATTTTTGAATGCTTGTTTGAATTTGAAAAGAGTTTGCAAAAGTTTAAATCAATTTCAAAACCTTTCTTTTCCCTCTCTCTCTTCTAGCCCAACCCAGTTTTTCCGGCCCAGTTCTTCTCCCGGCCTTTTTCTTTTCTCGCGCTGCGCGGCCCAGTTTTCGGCCCATCTTCCGCGCGCGCCTGCGGCCCAGTGGAGCTGCTCTCTCTTCTCTCTCTCTGTCGCTGACATGTGGGCCCACCGTGTCAGTTCTTTCTTCCTCGCGTCGCCGAGCAGGACTCGAAGCCGAGTCCGGTCGCCGCCCGTTTCCGCGCCGGTTTGCCCTCGCGCAAGCCGTGGTTTCCGGCCTTTATAAGCCGCCGTCCGTGCTCGCGTTTCCCAAACCAAAGCCCAAGCCTCCGCGTCTCGAGTCGCCGCCATAGCCGCCGTAACCCTAGCTTTGCGCCTCCGCTTCGATTCAAGCCCTCGGGTTCGCCTTCGTCGCTCCAAGCTCGTCGTCGAGTTGCGCGTGAAGGTAACGAAACCGTCAAGCCTCTTATCTCCTTCTCTCGTGCTCTCTCGTGTCCGTGTGAGCTCGCCGTCGTTCCCGAGCCGCGCCTCGCCGTCGTGAGCCTCCAATGTCGCCCAATCCTCGTTTAGATCCCCTAAAATAGACTCCCCGCGTCCTAAGCTCTCTCCCAAGTCAATCACGGCGAGAAACCGAGCTCTCTAGCGTCGGTTTCGATCTTCTCCGGCGAAGCGCCGCCGCGCGCCGCCGTCTCCGGCCGTCAGCGCCGCCGTGGGTCGTCCCCTTTGTCCAGAGCCGTTAGATCAAGATCCGACGGTCGAGATTAGATCGAGTTTTATCCTATACCGGTCAACCGAGTCAGCCGTGCCGTTTTTGCAAAAGAGCCCCTCGGTTTTCTTAGAATCAACCCGCGATCCAAGCCAGTTCAAAAATAATTAGATTTAGGTCCTTTTCTTTTCGTTTAGGCCCCTGAGCTTTCTAAAAATAGAACCCGCCGTCCTGTCGCGTAGTTTTTCACAAAAGTCCTTCGGTTTTTATATAAAATTACGTTTTAGGTCCCTGGTTTCTTCTGTTTAAGCCCCTGGAAGGTTAGTTTTAGTTCAAAGAAGCCTCTAAACCTTGTTTTAGCCATATCTTGATCGTTTTAAATCCGTTTTGAGTGATCTTTGCGCTCACGCGATCGTCTCTTCATCAAGAATAGTTCTAGACACGTCTTTGCGTCTTTAAAAGTTGTTTGGTGTATTGTTTTACTTTTATTGATTGAATGCTTGTGTGAAACGTATAGAGAACGGTCCGTTCGAGGGAGATCAAGATCAAGTCTTCGAGGAGGAGCCACCGCAGTTCTTTGAGCAAGGCAAGTGGATTTCCCCCTCTGCATACTCTTTTGAACCCATACACATTGCATAACATTAAAGTTTATGTTTTGTCGCGATGCATTAATTTGATGGGTCCTATTTAAGGATGATTAGTCTTTTACACCCAAGCCTTGATAAACCGGGTTTACTTTCATGTTGGGTAGCTATGCTAGTTGCTTAATCTTGGTTCATGATGGGTTCTATCCAACATTGATGAATATCCTTATTATTTATATCTTGTCATGATAATACAAGATCACCATGTTAATCGGAACATGGAGAACCACCCAGGATTTACCGTACAACCACAATACCATATGGCTCTGGTCTTAGCTGAATAATTAGATGAACTACATGCTGTGTTTGTGCTGCCTGTGGGGTGGTTATTGGTTTGTGGATGTGTTGGTGCGGGGATCGGAAGAGGGTATCTTCTGTTGAAACTGTCGGTACTGGGAACAAACACACATGTAGGAATTCTTTGTAAAGGCTTCGTAGCGTCCCTATGCAATCACACCTCGGAAGTGTGATATTGTGCCTACTTTTGCACAGCATGGTTGGGTTAAAGTTCTTCGGAGCTTTTACGCGAATTGTGGTGAAAGTGTACAACCTCTGCAGAGTGTAAAACTGTTATAACAGCCGTGTTCGCGGTCATGAACGGCCTGGACCCTCACGTGATTAAACTATCGAAACATGAAATCAAATCATTGCATGCATATGTTATTGTTTATGATTTACTTTATGCTTACTTATTGTTAATATGGGGTGGTATATACTTATATCTTAGTAAATAGTTGCTTGTCAATAAAACTTGACCAACTAAAATGCTAACCGCTGCAAACCCAGCCTATCCTTGATAGCTTGCATATTTCCCCCACTTGTTGAGTACCAACCATAAGTGTACTCACCCTTGCTTATATTGGATCAGAAGGTAATCATGGAGCAGAGTACCTCAGCGATCTTGATGAGTTCTAGGCGTGTGTTCCACCAGTCAGTTGCCTGTGGAGTGCTTTTGGAGATATCGTCCTAGTTATCGTGTGAACCAGTTTATTTTGGCCTTTGTGCCTTATTCGTGAGTGTAATAAATACTTTATTTATTAAATATTCGTTTGAGTACTGTTTCTGCTATTCACTCACGGTCTATCATATGTGTGAAATTTGATCCTGGCACACATATGAGATGTAATCGGTTTTCTCTCTAAAACCGGGTATGACAGAATGTTACGTACAGTATTTATGATCTAGCACCTGCAACTGTACTCTGTCCACGGTGCATCCTGGTTTCCGCATCGGAATTCAGAAATCCGAGGAATCAACCAGGGAAACCCTCACATATGTTCCCCATCTGTCCCTTAATTTTTGGACGTCAACTTCCCCTTTGATCTCCGAACAGCAATTTGCATTCAGCCGAAGACGCCTGAGCAACGAATTCCACTACTCGTTTAACAGCTGGGCAAGCATAGCATCTGCACTCTCAGGGCCGTCATTGTTCACGCTTGGGATTATGTGCTCCGGTGATATGAACTTGACAAATTCTTGCAGTTCCGTGAAGCTACTGTGTTCACTATATGGCACTTCATATCTGCAAAGATGATGAAAAGGGCCATGAAACTTTGTAATCTGTTAAATAGAAAAATACGGTCTAAAAGGATAAACAAATTGTGGTAAACATAAGTTCTGGAATATTTTAGTAAAAAGCATATTTTTCTGCTTTAACTAAGACCTCTGGTGCACCCTGGTACCAATAGTTGTAATTATTTAGCGCATTACGTATCTGCCTGGAGAAGTATCAGTCCTTAGAGCACGTCCAGGGTAGATTCACAAACTTTTAGGGGGAAATAATAATGGAACACATCCAGCATGGTACCTGATGATCGATCCTTGCTGCCACCTTTTGCCTGGTGTCTTTTTCTTCCCTTTGCCAAATGCCCAACCAGTAGGACAAAATGCCACTATGAGGTCAAACCGGCCCTGGATGTAAAGTAGCTATAAAATGGGAATACATAACAGAAGTAGAAACAAAAACTAAAAAAATGCAGTGAGATTCTGGTTCCTTTGTTGGATGGCTACTGGTTGGAGTCTGGAAGAACAAAAATGGAACCTTCATACAGTTCACCTGAATGGAAGGCTAAGCGTAATGAAGCGAGTATAGAAATTTGTAATTTTGTATCAGCCCTGGGTCTCCTGACTTCTGACAAAGACCCCAGAATATATGGTTAAGTTCAGCTTTTAGTTCATTTTTTCTAGGTAGAACTAAATTCCTAGCAACATCTAGCTATAAGCATCCATGAACAAGCACTTGTCACTCCTACTTTCATATTGGTGGTGATGTTCAGAATTCGGTGAGAGGGATTTCTGGTTTAGTCTAAATTTTGACTAATTCTGGGATTTTCATCATGGCTCCTATCAGTGTTATGAAATTTAAGATAGAACACTTGGCCTTACAGCATATTGATTGGATAAGAATTTCATCCGCTTGAAGCTTGCTAGAGTCCACATGGGGACAACATGTATGTGACTTTCTGCTTCATTGGCAGTAAACCAGTGCATGATTTCCTGAGGAAGCTCTAAATGTTTCAATATTTGCAGCTTTGCGGCTCCAACATATATTTTCTTCTGAAGTAAACGGGCAACCTCCATAAACAGTCTTTCTTTCCCTGCATGCAGGAAACTTTATCGATCATGATCCCTAACTTAGGAAGACAATGAAATGTCTTGAAATAGAAGGGATAAGATGATACCAATTGTGTAGCTACCAATCAAAAACAATGTTTTTGGATTGAAAGCTTCTGCTTGGATGGCCTCGATGACAAACTGTATCACGATCTCTTGACTTGGGAAGTCATACTGCAAAACAATATAATACATGGCAGGTTAACCAGATCAAAATTCGACCTGAACTTTGCAAACACACAATTTTCTATAAAAAAAACTAAAATACATACTCGTGGATTGCAATAGGTTGTGTCAAGTATTAGTGTGTGGATATGTGAAGACTGCAAAACAGGATTGTCGACCATCTCGGAAGAAAACCTGAAGTCTCCAGTGTGCAAAACAGCCTAAAAAGAAAGTGAAGAATTATATCAAGTAGTTAACTAGTTATGCCAAATGATGAGAAAGGAAGTCAGGGAAAAGAAAAACACTTACCTTACCATTTGGAGGTTCAAAGAGAATGATGATTGACCCAGGGCAATGGTTGGCATCAAAACATGTCAAGTTAACTCCAGAAATAGTAATCTTTTTGTTGAGTGGCAATACATGCAATTTATCCCATGAGATACCAATCTTATGGTGCACAAGACTTGCTGTAATTGAGGAACAGTATATCTTCCCATGACAAAAACTTCTAGTCAGACCTTGGTAATCTGTTGAGGACACACAAATCCTTGTTAGATACTGAACGTCGACATGAGATGCCAAGAAACACAGATAAACAAGATATGTGCAAACCAAGTTTGCTAATATGCTGGTACAAAAATTTAAGTTAGTAATTCAATATAAAATCTGGCAACAATCAATAGAACTTGAACTTACGATCTACATGGAAGTGTGTGAGAAACCAGTGGCAACAATCACCTCTCAAGTAGCGAAATGCATCCTGCGACAAGATAGCTAGTTATGAAACATACTGATCAATATGTTAGATAACCTGTGGACAGAAAAGCATACCACTCGAAAAGGAGTTCCAGGGACGAAACACCAAAGAGGTGTGTCTTTAACCTTTCCTTTACCACCACGACTTATTCTAGTGGCTGCTGTAGCACTTGATTTTTTCTGTTCATTCAGATTAGAGGGTCTGTTGACTTTGCAGGCCCTGCTGCTTTGTCGTTGATCAAATGGGGAACATCGAAAGTATTCAGTAATTAATTTATTCCCGTTCATTGGAAGTTTAGCCTTCTTAGTATTTTCAGAACTTGACACACCAGCTTCCATATCATTGGCACCGTCATGTTTCTTCCTTAACTCCCCTAGAGCATGGGTAATCTTCTTTCTTGGTCCAAGGGCGGTGATCCCCATACCCAGAAGGTCCTGCACTCCATAGGTTGTGAACATTAGTTCTTCTACTGGAAACAAGAAGTGCCATTAAGTCTTGTACACCAAAAAAAAAGGACCAATCTTATATTTTTTGTTGAGAGCTGAGCCATCTAGTAATGCTTTAACAAGATCTTTCCCTCAAAAAAATGCTTTAACAAGATCAAATCGGCAAAACAGGAAAGTGAGTGCAGCATGAGGAACTGCCACTGATAAGTCTGATATGCAAGAGAAGGATCACATAACTTAAGCAATAATGAATCTATGCTCTAAACTAGAGCATAACCTAAATCTAAACTAAACGACAGAATGTACCTCTTCAGTGAGCCATTGCAAGGTTTCCCAGTCAACTTCTTCTCTGATAAAAATTTCCTCATACTTGGATAACCCAAGGTTGCTTAACCATTCGGTAACACGTCTGGTTTCGACATTTTCTCCAGCACAGGGTTCTTTTTCATGGTTGGGACTAGATTCCTGAAAATCAAGTAACTCAAGAATATTAAAATCTTAAAATATGTGACCCTAAATATTGAAGAGAAAAAAAAATTAAGGACGACATATGAACTATCTAATGTTCTTTGTATTACACTACACTAACTTCATGGTGAGTTTTGTAACCCAGCAACAACCAAGGAGCCAACAAGTAATTGGATAATAAGATTAATGTCTTCATTGATGAGATTCAGTTAATTAATCCAAACGAAAAAAGAGTTCATTGCTCCATTTTGAGTTCTTTTATATGTTATTATCGGGCTAATATGATAGAAAGCCTCCGCAACATGCCACTGTTTCAAATTGAAATCCACAATAAAACATTATCGATATATGTTCATTTATTCCTCCAAATAAGAATGTAATCATCTACTAATTTAGCAAACAAACATGCTAACAAGACTTCAAGCAGAGGATGAACACAAGAAAACAATCACTTTGAACTTTCTAGCAAGAAGAACAAGTAAACAATTTAACATTAATATTTAAGGCGCATTAACATAAAATAAAATATAAATTGAGAATATATCGTAACCTTAACAGGTTCATCAAGACAATTGTTAGTATGCAGCTGCCGAAGCTCCTCGCTCAAATCAGATATATCCAATCCACATAAAGGGCATTTCACCTGAAGATCTGACTTGAATCTCTTGGAATCAAATGTGCTCTGTTTTATGGGAGATGCACAGTTTGACTGACCCTCTATGGAATCCTTCATGCACAAGTTAATTAGCTCATTGAGCTGTGTCCCAATCTCAAAATTATCATAACCATCAGTTTCGAAGTCATGGATCCCCTGCGATTCTGGAAGCTTTGATTCAGATGAATTGGAGAAGCAATGCCCCTTACAAGCCTCAGAACCACTGGATCTATTCTCTATAGTCTCATTTTCAGGGGTTGAGCAATGTCCTGCATCTACTTTCCTTTCTTGAGAATCTAAGTTGCATGCTAGCGAATCAGGTTCTTGAGCTTTGCTGCAGTCACCACCGCTAGAATCATGATTTGCATTCGATTTTGGAAGCTTTGGCTCAAGAGAATACAAATCGTCAATCCTTTTATGAAGCCCAGCGCCACATCCAGATGCCCCCACAGACTCTTCCTCCATGTTCTTTTCATCAGTGGGTGAGCAAAGAATCCCTGAACCAAGTTTTTTTGAATAACAGGAACCTGCAGTTACAAAATCGCAGTTTGCGTCTGATTCAAGAATCCCCGGTACAACCAACCTGGAGTTGCAACACCCCTCAAGAACTTCAGAGTTCTTCTGCTTCTTTTCCGTGGAGTGCCACTCCTCAGAAACCGAGGTACTGGAGTCAAGTACTTGGGCCCCCTCACAACTCCCACCTCCCAAATCACACACCGCACCGAGAGGCAAAACCATCGATTTCATCGAATTGAGCAAGGAATTGGAATCCCCTTTGCAGTATCCATAACCATCCAATCCTATCTTCCCTCTACGGCCTAATTCGGCTGCATCAGATCCATACCTGGAGATGCCGCAACTTTCTCCGGCCATTGGTTCCTTCGCCTCAGGAACGTCGCCGCTAACCCTCGAACCGGCTCCTAGGGTTCCAGCACCCTTTGGGGGAATCGCTGCAGCGGTAACCGCCAAAACAGCGCCAACGGAACTGTTCTCCTTTCCGGTGGAGGAGGACGGCTTGAGCTTCTTACGGGGGCGGCGCGCGGCGGCGGCGGCATTGCAGGGCTTCAATAGGCGAGCGCGGGGAGGTTGGAAGTCGTCGTCGTCACAGTCGCCGGGGAAGGGAGGAGCGGTGGTTTTGGGGCGCGGGACGGGAGCAGTCGCCGGCGACGGCGAGTGCTTCGCTGAGAGCCTGCGATTCGTCGGCATCTGCGCTTCCTGCAAGCGGATGGGTGGGAATGGGACAGGCCGCAGGCGAGGTGCGTGGGGGAATTGGGAAGCGAAATTTTATTTGGCCGAGGCGTTTTCAAATAGGAACGGAAAAGGGCGCGCGAACACGAAATTTTCGTTGGGCCTAGGATTTCATGGAGCCCTGTTTAAACAAGTGGGCACTTATGTGGGCTAGATTTTTGGGCCAATTGGACCGTGTGCATTGATCCACTTTTTGACAGTGGCAAACCCGTTTCATTCTTAAAACCAAACAAAAGCAGGGAAAACCTCCACAAAAAATAAGATAATGTGCAATACATTTGACCTCGTAATTTTATCATTTACTCCCTCCGTCTTAAAAATAAATAATGCAATTCTCACATCATGAGAAGTCAATCCATCCTAACTTTTACCAAGTATATACAAGAAAATAAAACTATTTATGGTACTAAATGTTTATACTTAGATTTGTTATCAGATATATTTTCACATCATATATACTTCAAGTTACAAAAATTAGTAATATTTTTTATAAACTCAGTCAAATGTAAGAAAGTTTGAGTTTATCCAAATCCATAATTGCATTATTTCTGGGACAGAGAATATATAGGAGGAATTTTGAGGGAAAAAAAGGCATCTTTGATACCTTACCTTTGGCTCGAGCGCTTTTATTTTTCTGGAAATTATCTCCATCCATATTTCTCTTAGCAAGTAAAAAAAATCCATTTATAGCCAACCTAGTTGCTTTTGTAGTATATGTTTTACGGTGGTTGAAATCTTTTTTTTGAGAGGTGTTTTAATGTGGGAAAGTGCCAATAGGTAGCGGGAAGTTTTTTTTTCTATTTTTTGTATCTGTTCCACCTATTTTAGTACTGGTTGGTACCTTTTTCTGTATGCCTCTTAGATGTCTGAGCTCTTTATTTTAGCTTTATGGACGATCTTTATTTATTTCAACCATTATAAACAATTTTTACTGAAAATTTTGAAAGATTAGCTGTAGGTGCTCGTGAGAAGACGTCTGCTGTTTTGGGTCCAGTACGCCAGCGTACCACTTGGTAAACTTAATGACAAAATTAAGAACGACCGTATCCTTTTCTCCACTCCCCGTGGCTTTCGCCCATTTGCACAAGCTGCGCCATCCTTGTCTGCTTCCATAGTTCATCGGCTGTGCCGTTCATCACGTTTCAGTTTCGGACGCAAGGCAATTCTTCACCCGCCTATCAGGGTGCGTTTAGGTCACCTAAAGATTTTCTGAAAATACACTGTTCACTAAAAAACATTGTAGATAAATAGTGTTCTGTGAATGGGAGGGATGAGATAAATAGAGAAAAGTTAGATAAATAGTGTTTTTTTAAAATTTTCTGAATCTAAACGCTCCCAAGCTCAGCAGTTGTACGACCTGTACTGTACTACGAGCGTCCAGGAGCAGCGACTGCTGAGATATTTTTCTGTGCTCTGCCCGTTAATTGTCCTTTAAGCAGATGTGACATGCATGGCCTCGGATATTTCATATTTGTAGCTTCTGCACGTTTGTCAGCCGTGCATCCGTGCTTGAGCGCGTCTGGCTGGCCTACCATGCATGGACCAGCAACAAGTGGGAAAATCATGTGATGCGCATGCGCTCTCAATGGCGATACTGATCACCCTTTTATGAATGGAATGCGATCCTAACTTGCATGTGCACCGTAGGCACGCCCTGGTCCTGCTTGGAGACATGCAAACAATCTCCATGGACACGTTCTTGCTGGCTTTGTGGGCAGCAAACTTCTCTGTTCATCTTTTAGGTCACTAGGTGAACCCCTCCTGTTGCTCGAATTGCAGTTGTTTGGACTTCGGACAGATGGTACATCATCATTAGGATAACCTACTGCCAGTCTGCCACTGACGGTGTTTGCTACGCATTGTTCTTTGGGAAGCGCAGAGAGCAAGACTACTCAACTCCTTCACATGGCTATCAGGCTATGTTTTGAGTATGTGAATAAATAAACCTAGGTTTACAAAGCTCTGTGTTCAGTGGTAAAGGTACTTTTTACTTACTATTAATCCTCTCACATAACACACTTCTCAGAAAATTTATTTTCTATCTTTCCTATTCATCCCCCTCACATAATACGCTTCTCAGAAAAAAAAAAGTATTTTTTCTCCACCTATTTTTCTTGATCTTCTTTATCATATCACCATGCACGGTTGGCATGGCAGTACTGCAATTAAAATGCATGTGACTTCAGTATACATTAGGCAACAATTCATCGTTGATTCGTTTCACTACTAATGTACATGTTGACCTTAAAATGCCAGCTATTACAGAAACCACGTGTAGTAGGAAATTTGGAGTTCATGCTAGGAACTTTGAAGGTATAATTAAGGTCAAACTAAACCATGATATTCTATTTCCACATCTCTCAGCCAAAGTTGGGTGCGTGTAGTTCTCGGAAGTTTTTCATATTCATCATATTCCTCCCACTCACAGAAAACGCTTTCCAGCACCTACAGTGTTTTTTCTCCCAATCTAAACACAAAGTTAAGACAATTTTTCACTGACCTCCCGGGAATCTAAAGCTCACATTAGTACTGTGGTACTCTGGTTTAAAAAAACAAATGCAAGCACGTGTACTGTGCGGCCACATAGTTAGCCGCCAGCGGCGGGTCATCCACTGTGCTCTCCGTGCAGGTCTCAGGACTGGTGGGGAGTCGCAGAAACGTCCGCCGCTAACCGAAGACCTGCAGGCACCTATCGTAGTACACTATTGTAGCCCAACAGCGTGCGTGGAATCCAGCAGCAAGAGGACCAACCGCGTTCGGCGTCACCGCACCACCAACAAGTTTACCTCGGGGGGTCCGGTACTCGAGCTACTGATCTTTTTTTTTCCTCGCCGAGACCGACGCGACGGCGATGGGGAGCAGTCCGAGGAAGCACGCCGGATCGGACATGGAGGGGAGGGTCACTGGACGCCACGCCCACAAGTGGCGCTATCGATGGAGGAGAGGACACGCCGAGGCGTGCAGGGACGGCAACGGCGAGTGGGCGCGTGGAGCCGCACGGGAGGACCATTCGCCGTTCCCGTCCACGTCTCGGCGGGTCGGGCGGCGGCGTCCTTCCTCTCTCTCTCTTCCCACCCAGGGCTCGTGCTCTGAGCCTGAACCCCCGGCCAAACTCGTGCGCTATATTTTGCCGGTGCCGTCTCAGATCTTGCAGAGCTAGCAGCAGCGTATGTACTGACTAGTACTGTACTGTAGGACTGCGGGAGGAGTCAAGTCTGCAGAAAATCCTCCAGTTTTGTTTCAGCACGTTTTACACTCTCAACGGGGCTATCTCTCGTTCTTTCTTTCGATAAAAGTAACCGCGTCGCCAGGGCTGAAATCGTACTGTTACTTTTTGAAAACAGAAATTGTTTGGCTAAAACTCGCCTCATTTTATTTCTAATGCGCTTCTCTGTTACTAAGGCAATGGCCATTTGAAGCTAGTACTAGATATCGGCTCAGGAAAGAGCTACTGTAGTGTACTATGGTTGATTCATGACTCAGACACTGAAGCTTTCCGCTGAAAATAGAAAGAAAGTCCACACACTTACTACACATCAATAGCACAATACATTACACGCATACATGTTCACAAAACTAAATCGAACCAAATATCTTCCACCGAACATACAAATCTCCTCTACGACCGAGGATCCAGGGCAAACAGACATGAGATGACAATGAAATTTGGAGGAATGGTAAGTTACGAGCAGAGCAAGGCAACCATCCGTTGCAACATAACGCGGTCACAGACCGAAACAACGAACTGCTGTGCGCATACCAGCATATGCAACTCCAGCAGCAAAAAATCTTGCAAGCGAACGGCTCTCACCAGCTGAACAATATTCCTAACTTCACTAGCAGTAACCGGCGGTAAATTATTCTTTTCCCTTAACCTGAAGGCTGAAGCTAAGACGGGCACCGTCTATGAATAGGATGCAGTCTACTGGTTGACATTTTTGTTGAAGCCACGTTCAAATCTCCTGCTTGACGGTCACTTCTTGGCCCAGCCCCAGCCAAGATGTCTTCTCTCCAGTCGATTGCTTGCACACCTCGAGACCAGAAGGGCTGTTGGCTTGGTACGGCGCCTTTGCAGTTATCCTATAATTTCAGGAGCATAAAAAAATGCTGAGAATCAAAAGCTAAATTACTTGATTGTTCCACACTTCCACTGGCAATTCTGAGTGCAACTATTTTCCGTACTGAAAATTTAAAAGAAACTCGGTTACCTGCCCTTTCTCTTCTCAAGAAACCTATGGAGTGAATTCCTCCTCGCAATCGGCATGTCTGTTATATCAAAACGCAAACATTCCTGTTACCGACGAGGTCACATGACAAAAGTTCATTTTAATCCATCGACGAGTTACCAAAGAACTAACACTGTACAATGGCAGAACTGCCAAAGGAGGGAGTAATCACCTGGGAGACTATTCTGTGAAGGCTGTGGCGCGGCTTTGGCGCCGGACCTGTCGACGCCGTCTCCGCCAGTGTTCACGATCTGCAGCAAGTCCTTGACCTTGGTGGAAGGGAACTTGTCAAACACGACCACTTTTCCACCGTAGAAGATGGTCAGCTGTTGCGCCTGCTCGTCCTCCCTACATACAAGAATCAAAAGGTTGGTACCATATCGTTGTTGAATCCCGTCCGGCAAGAATAAATGTCTTCGACAAAATCAGACCAAGATTGCTATATTTTTTAGCTGAATTTTATCTTCCATGCTGGGATGACTGAACATGACTACTCATGCCTTTTTCTTTTCTTTCAGTTCAAGGAACGGTCAAAATTGTCTTCATCAGTTTATACTATTGTACGGACGGTTACGGATTTTTCTAGTTTACCTTTGATTTTCGCCGGTCCGTTGATCATGCTCTTTTGGCTCTTCGGTCGTGGCCTTTGCCGCGTCGTTTGGTTGTTCGGCCGCCGGCGCGTCGAGCGCGGACAGCAAGTTCATGGTGGTCGGCGGCCGGAAAGCTCCTGCAACAACGACGGGTACGCGATAATAAGCGAAACGGTATTGCTGTGCCCAGCCATTTACTTTAGTGTTCACGAGAAGCTTTATGCATGACACTAGATTAACTGAGAGGTTTGCATGGAAGAAGCCATGAGAGGTGAGAAACAGTGCTGCAGCGCCTTACCAGCTGCCGGTGGCGGCGCCATGCCGAGGCCACCGAGGCCGTGCAGACCGCCCTTGTTCTCCTTGAGGTACTGGCTCAGCAGGCTGCACGTGACGGCGAAGCTGGACTTGTCCCTCGCCGGCGCACGCCCGGCCATGGCGGCGGCGCCCTGTTCTTCCTTCTCCGCTCCCATCATCCTCGTCAAGCTCACCAGAAGCGAGTCGTCGCCGACGCACGTCCAATCCAAGCTCAACACAAGTCGCAGAGCTTCGTCCCCCCTTCCTTTCCTTCCTCCGGCCTCAACTCTATGCGGCCTCCGACAAGGTCTCGTGTCGTGTAGCTTTCCTCCCCCTCTCGGTAGCGAATGGCCTTTGCCCTTTAATAGCGCGTGCCCAAGGAGACGGGCAAGGCGCAAGTGGGGGGGGGGGGGGGGGGGCACACGGGCCAGGCCAAGCCGGCCGGTCGGGCGCGAGACGACTCGCGTCGCGTGGCATGGAACACGTGAAAAACTGGTGGTGGTCCTCGCGGGGGGAAGGGAATGGGGATGCGGGAGAGCGACGTGTCGGACGGGGCGCGCTGGCGGTGGCGACGTGACCGGACGCGACGGGCGGGCGAGCGAGGCGGACGCGTCCGTCCGGTCCGTGACGGCTCCCATCGAGCGGAAAGGGTGTGGTGGCAACGGGCAAGACATGCGTGATTCTTCGGGCATAGATAGATGAACAGGGAACTAGCCGTGGTACACATTGCAGATGCGGGCAGCATGCAGGTAGGCAGCGTCGTGTGCTGACTGCTGAGGCCAACTGGCCCCTTCTCCGTTGGTCGAGCCACGTTGGCTAGAGCGACTCGTTCGTGCGGCACACTGTCCTGTGTCCTCTGCTACCGATCGGTCCCGTCAACGCAACCTCCAGCGCTGTACGACTACTGTTGGTCACGCTTATCACCTGGCCGTGGGGCCGTGGTGGTGTGGGGGCTGCGAACCGGTGGGGCTAGCTCGGGAGCACCAGGCACGCTGTCGGCAGCGTCGTCCAGCCAGCGCGAACCACCTCATGTCAAACAAAGTGCCTCGCCTCCGACGTGCCACCGCATCCGTCGGCGGTGTCACACCACGCCACCCGCGACCGCTCTCGCGTCGACGGCGATGGTCTGCTCGCCGCGGGAATCGGAAATACTAGAGTAGCCGTACGGCCGGGCCGGGCTGCAGAGCAATCCAAGACTCCGGACATCTTCAAAGTGAAACGCAGCCGTCACGCACGCGATTCATATGACCCGGCTCTCGGTTCTCGGGGACACCGGGCTCCCAAGATTTGTGCCACGATTCCCGTGTGAGTGCGCGGGTGCCGCCCGGCTGGGGCAGCCTGTCTCCATTCGTCGCTAGAGCCTGCTCCTTCCGTAAGAGTCGTTTTGGATGTTCGTGACATTTATAGAAAATATGTATAATGCTTAAATCTCTAAATATTTTTATAAAAAACTAGATCTAAATATCTATCAACAATATCAATATTATATCATAAATATTAATATATTTTTATATATAATTGACCAAAGTGTTTTCTCGGGAAGTGAGAAAAACACTTATTTTGGAACGGAGGGAGTAGTACTGTAGAGCGTAAATTTCGTCAACTCCTTGTCGCCTGTGTGGCTTGTTCTAAGAGCAAGTATTATGGGGAAGAAAAGTGGGCTGCATAGAGTCCACGTCAGAAAAAAGTCCCTGCTGGCAGAAAGAGAAACGGAGGGAGGGAAGGAGCGGGCACTCCGCTCTTCGCCGGCTGTATCGCTGAGTCCGAGGAAAAAGCCTCTGCTCCCAGCCTGTCGTGGGTGTAGACGCTACTGTTTTCTTTTTTCCCTCCCAATCCCATGCATGGAAGCAGCTACTATTAAATACATGCATATTTAAGAAACTTTTCTCTTAGCCAAACTAATAGCCAAATTATAATATGAGCTGGCTGTATTACGAGCTATATATGACATGGCACTTTTATTTAGCCAGCACTAGGCTGTATTATAAGCCATGCTCAAACCAGGGGGCGTAGAGACTAGGCACAAAGATGCCAAGGTGCCAACTGCCAAAGCCAACTCACGAGCATTAGCTCAGTCCAACAGCACATGTTGTATTGACCTAGCGTAGCGAGATAAAAAATATCTCAAGCGTAAAAACGAGCAGCAGTGCAGCACAGTTACTAAAGAAAATTGTGTTCCCAAGAAAGCACTAGTGGTAGTGGGTGCTCCTTTCAGAATCGAACTGGCATATATGAGCAAAGTGAAGGCATGCATTGCTACATATAGCTCACATGTTCCATGAAGGCGACAAAAGAATATTTCGGGTACCGACCAAGGAACTAAAATTCGAATTTATTTAGGGTATCTATAACCTATAGACAACAGCTGTTTTTATACTGCTACGTAAGCATATAAATATGATGTGTACAATAATTAATGATGAGAGAGCCTCGCCGTCGTCTCACCCGTCGACAGCAGGGGCTCGTGCTCCCAAGCAACATTGCTGTTGGCCGTGTTTAGTTCCAGAAATTCTTTTGGACTCTACTATTCATCTCTCTTAGAAAACACGTTTCCCAGAAAAGTTTTCTTTAACTCTTTTTAACTTTTCTATTCATCCCTGTTACGTAACGCTTCCATAAACACACCCGTTGTTTGCCGTGCCTCCGGATCAGCTGCGGCGCGTCCTGCGCTCACAGCAAGACAAGCTGAGGTGGTTGTGCCTGTGCTGTGCGACCAGTGCGCCTATGCTACGCACGCCGGGAAGCAAAACATAGACAGCACTGCAGGTCTGCAGCTAGAAACCTGTGAGCAGCAGGAAGAAAGGACATATACGTTTCTAGCTACTAATTTTCTTTTGCACGATTATTTACCGTATTTTGATATTATTAATTGTTCACACAATTATGGAAACGGGATGGTTGTTAATATAATGCAAGCTTATGTTATCTTCTATAATATAATAGTCAAAGAAGAGAAGGAGTTGAATATTTAAGAGACATGTAGATTATGGTCATGTAAGCAACAAGATAGCTACAAAGATCAAATTGTGTATTAGATCGCCATGATTTATGAGTCTAATGAGCTTGCAGACAGCAAAAAAGACAACAACTGTCTAAACTGTTGTATACGCTGTCTATTTAATTGTCTCCGTGTGACAAAAAGACAGCTACGGTCTAAACTGTTGTACATACCCTTACATAGTAACCGATCTTAACTAAGTACTCTATGTTCCAATTTCACACTATACCTATAAACTACTCTCTCCTCCTTTAAATTGTAAGTCATTCAAGATTTTAAAGAATCAAACTATTTCAAGTTTGGCAAAATTTATACAAGAGCTCTTTTATAATGATTGGTAAGTACCATGGTACTACCAAGATATAGAATCCAACAGTGAAAAATATGTCTGGTACCTAAAAGTACTCATCCAAAAGTACTAAAATTATGGGACCAAGTACCAGAAAAATGAGCCCAAGTATATATTATTTATTTATTCGAAACTATAGTTAAAAGTACCGGTAAGTACCAGGAAAGATACTTAAAGTACCTACAAGTACGAGTTGGTACTTGCCAATCATTGTAAAAGAGCTCTTTATAAAATAACGAAGTACTAATTTATGAAACAAATAAGTATCAGTAGTTTCTTTGTTAAGTATATTTTTAGATTATATCTATTTGGTTCCATAATTTTTTGTGATCCACTTTATAATTTTGGTCAAATATGAAATAATTTGACTCTTCAAAAATCTTGGAACGACTTACAATTTAAAATAGATGTACTATATATCTAAATATGTCAAAACAATGTTTAATTTTAAACGGATGCAATAGATATTACCCATATTTGTTTCATTGGCTAAAGGATCTTGCATTGCTAATCTAGAAACATGGCTGTATGTACGTACCTCCCAAATATCTCAGGCGAGCCAAAAATATCTCAAGCGTAGAATCGAGCAGCACCGGTACTCCTAAATTTTTGAAGCACCAGTAGTAGAGCCTACAGTAGTAGAGCGTAAATTTCGTCAACTCCTTGTCCTAAGCCTGCGTGGCTTGTCCTAATTAACCACGATGCCAAGGTGCCAACAACCAAAGCCAATTCACGAGCATCAGCTCAGTCCAACAGCACATGTTGCATTGACCTAGCGAGATAAAAATATCTCAAGCGTAAAACGAGCAGCACAGGTATTCCTACTAAAGAAAAATGTGTGTAGCCAAGAAAGCACTAGTGGACGCTCCTTTCAGAATCGAACTGGCATACGCATATGAGCAAACCCAAGGCATGCATTGCTAGTTGCTACAGATGACTCACATGTTCCATGAGGTCGACAAAAAAACATTCCGGGTACCGACCAAGGAAGATTCCAGTTTTCCTACATAGTAATGCAATTATTAGCGGCCTCTTGGGCGTTTATCGCGCATTGTACTAAAACTTATTCTTCTTAATACAAGGACATAAAGCTTTCCAGCGTATTTGAGAGAAAACCAATCTTGGTTAGTACTTTCTCCGTTCCAAACAATATATCTATGTATATACAATTATAGAAACCATGTATCTAAATATATCAAAATAATCAACAATTTGAAATGGAGGAATATATATTACCCATATTTTTGTCATTGACTAAAGGATTTTGCCAATAGTTACTAAATTGTAGCCAAAACCACACATTTTCAATACAAATCTGATGCATGTTAATTGAGGTCTCATCCATTTCGTGGAATTTCGTAAAACTCGAAACACTTTGTCCGGTGAAAGATAACTTTTGTTTCTGCTCACTGGACAACAAAGTCAATTCTTTTTATCAATACATGATGGTGCTATATAATCACTGTAATTGTAGAAAAATGTAAATAACATATAGTAATAGCCCATATGGTGATAACATGCAGTAGTGTTTTGTAGTCAGTGACAGACATATTTTTTTTTTTTTGAAGTTGCGTCGTCTGCATGTCAGCATGTGTAACACAGAAGGCCCAGCTAAAGGCCCAGAAGGGTGCATGGGCCGTTAAGAAGCCTAATCAAGGAACATGGGCCGTGTAACGAGCCTTCCAAATAGGCCCTTAGCAATTTTATGGGCTCGCCCTAAAAAGGAAAAAGTATGTTTGACCACCCTACACATTAGACCGAGTTTAAATTTTCTCCCTAAACCACAAAACTGGATAACGGATCTCTTCAACTTTTAAAACCGTAGTTTTTACCTCCATAATCTGGCTATAAGCGGTTTGTAGGCGTTTTTATCTTTTTTTTATTTTGGCTGAAATTTTTAAAAAATCATAATAAATCAAATAAAAATCATAAAATGAAAACTTCAATTTTGTTGGACTGTAAGTATATAAACATATAAAATATATAATACAATATATTATTACAGATTTAGATCTATTTTTTGCTTAAATAGAATAATTCATAATTTTATTTTCTACGGTCAATAATGCTGAAATTTTTATGGCAGACTAGTTATTGTATGCTTCAACTGTATGAAAGAAGTTTATACTCAATGGATCATGTATAATAAGGGGTGTGTTTAGATTGTAGGAAAAAACACTGTAGCATAAGAAAAACACTGTAGCATTCGTTGGGAAACGTGTTTTGTGAGGGAGGAATAGTGAAAAGTTGGAATGAATAGTGAAAAGTTGGGAATGTGAACAAGGCCTTAGTTCTAATTTTATTTAGAGTATGTTGTGTCCTAAATAAATCTTTAATTAAGTGACACATGATCCAGTGAGTATGAATTTTTAATACAGTCGAAGCATACAATAATTAGCTCACCGTAAAAATTTCACCATGATTATACCATAAAAAAATGTAGTTATGAATTATTTCATTTAACTATAGTAAAAATAGATCTAAATCTATAATAAAAACTTGTATTAAAATATAGTATCATACTATATATTTTATGTGTTGATGTACTTATGTGGGTTTCGACAAAATTGGATTTTGCATTTTATGTACTATAAGTTTTTAAATTTTCAACCAAAATAAATAAAAAGAAAAAAAAAAGACAAAACTGCATTCAAAAGCTCTTTTATACAGTCCAGGGAGATAAAAACTGTGGTTTCAAAACTTCAAGAGGCAGTTACCCGGTTTAGCGGTCTGGAGAGAAAATTTGAACTCGGTCCAATGTTAGAGAGGTGAAAAGGACTTTTTCCCTTAGTAAAATAATTTTATGGGCTGGAAGCTACACGATCTGGTGCTATTCCACTCTAACCCCGTCAGCAGATTAACCAACCATGCTAAAGAAAAAAAGCAGATTAACCACGCTCTCGGTGGCTGATCTTCACGTGGGGAAACGCCGGTGCTCCTAGGCCATCTCGCAGGTCAACCAGAAAGAGACGCGAAATTTGTGGCTACCAGTACAGGTATCCTCATTGATTTAAACGCAGGATCCAATGCAGGTGTCCCCAACTCTGGGTTTCTGAAATGGCAACATGATCCGTTAAACGATACTAAAATACTCATACGCTAGAGCTTTGTTAGGACGAGCTGATATAGAATATTCCCTCAGTAGAAAATGGTAGTTTGGGAGCCGTGTTTACTTTACAAACATGATTTTTAAATTACTCTTATTTTAAGACAGAGCGAGTAATACTACGTACATAGCTGGCCAGGCGAGAGTTTGGACCTACGTATATCAGGTCGAGTTGAAAATATATATAAATAGCTGTAATTTTTGGTCAAACGATTTCTAGGACGCTGCTACACCCCCATTGCTTATTTGCTTTCAGCCCGGGAGAGCTTTATCACCTGTCCATGTTTGCCTGTGCTGTGTTGAGATTGGAAGAAGTAAAAAGTAGTTTTATATGAATAGTACACTGAGAAGCGTGTTCTGTGAGTAGGGTGAATAGAAAAAACTTGTTGGAGAAGTATTTTTTCCTAAATCTGAACATAGCACATATGGCATTGCGTCGTTCAAAAGCCAATAAGCATGTGTTTGGTTTAGAGACGAGATGGTATGGGATGGTTTCATCCTAATTTTGTGGGATGGGATGATCCCGTTCTGTGTTTGGTTGATATGGGATAGGTTCGTCCCAATTTTTTGTTTGGTAGGAGTGATAGGTGGAATAGGATGGATGACAGGCTAACGCTGTTATCTACTTTTTGGTCGGAACCCACTGTCAGTTTCCTTTTCCAATCTTCTTCTTCCTCTGTCCGTTTTCCCTTCTTTCTCGTTAGAACTGCCCATCAATCTAGGCTGAAATTGCTCATCCACGTTGAGTACCAATTCAATTACTTGCAAACCAACCTTCATGGATGTCTTGCGAACCCATTTGACTATCTATCTTCGTGAATCCAAGGCAGGCTGTGCCAAATCGAGGGACCCTCGTGCGGATGCTCAAGAACGAGCAACGGAGGCAACTCCAGCCTCCGGCGACGCCACAACAGTGCAGCGCACACGCACGGCCGCTTGCCGGAACACGCACGCAGCACGCAACATCACGCATGCACTGCAGGTAGCGCCATAGAGGGGGCTGCGAAGCTTCACCGGCAGCCATGGAGGGGCCGCGCAGCAGAGCTCGACCCGCCAGGACTTAAGCTCACAGCAGCGGAGCTGAGCTCGTCGCGGCCTCGTGAGTCGCCCATTGGGGCTGGCGTCGCCCGACGGAGCGCACCCGAGGCTTCGCGCGTTGGACATCAGGCGTCCGGGTTCACGTCACCCGGCGAAGCACGCCCGCGGCCTCGCGCGCTGGTCCTCGAGCTCGCCATGGCCGCAGCGGTAGCAACCGCATCTGCACCACATCTGCGGCGAGACTTGCGCCTGGCCGAGCTCGCCTACATCTGCGCAACTCCAGCAGCTCTTGAGCCTGAGCATGCCGCCGCCGCCACGAGTCCCTGCTGTTTTTTTCCTCGAGCAGCCACGACGATGAGCCGACGAAGGAGACGGCGTGAAGAGGGACGAGTCTGTCCCCTCGTTTTGGCCGGACGGGCTCGTCCCGCATCTGAGGCGAATATTCGCCCTGCGGGATCGACTCGTCCCCATTGTCCCGCAGCCAAACATCGCAGAAAACGGGACCATCCCGTCCTGTCCCAGTTAGTCCTCGTATCCAAACACCTCCTAAGAGCAGCGGATGACACACGCAATCCGCCGAAACGCCATCGCCGCACGACACGAGGATGCACAGCAGAGCATCTGAAGAACCCTGAAGCCGTGCCGGAGCGCGAAGAAACGACACGGGCGAGAGACGGGTGTGTTGGAAGGCATAATCATAATGAATCACCAAATCCTGCTCCAGATCCGGAGAATCAGCTCGAGGGTCTCTCTGATTAATGGATGCCCCCTCTCCGACAAGACGAACCTCTCGATCGTCGTCACCCGCGCTGAACCGAAGCGATCGTGGACCTGGACCGAAGTCACCGAACCCGCCTCCTGGGCGCCACGCACTAGGGCGAGTCAACCGTTGCGCGTGGGGCCCACTGGAACCGAACCCACCACTGCCAGCCGGGCCCACCACGGCCTGGAGCTCCGCCCGCCGTCGCGAGCCGATCCGACGGCCCCAGCGCGGCCGAACTGACTGGCCACCGGACAGGGGCAGCTCCGTCATTCCGCCGCCACCCCGGCCGTCGTGGTTCCGCCCCCGACTCAACTCCACCGTCGCTGCGCCGATCAAGCTGCCGAGCACTGAGCCACTGACCACCGCCACTCGCCGCCGCCTCCGCGCGCACCACCCGTCTTAAAACAGCAACCCGACCCCCGTACTCCGAGCCTCCGCCGGCGTGCGCCTCCCTTTCCTCATCCCTCCCGATGGGCGCCCGAGCCGGGGACGCTTCACCCACCGGCCAGTGGGCGCGCCGCGGATAGATCCCACGCCTGTCGCGACCACAGATCCGATGCTGGAGACCGCCGCCGTCTCGTCCCCCCGCGCCTCGGCCGCCGCGGCAGCCGCCGCCGCCGGGGCCGCGGCGGCAGCGGTAGCGGCGGCGACAGCGCCCGTTTCCTCGCCGCGGCGGGGTGGAGGCGCCGCCGCGCACCACCACCGGCGGTGGGGTCCATCCCCGTTCAGGGCGTGCCTGGTCGCGGTCTGGCTGCTGGGCTTCGCGCTCGTCTTCCTGTGGCAGAGCACCTCCGTCGGCCGCGTGCGGCTCTACACGCGCCCGCCCATGCCCAAGCGCGCGCCGGCGTCGACGATGGGGCAGTGGGTGGCCTCCCCGCCCGTGTACGATCTGAGGGAGTTCGGGGCGGTCGGGGACGGCCGGACGGTGAACACGGCCGCGTTCGAGGCGGCCGTCGCGGCGATCGCCGAGAGGGGTGGCGGGAGGCTCACCGTGCCCGCCGGGCGCTGGCTCACCGCGCCGTTCAACCTCACCAGCCGCATGGTCCTCTTCCTCGCCGCCGGCGCTGAGATCCTGGGGATCCAGGTGAGGCACTCGCCTGCCGTTTGCATCACCTTTGTGGATTTTAAGACGCTGCTTTGAGATCTTTGGTGGATTTTGATTTCTTTCGTGCAGGTATGCACTCCTGGCATGAAAAGGAATGCTACTTTAGCTTTGCTCCACCATATTATAAACTACATTGTACAAATCAGAATTCACTGCAACTAGTTATTCTTGCACGAATCGGTGATGTAATCATCAGTGCACGACGTAATGCAAATACAACGTTGTTTAGTGAGACATTAATAATATCTGGTACTAATAGTAAAGTACAGGACAAACCGATGCTTCTCTACACAAACAGTTGATTTTAAAATCCTATCAAATTTTGCTTCTACTGGTTGTGACTTGTGACAACTACGCTTCAAGATTTCCCAAACAAGTTTGAGACTTGATCAAGCATTTATGTAAACACTAAAGTGACCGACTTGTCATAGCTAGACTGATAGGCAAAGCATGGTGGTTAGTCCGACTTGTATGTTGTGGTTTGTTAGGTCAGTTCAGACTTGTTTTGTTTGCACTATTCAGATTTAAGTTCAACTAAATTTAGTCACTGTTTTCATGCTTTGTCTGGCAAGTTGTTCTGTACTCTTTATTTCACCTATTGCTGCTGTATTTGTCATCCCAAACAGAGTACAAAAATCAACATGTATGTGACGGCATTCAAATAAGTAGAGTTAATGCTGATTTTTCCTAGCAATACATTGTATATCATTTGTAATCATCTACAATTGTTCGGAGATACACATCAAGTGATGATTGACCGAGAAACTACCCTGTTTTTTTCCAAATCTTTTTGTTACCTTTTACTCAAAAGAAATCATACCTGACATCTTTTTGTTTCCATAAAATCCTCTCAACCTTAGGTAAAAAAGGAAAGAATTTTCTTTGTTATTTGATACTGGTACCTTTTTCAGTTGGTGCACTTATTATTTACGAATTGTACTAACAAGGGCCACTTTTTTATGTTTATATCCAAGGATGAAAGATACTGGCCATTAATGGCTCCATTACCATCATACGGGTATGGGAGAGAGCACAAGGGACCTCGATACGGAAGCCTTATACATGGCCAAGACCTGAAGGATGTGACTATAACAGGTAGGTTGTGCTATTTTTCTCTATTGATATTCATTCATACGGAAATATTGTTCCCAAGTCTATTCCATCTTGTATTGTATACATTTTCTACATACAAAACTACATGAAGCACTAGACATGAATGTTGGTAATATTGCTTGTTTCTCTCTTCTGCAGCTCCAGTTTCCTGAAGTTGTTCTATTTATTTTTGTTGACATTCAGTCTCGTTTGACTCCATTGTTAATAGGTCATAATGGTACCATAAATGGACAAGGTCAAAGTTGGTGGGTAAAGTTTCGGAGAAAACTTCTTAATCATACAAGGGGTCCTCTAGTGCAGTTCATGCGATCAAGTAACATTATCATTTTGAATATCACTCTTCGTGATTCTCCTTTCTGGACTCTTCACACATACGACTGCAAGAATGTTACAATATCAGAAACCACCATCTTGGCTCCAATTGCTGGAGCTCCAAATACTGATGGGATCGATCCAGGTTTCTCCTACACTTGCAACTGTTTCTGATTACTGAAGTTTATTCCTTCCATTATAGCTGTATCCTGTAACTTGTAATGTAATCTAGCTGCCACCAAACCTTTTTGCAACAGTAGCAGCCTTCATGCTTCATTTACCAAGCACTTTGTTATTCACATTGTATATGCAGATTCATGTGAAAACGTGGTGATAAAAAACTGCTATATTTCTGTTGGTGATGACGGGATAGCTATAAAGAGTGGTTGGGATCAATATGGAATTGCCTATGGGCGTCCATCTGCCAACATTATTATTCAGAATGTCGTAATCCGCTCCATGGTCAGGTAAGATATTGAGTTGCTTGCTTAGGCTGTTTTGATTCACACTCTATAATATAAGTACATTGATTTGTTTTGAAACGTCATTGTCTAGTGGATGACACCTCTTGCCCTGTTGATAGTATGAAAGAGCTGCTGGGAGTTTGCTACTTATTTTGTTTGTGCATTTCTGACCTTTAGCTGGGTTAGTTAGGTGTCTCTAGTAGCACTCATCAGGCGCTGGGTTCGACTCCCTGGGGTTAAAAAAATCCCCTCACCTGTCCCATGCCAAAGCACATGTATAAGGCCTGACCAAGGTCATTGGTCATCTCACGTGGGCTACGGTGCCGCTGTGTAAGCCTGTAAGGTCGGGCAGGGGTTTGGGGGTTTTTGTTAACCTGCGTGAGAAGGTCTTCTTCTTAGAAAAATGCCCGGGTCTGTCTTACTCTTATCCCCGCAGGTTGAGTTTTTTTTTTAAATTACCAATACATATTAATTGAAGGCTATTTATTGCATGTTACCTAATCGTTTTTTTTTCTACTGGGATCGTCTATTTATCTAGACCAGAACTAGTCACGCATGATATTATGTTTTCGTTGTTCATTTATCTTTCATACTGCCACTATTATTATTGTAGGATTCATGATCTGGAAATCAATCAAAGCCAGTATTCAAATTTTTGTTAAAGCGTTGATTGTATGTTTAATCTCTTTTGAATTCTGTGGGCAGTGCTGGGGTATCGATAGGAAGCGAGATGTCTGGTGGTGTTTCAAATGTTTTGGTAGAGAATGTCCATATTTGGGATTCACGACGAGGTGTGAGGATAAAGACGGCCCCTGGAAGAGGGGCCTATGTAAGTAACATTGTTTATCGGAACATAAGCTTGTCGAATATCCGTGTCGGTGTTGTCATAAAGACAGACTACAATGAGCACCCAGATGAAGGCTTTGACCCGAAGGCTGTGCCCATTATCGAGAACATTTCTTATACATCAATCCATGGGCAGGGTGTGCGCGTACCTGTCAGGATACAGGGAAGCGCAGAGATCCCTGTGAAGAATGTTACCTTCCACGACATGTCAGTGGGTATTGCAGACAGGAAGCACCATGTTTTCCAGTGCTCCTTCGTCCAGGGGCAGGTCATTGGCTATGTTTTCCCCGTGCCTTGCAAGAACCTGGACATGTACAACGAGCGGCGTGAGTTGGTCAAACAATCGACGTTTCAGAACATTTCTGATATCGACTACAGTTTTTAACAAGGGCAGTTGATCCCAATGTATTATTGCTGTAGGAGTATTCACAGCTCCCATAGTCCTTTCAACACGGTTAGAAGCAAAATTTTTGGTAGGCTTTTACAACTTTCACCTCTCAGGCATGTATTTAAGGAGGTTCGACTTGTCTATACTCTCTCATAGCAAGACATGAGGATTATTGTCATTTCATCTCCCAAAAATGTATCATCACAAGCTAACTATATTACACAGTTGACTGTACACTGTTGATAGTTTTTACTGTTGATGGCAGTATACGCTTGCCTTGCCCTTGTTCACAAATGTCAATATATAATGTAGTCTGAACTTTGAAATTGGAATGATGGGTTCTTTCAAAGTTGTTCGTCATAAAGCTTAGTTTGTCTAGATGGCTTCGAAAGAAATGCATGCTGAAAACTACTTTAGCAAAGTAGTAATAGAAACAAAAAATGTATTTAAATTTGCCCAGACCGGGCAGGCGCCTTTCGCACGCGTAAAGTTTCCCCGGTTTCATGCGGAGCGGAGGTAAAAATAGTGAAGTTTAATTCCAGTTAATCACATAGATGCTATGTATTAATTTGTATTTGACGAGGAACATATGTTCGAATTTATTCATATAAGGTCAAATTCATGCAGTTTTGACTTTCGATTTCGAAATTTTAAAGGGAAAACGACAATAAGAAACGTAGCGTAAAGCAGAAATCTTTCTGGCCCATCATCCTAAAAAGAGCCCAATAATTTGAAGCTTCTTAGTCACGCAAACGATTTGTCACTCTGTCATCCACACTCTGGCGCCTCATTGGCCGGCTATCCTTGCATGCCACGCCCTCTCCCTCCCTATCCTCAAAACTCGCCAGCGGATAATAAAGCGCGGCATCGCACGCACTCACCGGCGAAATCCGCCTCCTTCCCGATCACCTTCCCCTCCGCTCCGCTCCTCCCCCACCATGGCTCTATCCGCTGGCTCGTTCGCGGCATGCAGCCTCCAGCCAAGGTAATCCATCGTCCTCTGAGCACCGCCACACGTAGTCTTGACTGTGCCTGACACTGACAGCGCCGTTGTTTGTGTGCTCTGCTTCTGCAGCAGAGGTAGCATTCGGGCATGCCATGCCCCGAGGGCGCCGCCGCCGCTGCAGGGCCCCGGCGCGGCGTCGTCTACGAGGACGACGGGGCTCCGGGCCAACGCGACCAAGGGCGTCTCCGCCGTGTGCGAGCCGCTGGGCCCCGACCGGCCCATCTGGTTCCCCGGCGCCACCCCTCCCCCGTGGCTCGACGGCAGGTAAGCTCCCCGAGCACCATAGACACAAAAATACTAACCTCAGACTGACATTTCTTCGCAATTTGACATGCCATCATCGACGCCAGTGTATGTACTGACATTTCTTGACGAATTGTGTTGTAGCCTCCCAGGAGACTTTGGATTTGACCCTCTGGGACTAGGTAACACTATCGTTCTTGTTCCTCAGCAAAATGCCTGTGTGCCACATATGAGTCTTGTGCAGAGCACCCTGAATTCTGAACGCGGCTGCCATGCGCGTAGGGTCGGAGCCGGAGCAGCTACGGTGGTTCGCGCAGGCGGAGCTGATACACGGGAGGTGGGCGATGCTGGCGGCGGTGGGGATCTTGATCCCGGACCTCCTGTCGCGGTGGGGCTTCATCGACGCCGGCTTCTCGTGGTACGACGCCGGGTCACGCGAGTACTTCGCGGACCCGTGGACGCTCTTCATCTCGCAGATGGCGCTGATGGGTTGGGCCGAGGGCCGGAGGTGGGCGGACCTCATCAACCCGGGCTGCGTGGACATCGAGCCCACGTTCCCGAACCGCAAGAAGCCCGTCCCGGACGTGGGCTACCCAGGCGGGCTGTGGTTCGACTGGGCCAACTGGGGGCGTGGGTCACCCGAGCCCGTCATGGTGCTCCGCACCAAGGAGATCAAGAACGGCAGGCTCGCCATGCTCGCCTTCCTCGGCTTCTGGTTCCAGGCCGTGTACACCGGGCAGGGACCCATCGACAACCTCCTCGCCCACCTCGCAGATCCTGGCCACTGCAACGTCTTCTCGGTGCGTGCTGCCCTCTCGATCGCCTTGTGTTGATTCTCCTGTGTGTGTGTGTTCATGGCTGGTGATGGCTCACAAGTTGTTGCTGGGTTTGGTGGTTCTGATCTTTGCAGGCGTTCACGTCCCACTGAAAGCTAGTTACTTCATCACACAGAGAAGAACGGGGGCATGCGGTGAACACTTTGTACCTGGCCGCAGTAGCGGAACCAGCAAAAATTACAAGGGAGGCTAGAAGTCCAAGATTAATACAGTGACTAAGTGTACTTGACACTAAGTTTTCGTGGTTTACACATCCAAGCATATGTAGCCATAAACCATACTAGACTATACACAAAAGCTAGCTACGTTTTACACAAAAGGTTAACGAAAACCGACATTTTTCATTTAATTCGTGCTTTCCGGTTCTTCCTTACATAGAGAGATCAATAACTGAATCCATCGCGAACTTAATAGCAATCTCCCTCTCGATATATTATGCAAAGCTTCACCTGTTCGTCAACTGCATACTCCCAAATTTGGCACTGTAAACCTCGATCGCGCTTGCCTACCAAAACACGACCTGAATTGAGTTTCACAGAACTTTAGGAGATGGTTGCCTGCGTTCTTCATCTTCACGCACGACGTTTTCTTCAGAACTTTAGGTGCTGGTTCCCTTCTGCCTCCACGCATTGCCCCTATCCGGCGGCGGTGGCATCAAGGCTCGCGATCTCACATTCTCACTCGTCGGTGGTGAAGGCGAGCCGATAGCCATGGCCATGGGCAGCGGCGGCGTCCCTACCTCTGCACACGGCACGGGCACACCTGCAATCGCCCTCCAGGCTTTGTTTCTTGGGTTCTGGCGGTCTGCAGTCAGCTACCGTTCACGTTCAGCATCTCCAGTGGGGCATGTAAATTTAGGCTCTCAAATCCTATTTTACAAGTTCACATGTAAAATTTAGAAGCCTAAATTTGCATCTAACTCTAGTGGAGCATGCATCCATATACTAGTGAGGCATGAAAAATGGTGGGATCCATGGTTTGAGAATGAGGATGATGGTTTGAGAGGGAGGATGAGAGGCTCCCAAATCTAGGGGCTTGGAGGAGAAATTTGGGAGGGCTTGTAAAATATAGGAGGGAGTTTAGGAGCCCCGCTGGAGAAGATTATTTTGCTTTGGCTCCTAAAATTTAGAGTAAAAACCCATTTAGAAGCTCCCACTGAAGATGCTCAAATGGGAAAGTAGACTAGGAAATACATGGCCTGCTGATGGTCGGCCATGGTCTGTTGGCCTGTTAGGCAATTGGCACTAGGGCTTGCTACGACGCTGCCGGCCTGCTTTAAAAAGCAAGTTGTGATCTTGGGCAAGTGCCGCAGTTTGTATGATCAAATAAAATGGTATGCTGGGAGAAATCCTACTAGAACAATACTAACAAACAGAGCGCAACTAGCTTTTTTTTTTTCCCTTTCCCACCAGGCAGAACACCGTAGATACTACGACAATGCAAACGGATAATATCAAGGCCATGTTCAGATTCCCAACTATTCACTATTCATTCCAACTTTTCACTATTCATTCTATCTTTTCACTATTCCTCACTCACAAAACACGTTTTCTGGTGAATGCTACAGTGTTTTTTTTACGATCTAAACACAAATGCTTCTGCAGCCTCAATGCCTCATCCTTCGCCTGCTTGGTGCAGTGTGCGAGTGCGGCAGCGTTAAACAACGGAAAGATTCATCAGCTCTACTCGAGTGTCAACGGGCGTTAAACAAAGGAGAGGAGACAGGACAAAGGAGATTCGGACACTGGGCCGTCATGAAAGTCAAACCCGCGACACCTGTGTCACCAAGAACCTTCCAAAATGGAGCCTGCTGTCCGCTCGTTGGTGCCTTGTCCTGCCCGACAGCAGGTGCAGCTGTCACAAGCTGTGCGTGCAGTCTCGAGATTGGCGACCGGTTCTGATGTGCAGAGGCAGTAGAAACGAGCAGGTCAGCAGGACGAGCATTTCGAGCAGCTGGCTCAAGCTATCAGCACGGTGTTCTTCAGAATCTCGGCAACAGGGGATTCGCAGCTGGACCTGGACGGCATGCATTGTTTCCCTGTCAGGAACGGCACAGCGATCCACGGGCGGGAACATGACGGCGCGGCGTTCGCCGGTCTCCCCATGCACGGGCATCGCGACCTGTTCAAAGTTGTTTTCGCGAGGTGTCATGCAGAAATCGAATCAACACCACAATCGGAGGTGGCAACACACGATGTCCCCGGCGTCTTTCTTTTTCCTCCGTCTTACTGCTGCGACTGCCGGCGCCGGCGCTCTTCCGCGCCGCTCAATCTCTCGCTCTCTATCCGCTACCGCCGCAGCTCCTTCAACTCCGACGAAGTCAACAAATACTTACATTTTGAGAGGAGGGAGTATTCATCAATCATCAGGTGGCTTCTTCTTCTATTTGGGTAGTACTTCATATATAAAAAAAGAAAAGACAAAGGAAAAATAAGGCTGCTTCTGGTGCCTGTCCCCTTGGCTCCTTGTGTTCGTCGAGACAGGACACCCAAAGAAACCGGTTTGGTGTCCCTGCCCTTGCGCGCGCGGCCGTTCTAAATTCACGTCATTCTCTTTCGAATCTTGTGATGAGATCGAGCTGAGACGACTCGGTCCCAATAAGATAATATCTATTTCTGAAGCCAGGTTAAATGGCTACATCAACCCGATTTTAAACATACGATGGATGGATGCGTATCGTTATCGTACGTGAGATTGAGAAAAGCATGCGCGAATTGTCTTTCTGTGATGTCGTTTGATGAATTTGGAAGCAGCTAATTCTGGCCGGAAAATCGAACTGATTGTAGCTGAAGGCAGCAAGGCTCTACCAGCATCAGCCAGCAATGGAGAGGGCAACATAATCGGCATCCCATTTCTTGAAAGGACGCCGGACAAGTAACGCCGCTCCTAAGCAAAGCATGGAAAGGGGGCAGAAGCTAGCAGTCAAAGCGGAAAAAGCCCCAAACAAGGAAGAGGAAGAAGAAGAACTAGCTTGGTTGCTCCTGAAAGGATGACGATCGCAAACACTTTCAGAAAATCGACAGCAGTTTCCACTTTCGTATTATCTAAAGTCTTACTATTGCTTCATAAAAAATATTCATCCATGATGCAATGCAATCACTAGTCGAGGCCTAGTCCTTTCCCCTTTTTTTATGTCTCTGGAAAACAAAAAAATAATGCTCAGCTTGAATGGTTTTTGTCATGATTATGTGATGCCGATTTATCAACAGTTAGGCATTATGTTAGGCCCCATCGCCGATCCTCGGCAGTTGTCAGGCACCAGAAACCGGTACTGTTCCTGCGCCGCTGCTGGTGTGCCGTCCCCTCCCGGACCAGCTGAATGAGCTGGCTGTCTCTCAGCTTACCCGCTGCCCGCCTCATCTCATCATCGTCGTCGTCGTCTTATGCGCTTGCTCGTTCCATAACTGTCTCTCGACACCTCAGATTAGCAACCAACGGTTTTGTTTTCAGGAGTCCATCCATGCTCACCAGGACAGCCGGTTACCACCCGCGTTTATCATCGGTGTGCTACCGTGGCCTCATTAGCTGGGCTGTCGACACGTGATGGTCGCGTTGTCCAACGTGACGACGCCTTTGAGTATTTGACCACGTCAAGGTCGCGCCCTCGGACAACCAAAAGCCGAGATGAGACGCACGAGCGTGGTACGTGACCAGCGACGCTGTGATGACTGGCTGACAGCCTGTAGTGTAGTACGTGTCCCTCCTCTACAGAAGGAGCCGACGAGCCACAAGCTCGGCGCTAGACACTGACATCCGGGCCCCGCCACTGGCCCGGAGTCGGCCACACCGGCAGCAGGTGCGTGGCGTGTCCCCACCAATCAGTGCCGCCCGCCGTCAGCCACTAATCCGGGTGCTAACGCAGAAGGAAGGAAGCGAAATCGCCGAGATGGAGGAGGCGATTAGATAAAAAGCAGGCGGTCTTAGCGGGACCAGCAGACGACAGCGCCCCTCCTCCTCCTCTCCTCTTTTCCTCCCTCGCGTCGCCGCCGCTGATTGCTGTGTGCCACTGCTCTTCGCGGGCTCCGCCTCCGCCGA
This sequence comes from Digitaria exilis, assembly GCA_015342445.1. Lineage (NCBI taxonomy): Eukaryota > Viridiplantae > Streptophyta > Magnoliopsida > Poales > Poaceae > Digitaria > Digitaria exilis. Next base: position 2,248,353 of record JACEFO010002487.1, read on the forward strand.
GGCCCGCGCTCCACGATCGCCCGCCGGAGGTCCTGCTTCCGCCCGCCGCGCGCGCGCGCGCGCTGTAGCGTAATTTGGGGAGGTGGGAAGCGGGAGCCAGGAGCGCCATGGAAGTGTCCGCCGCGGCGGAGCTGGAGGCCGCGGAGAGGGTGGTGATGCGGTGGGACTCCTCGGCGGGCGGGGACGAGCCGATGATGTTCGACGGCGCCGGCGACCGCGCGGAGGCGGAGCGGTTCCTCCGGGCGCTGGACGACATCCGACGCCTGGCGCCGCCGTCGCCGTCGTCGGCGGCCGTGCAGGTGGCGATGGCGCGGCTCGAGGACGAGTTCCGCCACGTCCTGGTGGGGCGCGCGCTCGACCTCGAGATCGAGGCGCTCGCCGGCCTCAGCTCGCTCTCCATGTCCAGCGACCGGAGGAACTCCGACGCCACCGACGCCGGGGACGACGACGACGGCAGCTCGGTGTCGTCCTCCGTCGGCCGGCGCAGCAGCTACCGCTCCCTGCTGAGCATCCGCGAGATCGACCTGTTCCCCGCGGACGCCATCTCCGACCTCCGCGCCATAGCCTCCAGCATGGCCGCGGCGGGGTACGCCCGCGAGTGCGTCCAGGTGTACGCCTCCGTCCGCAAGCCGGCCGTCGATTCCGCCCTCCGCCGCCTCGGCGTCGAGAAGCTTAGCATCGGCGACGTCCAGCGGCTCGAGTGGGACGCCCTCGAGGCGAAGATCCGCCGCTGGATCCGCGCCGCCCGCGCCGCCGTCCGCGGCGTCTTCGCCAGCGAGCGCCGCCTGTGCTTCCACATCTTCCACGACCTCCCGCTGTGCGGTTCCACCGCCGCCACCGCGGCTGCCACCTCCCACGACACGCCTTTCGCCGAGGCCGTGAAGGGGGCGGCGCTGCAGCTCTTCGGCTTCGCGGAGGCCATCAGCATCGGGCGCCGCTCCCCCGAGAAGCTATTCAAGATCATCGACCTGCACGACGCGCTCTCCGACCTGTTGCCTGACATCTCCGACATCTTTGCTGCCTCCAAGGCCGCCGAGTCGATATATGTACAGGCTGCCGAGATCAGGTCGCGGCTGGCCGACGCCGTGCGAGGGATACTCTCGGAGTTTGAGAACGCCGTGCTCCGCGACCCGTCCAAGACTCCGGTACCAGGCGGCACCATCCACCCGCTCACTCGCTATGTTATGAACTACAGCAGCCTCATTTCGGACTACAAGGCCACCCTCTCGGAGCTGATCATCTCGCGGCCGTCAGCTAGCTCCCGGATTGCTGCTGAGGGCAATGAGGCGGCACCAGCCTTCCCTGACCTTGACCTGCCCGATCCTGACAGCCAGTTGCCCCTTGCCTCTCATCTTATCTGGATTATTGTTGTTCTTGAGCACAACCTTGAGAGCAAGGCGTCACTCTACAAGGATGCCGCACTTTCTCATTTGTTCTTCATGAACAATGTGCACTATATCGTGCACAAGGTAAAGGATTCAGCTGAGCTCCGAGGGCTAATTGGGGATGTGTATTTGAGGCGACTCACAGGGAAGTTCCGGCAGGCTGCCACAAGCTACCAAAGAACTGCATGGTTGAAGATCCTGAATTGTCTCAGAGATGAGGGCCTCCATGTTAGTGGTGGCTTTTCGTCTGGGATATCGAGATCAGCACTAAGGGAGCGATTCAAGGCTTTCAATGCTGCATTTGAGGAGGCTCACAGGATCCAGTCAGCCTGGTATGTGCCAGACACACAGCTGAGAGAAGAGCTTAGGATCTCAATTTCAGAGAAGCTGCTCCCAGCGTATCGATCCTTCCTTGGCAGGTTCCGCCATCACATAGAGAATGGCAGGCACCCAGAGTTGTACATCAAATACTCAGTTGAGGATCTTGAGATAGCAATGGCCGATTTCTTTGAGGGAGCTCCACCATCGCAGCATAACAGGAGAAGATCTCATGGATGAAAGATGGCTTAAAAAAGCTGAGTGTTCGAACCATGGATTCTTTAATTCTTTTGGAGGGGAAGGCCAACAAGTGCAGTTGGTTCTTTTGTTTTGTTCTCCTGAGACTCAGCACTATAGTTGGTGATGATTTCTTCGTCTAGAGGTAATCTGAAATAGGATCAGGATCTTGATAAAGCTGTCAAAAGCCTCATTTGGTCTTCTTGTAAGAGAGCTTGTTCATTTTTTACACTATGTCTATATTTTTTGCTAGTGTGTTCATATAGAAACGTTCTAGTCATGTAACATAGTTGTAGCCTGTAACTTAATTGTTTGACATTTAGCTGAGTGTTTCATCAATCATTTTGGTGGTTCACTTGTATCTGAAGAATGCTGCTTGGTAGACCTGCATAAAGATATTGTTATGTTGGGCTTACACATACACGATTATGAAATATATGTTTGGAGGATCTTCTTACTTATATCTCTTTATGGTCATAACACCAAATCAGGGTGTACTATAACTTTATCCACTATACAATTACATTGTCTACAATCAAAGTTACAGTTGTATTTTCCATGCAAGTATTTGACTGAAAATAAGCAGATATGTTTGTCCAATTCTCTCAACTAATGAGAGCAAAATTTAGCATTACTCTTTTTATTAACTTTTTTCGTTATTTAGGAACTACTGCGATGCCTCGGTTTGATTTTTTTCCGAACATATAGATATCAATCAGTTCAGGGCTCTGATGTGTTCATCTATTTGGTAAATGCTCTTTTCTTGCAGCACAGCATTATATTATGTCAATGGGCTTTATAACTTTTGTGCATGCTACACTGCATAATATGTTGATCTACTAGACTACTACTGATTACTGAATGTGGCACGCATTTGTCTCTGCTGTTGAAACACTTTTATCATGTCAAATTTCTTTTTCTTTCGTCCGTTTTTCGTTTTTCTGTTAGTGAAGATATGCATCTCATGTTATACCATGTTTCTGAGTCATATACTCTTCGTAGTTTATACTACTTTACTTTCTTTCTGCTTGCTAACAAAAAACTTCCTCTAGTTTTCTGTGGATGAACTAGGAACTGAAACAGCAATTAACAATGCTATAAATCAAATTGTAATTTAATTATGACTAACTAATTGCTTGCAGTATTGGTCAAACTCTACAGTTTCTGCTAACAGCAGTTATTTCATACAGGGGTTTCGAATAGCATTCCCTTGTCAAGAGGTGACCTGGACGCGAACAGAAAAAATAAAAAATGTAGGAGGCGGTAGGCACCAATGAGCAGTATCTGGTATGCAGGACGGAGCTTCTCTTTGGCCGCCACCGTGAACTCAGAAATTTGCTGGAATGTTCATTTTCCACCATTCAATTGCTTGGTTAAACTAATTCGCTCTCATATTGCCCCCCCCTCTCAATCGATTGGCAAGTCCGTCGGTGCTGCCGTGCTGGTATGTGATGTATCATGTATGTAACACTGATGACATGAGCTTGGCTTGTTCTGTTGATCAAGAACAGGGAAGTGGTAGGAATCCTGTGATGACCCTATCCATATCGCTATGTGTTTCTGTTTTTGGCGGTGCTGGAGTTGCAATTAATTCCGAACACTGAATTTTGAGACACTAAGCTGATGATATTGATGGTTTGTCAATCGACTCTGTTATTTTTACCGTAGCCTTCTCTTTCTGCCTGCGGCTCAGCGACTGAGTAGGTGATTCTAAAACGGGCGATTGATTTTGGGGGTATCCCTGTTGCCTTGATGTTAGCTTTATTTCACTCGCCTGGAGAAAGAATGCCAGGTCACTGCAGATGCGTCCAGGAACTGTTATCCAACGCTGATCAAACATGAAGAATGCAGTTCCTAATCCTCCCAGTTAGGATGATTGACAAGGGTCTTTCGAAAAAAAAAGGGTGATCGACAAGAAAAGGAATCACGCCTGTCAACTAGCATCAGATCGGTGTTGCTGATTCCACCAACTCAACCATGATTAAACTGGCAAGTATAAAAAAAACATGATTAAACTGGCTATGTACACTACTAGACCAGGCATCTCGTGGCATGGCAAACGATGGAGCAAGCACACGACTACACGAGCGGGAGAAGAGTCACTTCCTCTGTACCGCGGAGCAGCTGTGCCTTCCACAGTGCCGGGACAAGGATGCAAGCGGGAAGACAGTGACGAGGCGTGCCGGTCCAGCCGCGCCGTGCCCGTGACCGGGCGCGCGCTCTCGGCCCCGGCGTGCGCCTCGTGAGCCGACGACCAGGCGAAGCGAGGTGTCGCGTCCCGGCGGCCAATGCTTTGGCAGATGACCCAGCGGCGAGCGGTTAGTGGTCACTGGTTAGGCGGCGCTGCTCGGCTCGCTGCCGCCCCTCCAATCAGCCGCGCACATGCAGAGACGAGTAGACAACCGTACTCATCCAGGCGATGCGTTAGGTTTCTGTTGGTGTTTGGGCGCCGAGGTAGGCCGAGCCATGTGTTGGTTGGATGCTGGCATGTTGGGGCACTGACATTCTCGAGAGACCAGACCAGGAATCATTCCTCCGATGACTGCTATGCGCACGAAAGAATCGGGCATGTTGGGGGCACTGAAATTTCCCGAGAGACCTGGAATCCCTCGGTTGGTCCAACGGATGTCACCGACCCACCGGAGAAAAACCGAAGGAAACAATGCAGGCTAGTTTTGTTGTTAATCGCGATCATGGCTGACCAAACGAGGTGAAGGCAGTACTAGTCAGTAGAACACGAATTTGTTCACTTGGATCGCCCGACGGTTGACTAGTAGCCAATATAGCCGAATCGATTCACATGATCGGTGTCTAAGTGACCAATTCCTCAATTTATCGACTTTTGAAAACACTGGAATGACCTTGCTAGTAGTTTGCAACAAATAAATTATGGTGCATTTTCTCAGTTAAAAAGACGTAAATTTTACTATCCCTGCTTATTTGGAGATATACCAAGAGGCACCACTAGTATAGTAGTTATAACTTGGGAGGTATCAAACCTCCTGCTGCAATTTTAAATCTCTTTTGAGGATGATAAAAAGACTTTAAAAGAACATCCCAAAAGTGTTTTTTGTGTGCAAGTTCCATGGGTGAATCAAATAGTTGAATTATTACTTTTGACACACGATCTGACTTGATAAATTTTGATCACAAAAAGCATGCTGAAACACTAAACAGTCAAGTTAAAATTCTAACAATATCCAGCGAAATAATTTATTCTCTAACTTACATGGCATAAGGCGAGTTCACGGCAACCAGCGATATGATGTCTATAATGTAGTTATTATACAGCATAAACCCTTCATAATGCCACAGACTAACTGTTCCTATCATATAACATCATTCAGACTATGATGATAAAAGCTATAACTGGCCGTTGCAATAAACTATAGTGGAGATGAATTAAATAAGAAATAACCTCCAATGATGTATTTCATTAACTCGAATTAGCAAAGGCCAATCCTCGGCTAAATACCAAAATTGCTCTCCGATTAAATTGGAGTAAGTTCTACTCCCTTTTGTTCTCCTCATCATCCTCATCGAAAGATGTTACAGTATTTACGTTCTTTGTTGCTTTGTCATCTGGTGTGGAAGATAAACTCCATCCATTTTTTGAGGCACTAGGTGCTGGCCTAATTAAGGATAGATTGTCCTTCCGATCGAAGAATTCACTTGCATCATAAGCAAATCTGAAATGGCAAAACAAAGAGTTGTAACATTTTCCATTTGTAATGTAGCATGAAATACCAATGAGATGGCACAACCAAAACATCATCTAGCTGAAAGTTGCAGAAAGATTAGGAACCTCATTGAGTTCTGCGAAGGTGCCCAGAGGTAGCAAATGACACAAAGAAGCGAGAAAGTCAAGACATGCCAGAAGGCAGGAATAATCCATGCATATTGCCATCGTTCATTGAACACATCTGTTGATTTGAAGTAAATCTGCAGAAAAGAAATTGTTGTAACATAATGAATTTTAAAATAGACTCATAACCAAGTTGCAAACAAAAAAACCTGAACACGGTAAAATGGGCAGATTCTTAAAAGTAGAAAGGTGCAGATTAAAGTTACACTCCAGCTCCAGAAACTGAAGAGAAATTAATCTAATGTCCTGAGACGCAACAATGCCCCCTTGATAGTTGTAGACTTAAATATGGGTTTTGACATGAAGAAACATACCTCATATCCAATCCAACCAACAGATACCAGAACAGACACAATCAATGCAATCGCGAATTTCCTATAAATTTCAAGTTTGGCCATCATCCTTCTTGCCTATCATCCGCAGCCAAAAGTTCAGGAATGATAAGTGTGTTGTATAGATAAGTCAGTATCTTAAGTGGGATTAAAATAATGCAAGCACAAAAGATACTGCACTAGAACTGATGTGCAGAATTAATAAAAGATGCAAAGAAGAATTTTCTCTCACCTGAAGTTTACCAATGGTCTTAGCTAGAGAAATGAATATCCAAATAACAAATGCGGCATCTAAAATGGCCACTGGATAAACCAAGAACAATCGTGCTTTTCCAGATAGATCATTCACAGCACCAAGATTTTCTACCAATTCAAGAGTTTCTGTTGCTAGAAAGAATGTTCCTCCAAGCATGACCACTTTTGATGTCAAGCCACCCAAAGTAGGTGTGACAACTCCATATCCCATTGAGACGATGAGGACAATAACTTCAGCAGCTGTTCTCTTTACAGTTCCAAACGTGACTGCCCAAAATGTGATGCCTTTTGGCCTAACTCCAGTCTCATTGAACTCAGCATACTCAAAATACCACAATGCCATCTCCAACATACCCAGTGTGATCACGAGAGTAATACAGTTTTGAAGTGGAAGAACCTCTCTCCAAGATTTCATATACTGATAGAACCAATAGATACCAAGTACAACAAAAGCAAACGACATCAGTCCAAAAAAGTTCTTAAGAGGTGCCATCCGACCTGGAAGGTACCCAGTAGGATTTTTCCATATGGTTTTCCCCTCGATCTCCAAGCCAGTAAGTGATGGATCACAGTGTATAAAGTACATATTGTACATCCCAGTTTTGGTTATTGGAATTGTCCTTGATGGCAGTGTTGCAATCAGATCACTTCCATCAAAAGATGCAACAAACAGCTTTGGCCAACCAGGATTTACCTGGGATGGGCGGTAGATCACAGAACCTTCTGTGCAAGCTCCCAACTTCGAAAGATCTGATGTACAACAAATAGCCTTCTGACCTCCATAAGCTGATCCACCAATCATTTCACGGTCTTCTATCTCAAAAAGAAGTACCTGAACCTTAGCTGAAGTAGCATCCTTTACAGAATCAATAGCTTCTGGTCTTCTAAAAATAATCTTGTCAAACCTGACAAGTGGTAGAAATGTGAAAGTCAAATCTCTGAATCCAGGTATCTGCTAGGCCAAATTAAGTAATCATTCAGTCAAAGTAACAAAGAAACAAAACCACATAGTGAATGCAAAATGCATGTGCACATTTCTGCATAACAATGGTCAGCACGCTTCTACTACTGGCACTTGCAATTGCAATGAAGGGTTTTGCATAGAGAAAATGTAGAATTTCATTTCTCTTTTGTTTATTGGATGCATTTTTTACAAGTACAGAACTCTGACTTGCTCGAGGTTGCCCCTCTACAATACAATGTGACCCTACTTGTTAACCTGCAGGCTGCAGAACTAATAATCTTGATGTTACAACAAGCTTTGAACTTTTGCCTGAGCTCTTCCATCCGAGTTAGATATCTTACTCAAATTTATGCATCGTAAACTGATGTGCTTCACTCTGTTTAGCTCAATTCTTTCCTACTAGCAAAGGTAATTTCCAATACATCTACATCTTACCCTCCAGCTGCCACCGACACAACACTTGCACACCATGACTTCAAGGCGCAAAATTACTAAATTCCCACAGAACCCCTGCGAACCCCAGGCCAGCAGCAGCAGGGTCCAAGATCCGCTTGGCTGCCGGAATCCGCCGCCGCTCTACCGCAGCCGAGTCCCATTGCATTGCAGACGGACGCAGCAAACCAAATTAGCCAGCAGAGCGCGAAGCAAAGCGGCCACAAGCTAGCACATTACCGGATGAAGGCGTCGGCCGCTGCGGCGGCGTCCTCGTCATCCTCGGCGGTGGCGTTGGCGGTGGCGGGGGAGGCCGCGTAGAGGCCCTCGCTGCCGGCGTGGAGGATGAAGGCGTTGCCCTTGTTGGCGAAGGCGAGGCCGCGGTACTCGTGCACGGACGCCTCCCCGGGGCGGAGGAGTAGCGCGAGGGCAACGGCGAGGAGGAAGCGGGAGGCCGCCATGGGGTCGAGCTGGCGAGGCTGGATCTGGCGCGGAGCGGAGTGGGAGGGCAGCGCGCCTCCCCGGCTGAGGAGCTCGGCGGGGGAGGCTGTGGGGGGCAAAACCGGAAGAAAAGCCAAGGATGCTGTCGCCGTGTGGCCCCCGCGGCCGTCGGTAGGAAAATGTGGAGCAGGACAGTAATGCTTTGGTCGGCCGGCCCAGACTGACCCAAGCTGATTCTCCTCTAACCTCTGGCGTGTATTGTAAACTTGGTCAATGGCATTCGGCAAACCAGCACTGAAAACGTTAGGGTAGTGTCTCGGGGACCGATTCTAAGCACAGAATTTGCGTAATGTAGAAAGTTTGAGGTTGTTTTTTTTTCAAAGGATTTGTTTACAGTCCATAGATTTCTAATGAGACCTGAATTTAGAGACCATGTGGACCACACTAGAGCAAATATACAATTTTTGCCTAATGGAAGCTAGAAGCCTCATAACAAGCATTTCCTTTTATTTATCTGTTGACGCATTTCTAGTCAATACACGAAAGCGTTAGATCGCGCGGTCGTTGAATTCTCCTCGCCGGAGCTCCTGAGAGCAGCCGGTCAAACCGCCTGTAGGGGCCGGTCAGACCGTCGTGAAAGCCTACGATCACAACCTCGGGAAGGATTCCGTCGGAGGCTGCAAACCTAGGGTTGTTCTAAGGTCGGCAAGGCCACTTAAAACGTTCTAAAATGCCGTAGAGACGAAGAAGGAAAGCAAAGGGGATTGGAAAAGCTAAGATTTAGAGATAAAAAGTAGAACAATGATTTGTATGATTGGGTAGAGGTCCTCAATCGGCCACGGCCCTTTATATTTATAGGGTGGGGACAAGATCTAAAAACGTGTAAAAACTTGATTCTACTCAGACTCAGGGACAGGCGGTCAGACCGCCTGTGACAGGCGGTTAGACCGGCTGGCACATTGCCAGATCGGCTACAGGGTCCAGCCGGTCTAGCCTCTTGTACAGGCGGTCTAGACCGGCTGCCCCAGCCTAATCTGTTTTAAGCCATTTTTTGTCGTCAACCTTATCTATATAATCGGTATCTATATAATCGGTGCTCTTCTCGATCCCAAAATGAGACGCGTCTCCCTATTACAGCAGCGCGCGATCGAGCACTCACATGGTGCTCCTAAAACAAATGAGGCTACTCATGCGAACCCGCGGTTGCGCACGAGAAAACATGCCACTCCTATACGGCTGTGCCATGCCCACTCGCCGCCCTAATATTTGCTTCTTCTTGTTTTGAGATAACCCTAAACTTCGCTTGTGTGCCAAGGAAATGATAGAGCTTGCCCTAAAAAATGTTAGCAGCTGGAGCCTGGACTGGAAGAAAGAATGCTCGATTGATTTATGGGGCGCATTAGCACGGGGACCGGATCAACCAGGGCTCCAGACTCACCGGGCCATCCCAGTTCATCCTTAAGTCTTTTGCACTGTAGGCCGTCGCCTCTCGTTGCCCCACCTTAGTCTGTGGAAAAAGTCCTTTTTACAACCCTCAACTATTTAGCTCGTCCGAATTTCAATTTTAATGTATAAAACCAAAAATCTTTCAACCCTGAACTATCAAAACCGTTTGTTTTTCAACCTTCTCCGGTTTTGAAGGTGGTTTGCGAAACAAAAGTCCGTTTTACACCCTTGAACTACAGATTTCGTTCAATTTTCAACCTTGAACTGTAACGTTCGTTCAATTTTCAACCTTGGAATGATTGCTCTCTATGTATGGATTTCTAATCGCGCTTGTGCTAAGTCCATTTTTCAACCTCCATCGGCCACGCCGCACCTCGGTATGCATGGGTGAGAAGGATACGGAGAACGGTGACGAGAAGTCAGTGGTCGCAAGTGTCGCCATCGCTGGCGGGGACGAGGGAGTCCGTTGTGGTAGAGGTTAAAAATTGAACGAGCGCTATAGTTTAAGGTTGAAAATTAAACGAAAACTATAGTTTAAGGGTGTAAAATGAACTTTTGTTTCGCAAACCACCTTCAAAACTGGAGAAGGTTGAAAAACAAACGGTTTTGATAGTTCAGGGTTGAAAGATTTCTGGTTTTGTATATTAAGGTTGAAACTCGGACAAGCTCAAAAGTTGAAGGTTATAAAATGGACTTTTTCTTTAGTCTTTTGCACGGGCCCCGCCTCGTGCAATCTCTTCGTCTTCTTCCTTTTGTTTTCGTGGACACTAGAAATTACAGGCGCGGCGTTGCCGCGCCCCCACCTGTATTTGGCCAGTGTAATCTAAAATGGTGAATTTAAGACGTGGGGTTAATAGACATGAATAACGATATCTTGGATTCAAGTAGTAAATAACAAAACGATAATCAGAGTCTTTTCTTATTTAGAGTTGAACTTTACAAATCATTTATTGCAAATATTATTTGTACAATATGATGACAGAATGTGTCTAGGAACCGAAGCTAATCTCATAAATTGGTCCCTATACACACCCTCTATACGCAGTAAGTGTGGTCTTCACGTCCTGTAGTGTGGCCTTGGAGCTCTCCATATTCCTCTAGCTCTAGAAGTGGCCCGAGTGGGAAACGGTATACATCCTGCAAAAATGGCTACAAACATCATAATCTCTACCAGTCATGTTATTTTAAGTAACTTAGAGAAGAAAATATATATAGCTGGTGCAAGTGGAACTGTATCTAAGGTGAAGGTAGGCACAAGGTCAAGCCGATTCATGTGATCATCTTTATTTTGTCTTTTAATTTCGACATATTGCCGTATACCTAGAACAAAATTGATTCTGATCCATGATTTTCGCCAGAGTTAATAGAGAGATAGATTTGATCTAATTTTAGATTTAAATCAAATGAAGAACTTCTTTGTATACAGTATTTTGTGTCTCTGTCCCACATGTGCCATTCTCATTTTCTATTAATATTTTTAGTCCCTTTCTATTTGTAACTCGTGATACAGCAACATATAATTGTCCATGTGTGAATACAGGTTTCTTCAAATATACTCCAACAGTAGATAAAGTTTGGCCTTGACTTTTATTTATAGTCATTGAGTAGCAAACCTTTATTGGGAATTGTCGTCGAGATAAGGTAAATGGCCAACGGCATCCTCGTGTTGTTAGATTTATTCTTGGTATATATGCTATTTGTCCAGTATGTGTGCCGGTTATTATAACAGCTTCGATTACATTGTCTCCTAAGTTAGTTACAATTAGTCTTGTTCCGTTACACAGCCCCATGCTCTGGTTCAGATTCCTTAGTAGCATTATCGGAACACCGACTTTTAGATGCAATTTGTGAGCTGGAAAATTGTCTGCAGTTAGAGTATTGAGATATTCTACTGGATATAGTATGTCAGCATCATTGCAAGTATCTGAACATTTAGATATTGTATCTGCACTAAGATATTCTCTTGCTATATTTGGTACTAAATTAAGCATGTGATCATTGATTTCATCGACAATCTCATTAGTGGTTGTTAGAATAGCTCTCTCTTTGAGATATTCTGGTTGTTGAAACTTTGTTTCAAAATCTGGATATGTGAATTGTACTAATGCTTCAATCTTATTGTCCATGGTTAAGTATAAAAAAAAATCTTATTCCCCATGGTTTGTATGAGTAAATCTTTTGGTATTTTGAGTGTTATGTTATCTGAGTCTAGGTCATCATAAGAATTACTTGTGCTTTTAATAGTTCCATTCCCAATACTTAATATCCAATCATTGAAGTCATTCAGCTCTGTGTATTCAATTCTGTTTGGTTCCACTTTTTTTAATCGCATATTCTCAGTGAGGTATAGTCTTGATACATGATTCCAAAGGTATGATCTAACTATGGAGGCATTTATGATTTGTGATTTTGAACCATTTTCAATGACTGGTAATATTTGTTTGGGTCTCCACCAAGAACAACAACCTTTCCTCCAAATGGAGTGTTAGAGGCTTTTTCATTATTTTCAGATAATATGTCTCTTAGTGATCGATCAAGAGCTTCAAAACATTGTTTATTTGTCATCATTGCTTCGTCCCATATTATGAGTGAAGTTTCCATAAGCAGTTCAACAAGTTTGGTTCCTCGTTTTATATCGCATATTGATAATTCATCAATGTCTACTGGAATTCGAAATCTTGAATGAGCTGTACGACCATTTGGAAGCAATAGGGAGGCTACCCCAGATGATGCAACTGTTAGAACAATTTTTTTTGTGCTCTTAGGTATGACACAATTGTGCTCCATAGGAATGTTTTGCGAGTTCCTCCATGGCCAGACACAAAGAAAAAAAAATGGATCATTGTTTAGGACACTATCGATTATGCGATGGTAAGCATATCTTTGTTCCTTGTTGAGTTGTAAGTATAATTTATTAGCTTCTTCTTCTAAGTAGTCTATATCATAATCCATTTCTTCTTGAATAAGTTGATTGGTCTTGTCTGATATGTATCGTTTTGATTTTTGAGGTAGGTTGAAGTTAATTATACTCACTCCATTTTTAGAGAATATATCTTCTAATTCTTTGATTAGTAGATCTTGTAGTTCAATTTCAGTAGGGCAATATTTAATTGGATGGTATCTTTGAGTTAACCGGTGTTCAATGTCATCAACCATTTTTCTCCAATTTTTTTCATAGAAGGTTCTCTCATCTTTCAAATTGCAAAATTGCAACATGATCGTGAATAGGTAACGTAGTTGTGACGTGGTGGCCCAATTTGTAGCTTCTTCAAATGTGTTGTACCACTCGTTATCGTCATTTAGTAATCCTCGTGCTGCACAAGCTTCTTTAAAAGATTGATATAGAATTCCATTATATGTCCTTATATCCTCGTAACTTGTTGCACCTTTTACAATCATTAGAAGCATACGAAGGTAAAAGCGTTCTCCTTCTGTTGGGTTGACATAATATAGTCGTTCTATTTTAAATCCATGCTGTCTCTTGATCCATTTTTTGTTTGGTTCGTCCCATCTTCATTGCCGTGGAAACTCACAATATGTTAGATCTCTTGCATCTTTGTGTGCCTTATTAGCTTCAAACCACTCTGCAAGCATTGTTTTCTTATTTTTAGGATCTTGAACAACATTTTGTAGTTTCGTATATTTTTTTAGCCGGATAATATTCATTAGTGGTAGATGAACAGGTAATCTTTCGACTGGTGACCAATGGTAATGTATCTCAAAGCCAAGTAATCTCCAAAGTGCATCTTGTTCGCATATGTATCTGCATCTATATCATTGGTTTCTTCATTTGTTGGTGGATTTTGCCCCTTTTTTAGACGCTCAAAAATAATCTTTGCATTATCAGCTCCTTCGTTCACGTATTTACATAAATATTTTAAGAGCCTACTCATGTTTACAAATTCAACATTAATATGCGCTTGGTACTTTTTAAGAGTGATAGATTATGGGGTACAACCCATTTGTTGTCTAAGTTGTGGTTTTCCTTGCGGATGTATATTCCGGTATCTCGACGTTTATATTGAGTGAAGCCATTATCGGTAAAATTAGTTTCATGTTGAAAGTCTTTAGGATAGTATTTTGAACATTTTCCCCTTTTCATGCAAGGACATTTTTCGTTCTTTTCACCACATGGTCCATGCATCATGTGTTCTGATACAAGTATATATCCCAAAGGATCTTGTACTGGATCCGGTATTTCAGCAGATATCCATTTGTCTATTAAATCAGGTGTTGTTTCATTTCCATTTTTATCTAACCAAACTAAGATATGAACATGTGGTAATCCTCTTTTTTGGAATTCTATTGAGTAAAGGATAGCTGATATAGGACCAAAAATTGATCCGGAGCGTATGTCATTTAATAGTTGTTGTAGTTTCATATGAAACACGCGTATTATAATGTCAGGTCTATCGTTGGGTTGTTGTCCTTCTAAAATTACTGAAGTTATTTCAGGCCATTTAGGATTACATGTGAATGTTATGAAGAGATGTGGTGGTCCATATGCACTCGTGATAGTTTTGTACTACATAACGTCTAGAACCTGTATGGCTTGAAGGTAACAATACTCTTTTTCCTATTTGATTTGCTTCACTTAACCCTTTTTCTACTGCATCATATATTCCTTGAAGATATTCGGCTCTTAGTTTATCTTGGTTTATAGCAATAAACATATGTCTATCTTCATCTTCCATTGCGCGAGCATCCACAATTGCTTGTTTTGATAACCTCCCATAGCATAGATAAGGATTTGGTTGATTTGGTCGAAAATGCATGTGGTACTTCAAAAATTTATGCATTGTGATTGTATTTCTTTTTCTTTTTTTTTGTTCTTCCTATTCCTTGTTCATGATAAGGTATACCAAGCTGGAATCCTCTTTCTCCATAAGGAAATAGTAATCGATATTTCCCCCCAATGATGTGAAAGCAAACAAACTATTGTATTTCCTTATATTTTGTAGAAAATGTTTAGCCGTAGAATCTCCTTTGTAGTCAAGTAATCTTGCAAGGAACTCTGGTGGGTTTTTGAATGGTGGTATTCTAAGTTGTCCATATTTACAACAATTGGAGTATACAATTTCCTTTCGTCAAGGAATGCAACCTGGTCTGGCCATCGAGGGAAGGGGCATGGCGTTGAGACTCAGCTGACCTTGATGGGGATGGCAAGCTGCGACTGTGGGGGCACTCGGCCGTTGACCGGCTCGAGCTGGGACGGTGGCGACCATCGGGCGCTGGTTGGCTGCTCGGTGTTTTACTTTCTACTCAAAGGTTTGCAACGGCGGCAGTGGGCGGTGGACAATGGAGATCGATTTTTTTAGTTCTTAGCTCAGATGTAGTTGCGCGAGATCTGGCTTGGATGGAAGTTTGCGATGTGGGAAGATGAACAGGCAGCGCGAGTTTAGTCGGGCCTTGGGCGTTGAGCGGCTTGGGATTTAGGGTAGCAGGACGAGCGATCTAGATGAATTGTGCGGTATCAGGAAAACATCGTCGTGGCCTGTATTGTAGATGAACGGCACGATATCTATGTGCACGTGAACGGACGGCTAGGAATATGAGATGACGTGGCTCAATACAAGCCCGAGTATTGTCCGCCGGTTTCGTCCTGTAAAGATGTGCAACTGCAATTTCTTCTTCTTCGAGCGGAAGAAAAGCCCGTCGCCACGGCCCGGTGCTATTGTTTTTAATAGCCTTCTGTTCCAAAACCCTGAGCCGTCAAATTTTTTTTAAAAAAAACACAGCCGAAACCCTACGCGCCGGCGACGATCGATCATCCATGGCGGCGTCTTTGCTCCGCCGCGCCGCGCGGCAGCGGGAGCTCGCGGCCCCTCTCGGATCCGTAACGCCCTCTCTCTCTCTCTCGCCGTGTATCTCGTGTCTGTTTTGGCGATCTATAGGTTTTGGTGTCGATCCTTTCCGCGAGGAGAGGAGCGCATTAGCTCGCGAGGGGTGGCTCAGTGGCTGTAGATTGCATTGGATTGGATCTCTCCCTCTTTCCCGTGCTCGTGGATTTGACGCGAGGAGGGGTGTACGGATTAGTGATTGTAAATTCTTAGATTGTTTTAGTTTCTGCTACTTGCGGGCTTGCTGATACGGTGGAGCCAGTGCTGTTGTGGGATTAATTGATAGGAGTCTGTGCAAATTGTTCATGTGCTTACAATGAATTTTCGCTCGCTCATCGAAGCAGTGTTCTGTTGTCCTTAAATATTTGTACGTTGTTTCCATGCGTGGTGGCGTATTAAGGATTTCTAGCATCATTGGGTCAATGGTGGCTTTGTTTTCCTGTTTACAAATTGCTAGATTAATGATGAAACAAATTGCGCAGAGACCTCTTAAGAATTTATAACATCTTTCTTTAATGCAATTTTCTCTATGTCATCAGTTAGTTCTGTTTACTTAGGCAATGCAGCTTAGATTGCACATGAGGGATTTATTGATTAGCATCAGAATTCATAGCTGTTTGTTTTCTTTGCTCTCACGTATTGTCCTCCAAACAAACTTCTCTCAGCTGAAGGCCAGCTTACAGTCAACATGTGCTGCCAATTCGTTCTCAAAATGGGGGAGTTTCGCAAGACCTTTCAGGTATCAATTTTGAGTCTCCTGCTGTATTAATTCTACAGAGCTAAGCTTCCATTGCAGTCACTCTAATTTATATGTGTAATTGCTTTCAGTGCAAAAGCAGCTGGAAATGACATTATTGGAATTGATTTGGGAACTACCAACTCTTGTGTCTCTGTTATGGAGGGAAAGGTGAGGTCCCTATAAATATTGTCCCTGTCAACTTTTATCTCTATAATCGTCTTTGCTGAATTGGCAATCAAATGACTGCAGAACCCAAAGGTTATCGAGAATGCTGAGGGGGCAAGAACGACACCATCTGTTGTTGCATTTAGTCAGAAGGGTGAACGTCTTGTTGGGACTCCAGCTAAGCGCCAAGCAGTGACAAACCCCCAGAATACCTTCTTTGGAACTAAGCGGTTGATTGGACGCCGCTTTGATGATCCACAGACACAGAAAGAGATGAAGATGGTTCCATACAAAATCGTCAAGGCTCCAAATGGTGATGCCTGGGTTGAAACAACAGATGGCAAGCAGTACTCGCCGAGTCAGGTCGGTGCATTTGTGTTGACCAAGATGAAGGAGACAGCAGAGGCTTACCTTGGAAAATCTGTCTCGAAAGCAGTGATCACCGTTCCAGCATACTTCAATGATGCTCAGCGTCAGGCCACAAAGGACGCAGGTCGGATTGCAGGCCTTGAGGTTGAAAGGATCATCAATGAACCGACTGCAGCTGCTTTGTCCTATGGAATGAACAATAAGGAGGGTTTGATAGCAGTCTTTGATCTTGGAGGTGGAACTTTTGATATCTCTATTCTGGAGATCTCAAATGGAGTTTTTGAGGTATGTATGTCTTCATAGTTTTCAACTCATCTGCTGTGATTGATACAATTTTATGAAATAAGCCCATTTCTGATTTGTTTTTCTATGTATTTTCAGGTGAAAGCGACAAACGGTGATACTTTCTTGGGTGGTGAAGATTTTGATAATACACTTTTGGAATTCTTGGTGAGTGATTTCAAGCAAAATGAAGGCATTGATCTGTCGAAGGATAGATTGGCTCTGCAGAGGCTTCGTGAAGCTGCTGAGAAGGCAAAGGTTGAACTTTCATCAACTACTCAGACTGAAACTAATCTGCCATTCATAACAGCTGATGCATCAGGAGCAAAGCATTTGAACATCACACTGACAAGGTCAAAGTTTGAGGCTCTTGTGCACCAACTGATTGAGAGGACTAGAGATCCATGCAAGAACTGCTTGAAGGATGCTGGAATATCCACTAAAGATGTGGATGAGGTGCTCCTTGTTGGTGGAATGACTAGAGTTCCAAAAGTACAGGAGGTGGTTTCTGAAATTTTTGGAAAGAGCCCAAGCAAAGGAGTCAACCCAGACGAAGCTGTGGCCATGGGTGCTGCCATTCAGGGTGGCATTCTCCGTGGAGATGTTAAGGAGCTTCTTCTTCTTGATGTTACTCCCCTTTCACTTGGTCTCGAGACACTTGGTGGCATCTTCACCAGATTGATCAATAGAAATACTACAATTCCCACGAAGAAAAGTCAGGTGAGTATTTATCTCTGTTCTTTCAGAGTGCAGCACAATCTTTGTAATTATCCCTGATAACTTGATGAGCCTTTTGTGAACATATTTCTGTATTGACATGTATTCATGTCTATGTTTTTAGTATGGTCACTAGTTGCAATACAATTCTGTTTGGTCTCATACTCTGTATCTCTGTGTGATGGGTATAGTCTCAAGTTAGAAGCCTTACACCTTGCATTTTATCGTATGTGATTTGTTTTCTGAGCTTCCAAGTTACCTCTATACCAATGCTTGTTTATTTTTCTCAATAATTTACTCCCATTACATAATTATAAGTCCTTGATCTGTGGCACCAGCATTTTTTCCCCTCCTGGTTCCCCTGATTCTACTTTTGTCTGATCTGTGGTGTTGATTTTGCAGGTGTTCTCAACTGCTGCTGACAATCAGACCCAAGTAGGTATCCGTGTGTTGCAAGGTGAGCGTGAAATGGCTGCAGACAACAAGCTTCTCGGTGAATTTGATCTCGTGGGCATTCCACCTGCCCCAAGAGGTTTGCCTCAGATTGAGGTCACATTCGACATCGACGCCAATGGGATCGTTACCGTTTCTGCAAAAGATAAGGCCACCGGAAAGGAGACGAACATCACCATTCGATCCTCTGGCGGGCTATCTGAGGCTGAGATCCAGAAGATGGTCCAGGAAGCTGAGCTACATGCTCAGAAGGATCAGGAACGTAAAGCACTAATTGACATCAGGAACAGCGCAGACACAACTATCTACAGCATCGAGAAGAGCTTGGGAGAGTACAGGGACAAGATCCCTGCAGAGGTCGCGTCTGAGATCGAGGGGGCAATTGCTGACCTGCGCAAGGAGATGGCCTCAGACGACATTGAGCAGATAAAGGCCAAGCTCGACGCCGCAAACAAGGCCGTCTCGAAGATTGGGCAGCACATGTCTGGTGGTGGCTCAGGTGGTTCGCAGTCAGGAGGACCTCAGGATGGTGGTGACCAGGCTCCAGAGGCCGAGTACGAGGAGGTTAAGAAGTGAGGCAGCCGAAGATGAACAGTAGCGTCGCATTTAGAAGTAGCTTGTCTTTTGAGAACGCTACGCTAGGTAATAGGATGAGACGTAACTGTGCAGTTTGCGACAACATTCTTTAGGTCTTCTTTCGTTGCATATGGTGGTACACAAGTGACAACATTCTTTGAATTGGTGTGATTTGGCCACGTTTTTGCATATGGATTGGTTTGGGTTAAACTGGCACCAATTTGCACAAGCTCCATGCTCGACGCCAGAAAAGAAAGCTCTGGCCGATCGACCGCTCGGCATGGCTGGGGTGCGGCGAAGCAGTGGAATCTCGCCGACGGAAGCCGCGTCCGCACACGAATCCAACCAACGTAGTGTCAGGAAACATGCTCTGGGCTCTAGCGATAGAAAGATCTGCAGACTGCAGGGCTGGTGCGCCGTCCTTTCCCCATCACGCGAGCACGAGCGTGGCTGGCTCTGATCTTTCGTGGAAACTTGACGATATCCTTCCTTTGCCCATCACGCGAACACGATTGTGACTGGGCTCTTATCCTTCGTGGAAACTACGATGTCGGCGCAGGCTTTCAGAGAAGGATGCAGACATGAATAGCTCAACGACAGGTATCAATTCACCTATGATGCAAGCATGAACGAGTTGTGTACATCAAGTGATGAGGAGCAAGTGTAGCAGAAATCGAAGAGAGCAACATTTTTCTTAGGACCAGGCATCAGGAATGTTCAAAAGACAGGCAATGGTACTTGAAAAATCGGACGCCTTCTTTACAATCTCATGGCGAGAGAGAGAGAGAGAATCAGACATGGAATGCCCTTTTGTTCCGAAAGTTTTTCATCACAATCCAAATTACAGATTGCTTCATTCCTTATCCCGTATTTCCTTCTATATATATTACGAATAGCACCATAAACCCATCAAGTCGCCAAGACCTTCGGAACCTGATGAACACCCAAGAGAAAACCAATTAGACAGACCCATCAGATGAAGAAAAGTGTAGATTGTGATAAAATAAAGCTGAAAGTTGTGAGATTCAGAATATAAGTGCATACCTGGCCTGAAAGAACAAACATATCCACGCACATTTACATTTCAAGCACAATAACTGAAAAAGCAGGAAAATAACATAAACCGGGTCATTTCAAAGCCAGAAAGTTAGCATGCAAATGAAATATGAAGCGCACGGCATAGATATAATAATGGGCCCTATAATAATACGTGCATTGCACGTTTGAGAAAGAGATGGAATTTCGCTAGTGGTTTATATTACTTACAGTCTGAATCAGTTTTGACCCACTTCGCGCCATCGTCATCGAGGTCACGCAGCGCATCCTCGAGGCATTCGTTGATTTCTTTCTCATCTAGCTTCCAGTCCAAATGCCTCCTGGTTGCTACCGTGGACGAATTTTGTGGGTGTATTTTCTTCTGCAGTATTGCCTTGAGCAGCTGCAGCCGTTACCACATATGGGAATGAGATGCTGAAAAGGTGCAGTGACTTATTCAACTACAAATTTACTGAAGGATTTGACCGTACCTTCTCCATTCTTGATTGAGGGAAAGAGTTCCTAGGTTCCGGAATAGGGGCAGTAAAACCGCCCTTGCACACAAATAATCTGAGCAGCGAAGCGATTGATCTTGGCTTGATTTTGCCCCCTTTCTTCCCTACTATTTCTTTTGCTTTGCTTATGATGATCTCCTTATTCATCAGCTGATCTTGGTGCTTCTCCTTGTCGTCTTCGTCAACGCGTTTTTGTGAAGCTACCTGTTCATCAGCGTTTGAGCTCTGAACTTCTGCTTGACCATTGCCCTCTAGCAGTACTTCGAATTCTTTCCGGATGTTGTCTACTTCCTCCTCTGTAAACTTCACTGAATCTTGCACGCTTTGCACATTCCCGGATGAACTCTGTGCTTCTTCCTCAATCTGCTTGTTTCCAAATGTCCCAATTGCAAGCAATGATTGGGGCCAATCACTGAACTCATCGTTGCGACATTCCGACACTTTGCTACCTGTGCATTAGAAGTAAATTAGTTAACCAAATCAGTATAGAAACAAAAACGTATGGTCCTACGTCCATATATTAGCATATATTGGATGTTTGGAGCATGGACCACTAATTATAAAGCCCGTTCATGAGCCTATCACTGATTAGAAACATGTTTGCCCATGCGTACTCCATACCACGATGTTTGAACCTGAGCATGATGCTGAATTGCTGATCATCACCTCACCACAGATCAGCATCATACAGAGATTTTATTCACTACAAAAAGAAGTCTTTTTTGAAAGACCAAAACCCTCAACACAAGTGGACTATTCTTTCTAAGGCCATGTTTAGATTCCCAACTATTCACTATTCATTCTAATTTTTCACTGTTCATTCTAACTTTTTACTATTCCTCCCTCACAAAACACGTTTCCCAGCGAATGCTACAGTGTTTTTCTTATGCTACAGTGTTTTTCCCTACAATCTAAACACAACCTAAGAAACGAAATGGACTAGTGGCCCTCAGATCTGATTCACTAGTATGGACCATCCAAGGTCCAGATTATGCGCTAGGTATGTAAACTCTTATTAATCTCAAGTGGACAATTTGTATCATAATATCATGTTGAAGTATAACATAAGGGAGTAAATCTCACCACTTCTCGTACGAGGCGAGCGAAGAAAGCTTTTAATACAAAAAAAAGGAAATAAATGCAAAGAAAATGAAAGGAAAAGAGCACAAGAGAGGTGGCAGAACGGCATGTACCGTGGTGCTCAACTGTTCATGCATCAATTGCACTATCGTAAAAACTGTTTCCTTAGCAGGTTGAAAGACATTTGTGAGCATATCTAAACCACAATGTTTGCTAGAATCATTAATACTGATAGGTGACCATCGAACAGAACGCTGCCATATCAACAGAAAAGAAACCCGGAAAGGACGTGCTGATAATCACCTTTGTGTGAAGCAAATACATTGCTTGAAGAAAAATCGAGTACTACTAAGCAACACAAGATTAATGACAGGAGCAGAATGTCAGGCACTCAGGCTAAGAAACTTACGATAAGGCGCGGTAGAAGTGGCAGCAGAACGCCTTGGTTCCTGCTTCCCGCCGATCTTGTTCGCTACCCAACTGAAAATCTGTGGATAAAGGGAGGAAATTCACCATGAACAACAAGGAACAATCAACCCTTGAGCCTCGAGAGTCTCTTCCACGCAGTGGGAGGATTCAGGAGGATTGTTATGCTAATGCCATATACCATGGCTCTCACCTTCATATCCTTAAGAACTCTAGGCCACTAGTGGGTTCACTGAGCTGAAGCCTGAAGCTGAAGGTGATGGTGGGCACCAGGAGAGTGGAAGACCCTATAGCTGAGAGAGTGGGGCTAGCTCGGGAGTGAAGAAGCGAGAGATATAGGCCGAGGTGCAAGGCTTGCAGTGTGAGCAATCGGCGACACGGGATTGGTGCACAGAAGCAAGCGGCAGTAGCTTACAGCACTGGCACTGGTAGTGGTGGAGGAGCTGGAGAGCGGTTCCGATTTGGTGGAGGGGCTCAAGTTCCGAGGCTTTGGAGCTTAGCAGCTGGCATATGGGCTATGGCCGGTGTGCATGGGCGCGCGGCTAGCTACTTCATATGGCAAGGTCACGCTTGCACTTGGGTGTCCTTCCTTCTCCGGATCCAATGCAAGGGAAACTTGGTGTACTCTACCGGCGGCCGCGGCCGTCTGATATCTTTCAGGTGAAATAGAAGGCTCTGCAGTCTACTATACTGGCCGCCGGCTAGTCCCTCGATGTAAATCCTGGTCACGGGTGTGCACTGCACCGGGATCCATCTAGTACTAGAACGCACCGCGCGTAAACCCTGGCCAGTCAGTCGTCGTCTACTGCTGAGAACTACTGAAAAAGTGAAAAGTACTATGTGATCACTCCAGTAAGCAACAGGTTATGGAGCCCGAAACCCTCTCCGTACCCCAGATGGGGAGGGAGAGATGCGATCGAGGGCGCTGGGGTGGGTGCTGGGGGGACCCAAGTTGCGCACCAAGTGTCACGACCGCGCCGCAACGGATCCCATCGCGCCTGGTCGGGCCCCGACGCGTGTGTGCCAAACCACGTGTTTATTCCTTAAACCCGGCACTAAGCAAAGGGCATTAAGCTAGGCCCGTCCCCCCCTCTTGGTCTTGGCTACCAGCAAGAGGGCGCCGGCGCCGAGGCTAATCACGCCCCTTAATTACTATACTCCCCACTAGCTGGAGCTGGAGGACTTTCCACATCCTCTTGAAGTCTTGATGCATCACCTAATTAAGCTGATGATGCGATACGCATCTCTCGTGCGATCTGGAGAAGATTATTCAGAGGGTCTCCTTGGAGTTTCCAGGCGAATCGCGCCATGTACGTACTGCGTATAAATAGGAGTTGACGATTCTCCTCTCCATTCCTCGCGCGCGATGGGATTTTCCTTTTTCACCAACTTGGACTCGATGATCTATATATCCCTGTAGCAGCAGCAGCTGTGGTTTGTACACGGCTTTGCCGGCAAAACCGCAGCGCCGCGGGGATCCACGACGTTCGTTCAGCTACGTACTGGCGCCACACACTGATTTTTGATTGATTGATCGGCTTCCTCCGATCGATCGATCGGCGCGGTGTTATCCAATTCCAATCCAACAACCATCGACCCGTAGCTAGCAGTTGCAGTAGTCTCTCGATGGATCGCAGTCGTCGTCTCTTGTTCACCATCATCTCATGCATGATCATCTATCTCCTCGTAGCTGTAGCTCCGTGACAATGCAACGGCCGCCAGACGTGCGTGTGCGTGTGCAAGGCCGGCACTGGCGACCAACAGCCGCTGGCCCGGCGGAAAGCGACCGCGTACGGCGGACGCGTGCTCGTGCCCTACGGAGTCCACGCGACGCCACGACGGCGACAGGCCTCCGGCTGTTGCGTCCGGCGCTACGTGTGCCGACCTAGCCAGGGTAAGCTTAGAGCTGCTATTTGCAAGATGAGTGATGATCAGATGACCTGTCGGGAAGAAGCTTAGCTTGTGGGCGGAGGAAAGCTACCCGTGCATAGTATATGCCATACCCACGCTAGTGTCCAGCGGACTGCAGACAAGGATCCTGATCGATAAAAATAGTAGTCGCTAGCTATAGGGAAGCTGGCCGGGAACAAGAACTGAGGAAGGGATGAGATTGAGAAACACACTTCACTGCTGGTTAATTGGATCGCAGAGTGCCATCTGGATTCGCTGCTCATGACTGACGATCGAATTGATTGATGATGATTAGAAATTGAGCAAGCATCATGCTACGCTAGCCTTCTGGCAATTCACCAGCTCACGCAGGAGGACAGTACCAACCAGAACAAAAGTACAAGCAAACAAGTCTCAGATCACATCATCACAGTAGTACACACAATGATGCGCACCTCGATTCAGCATGCACTTGTTAACAAATTAAATCGTGTGTGGACTATATGCACAATTACACATTACCGGTGTGGCTCGTGATTAACGACGAGCTTAGGCGAGATAATATAGGAAATGCGCTTCGTGTGCGCGCGGCCCTTTTTTTTCCCGAATACGAGGGGCGAATGAACAAAGAGCAAGCTAGTATAGCTTTGAGCTACTTCGCCCCCATGTGGTGCGTGCCGGGCTTGGCGACGAGAAGAGATAACGATGATCGATCGGATCGGCGTCGCTGTCCCCGGCTGCCTGCTGGCCTCGAGATGCACGACCCACGTACGCCACGGCGAGAAGTCTCCCGGCGACTTCTCCACTCACACGATTGATCACTCGCTCGCCGGCGATCGATGCGATCGATCGGATGCCAAACACGAGGAGCATATGGATGGAATTGAGTTGGGATCCCCACGAGGTTTTCCCTCACCTGAAGTGGAAACCGCCAACCATGCAGTATCAGGAAACCCTGTGACTGACCTGGCGCTGTAACAGAAGGAGCTACTCCTATGTGTGTGTGTGGTCACAGGAAATGGTCCCATGGCTATGGAGGGCTAGGGCAACTAATTGTAGCAACTGCTAGCCTACCATATAACCTCGTAGTGGCAAGAACTTGTTGCCAAGCTACCTCTTGACCTGTGTCTCAGTTGTCAAACAAGGAAATTGCCGGCTTCAGAGGTCTGCAGATGGTGGTCCTGACTGTTCTTCGCTGATTGTGTTTAGTTACTATAAGACTAAGAAGGAGGTGTTTCAAAATTAGTTTCTTTCAATACCGTACCGTACCGATAATTTGTGCACCCCCAGCCCCCAGTTGGTGAAGATGTGGATGTTTGCTCCATCTGAAGAAAGTTCTTGCAAACATGTTATAGCCCTGCATCCATTTTTTTCAAAACGGAGTTTCAGGGTGCAATTGGTTTCCATCTGGACGTGGCATGGCTCGCATCAGAAATGCAGGCTCCCATCAGCCAGGCTTGTGAGATGCACCATCAGTTTGTTTGGTTGCCGTTTACATACAACCAGGCTACGGCAGAGACGGTGTTTGGTTGCCTGCTTCCGCGTTTTCCGCTCTCACAAGACGTGTACGCGCCATCTGCACCGAACGAGCCAGGCTCGCTAGAAACAAAAATCGATTTCGTTTCGACGGAGCCAGGCTACGCCAACACTTTTGCATCGCCGAGGCCTGGCCCAAGTTGAAAACCAGGTAACTAATCACTATGTTACTGCATCCGACAGGGTCTGGCCAAGACTTATGCAGGCAACCAATCGTGCCTTTAGTGTCTGATTGGTTATCTTTCTTTGTGAGCTAGGCTCGCACCAGGGGGACAAGCTGGTGGGATCCTAGCCCAGCACGTGCAATATATAGGTCCGTGTTTGGTTGGCCGGTTGGGCTAGTACAGCAAGCCCATAGGGAGATCTTGCTTGGTTAGAAGCTCGAACACATGTGGGACCATTTTTTTCCCTGCGCACGCGTCCTGAGCACATATAGTCGCATCGCCAGAGCCTGCCTCTGTAGAAACACTCGATTCCTACGTATCATGAGGGCCTGGCTCTGGGTGCCGCTTTGCATCCTACGGGACAGGCCCAGTTACTAGATTATGCAACCAATCAGCTCGGCCTCGCATCCTGAGAGCCTAGTTCAGTGGCATGCGACAAACCAATAAGACCCTAGCGTATGGGGATTTCAAAGTTTAGGGTAGGGAGCAATTTAGTGCCCAATTGGTTTGGTTGCCTGTGCTAAGGGCACCCGCAACAGTATATAGAGCATCCTCTCTATAATCTTGTCCACATCAGCTATATAGAGTGATGTAGATGAATCATCTGTAACACCCTAATTTTGCTCATCACATTAAAATCTATATAGGCAACTAATTTCTTTAGATTTTATTGTTTTAGGAAATATTAAATTGCAAATTCAAATTTTTGGCTCTTAAATATTTAAACATCATTTAAATTAGAGTCAATAAAGTCTTTGTTGCATTCATGCTGGTTTGCATATATTTTGAATGTTGTTTGAATTTTGAAAAGGTTTGCAAAAGTTTAAACAAAACTCAAAACC
Source organism: Digitaria exilis (assembly GCA_015342445.1). Taxonomy (NCBI): domain Eukaryota; kingdom Viridiplantae; phylum Streptophyta; class Magnoliopsida; order Poales; family Poaceae; genus Digitaria; species Digitaria exilis. The sequence goes on from JACEFO010002487.1 coordinate 2,274,657, forward strand.
TTTCTTCTCTCCCTTTCTCTTTTTCTAGCCCAGCCCAGTTTTGGCCCAGTCATTCTCGGCCTTTTTCTTTCGCGCGCAGCCGCGGCCCAATCTCTTTTCCTCGGCCCAACTCACGCGTGCAGCCGGCCCAGCCGTTCTCTCTTCTCTCTTCTCTCTTTGTCTCGCTGACAGGTGGGCCCCGCTTGTCGGTCGTCTTCTTCCTCGCCGTGGTCGAGACGGACTCGACGCCGAGTTCCAGCACCGCCCGTCTCCGCGTCGGCTTTCCCCTTGCGCAAGGAGCGTTTTTCGGTCCTTTATAAGCCGCCGCCCCGACCTTTGAACCCTCGACCCAAGCCGCAGCCCCGTCGCCGCGAATCGAGCTTGCGCCGCCGTAACCCTAGGTCTAGAGCCGCCACCGCGATTCGCCCTTTCGAAGTTGCCTTCGTCGTTCCGAGCTTGTCGTCGAGTTTCGCGCGGAGGTAACAAAGTCGCCAAGCCTGTTTTCCCTCTTTCTCGCGCTCTCTCGTGCTCGTGCGACCTCGTCGTCGTAGCCGAGCCGCCGTTCTCCGCCGTGGGCCCTCTCCGTTGCGTAATCCTCGTTTAGATCCCCAAAACGGTTTCCTCTTGATCCCAGCTTTCTCCCGAGCCTTGAATCGTCCAAAACCGAGCTCCCTAGCCCTTGTTTGCTCAAGTCCGGCGAGATTCCGGCCGAGCGCCGCCGCGCGCCGCCGCTCTCGGGTCGCCGGAGCTGCCTTTTCGATTTCAGCCGTTCGATCGAGATCCGACGGTCAAGATTAGATCGAATATAATCCCGTACCGGTCAGCGCAGTCAGCCGAGGTGTTTTTGCAGAAAACCCCTCAGTTTTCTTAGATTCAACCCGCGGTCCAAGCCAGTTCAAAAATAATTAGATCTAGGTCCTGTTTCTTTCAGTTTAGCCCCTGATCTTTCTAAAAATCTAACCCACCGTCCTGCCGCGTCGTTTTTCACAAAAGTCCTTCTGTTTTTATATAAAATTACGTTTTAGGTCCCTGGTTTCTTCTGTTTAAGCCCTGGAGAGTTAGATTTAGTTCAAAGAAGCCCCTAAACCTTGTTTTAGCCATATCTTAACCGTTTTAAATCCGTTTTGAGTGATCTTTGCGCTCACGCGATCGTCTCTTCATCAAGAATAGTTCTAGATACGTCTTTGCGTCTTTAAAAGTTGTTTGCTCTATTGTTTTGCTTTTATTGATTGAATGCTTGTGCGAATCGTGTAGAGAACGGTCCGTTCGAGGGAGATCAAGATCAAGTCTACGAGGAGGAGCCACCGCCAGTACTTTGAGCAAGGCAAGTGGATTTCCCCCTCTGCATACTCTTTTGAACTCATACACATTGCATGACAACAAAGTTTACATTTATGTTTGCGATGCATTAATTTGATGGGTCCTATGTAAGGATGACTAGTCTTTTACACCTAAGCCTTGATACACCGGGTTTTACTTTTATGTTGGGTAGCTATGCTAGTTGCTTAACCTTGGTTCATGATGGGTTCTATCCAACATTGATGAATATCCTTATTATTTACATCTTGTCATGATAATACAAGATCACCATGTTAATCGAAACATGGAGAACCACCCGGGATTTACCGTACAACCACAATACCATATGGTTCTGGTCTTAGCTGAATAATTAGATGAACTACATGCTGTGTTTGTGCTGCCTGTTGGGTGGTTATTTGTTTGAGGATGTGTTGGTGCGGGGATCGGAAGAGGGTATCTTCTGTTGAAACCGTAAGTACTGGGAACAAAGACACATGTAGGAATTCTTTGTAAAGGCTTCGTAGCGTCCCTATGCAATCACACCTTGGAAGTGTGATATTGTGCCTACTTTTGCACAGCATGGTTGGGTTAAAGTTCTTCGGAGCTTTTACGCGAATTGTGGTGAAAGTGTACAACCTCTGCAGAGCGTAAAACTGTTTATAACAGCCGTGTTCGCGGTCATGAACGGCCTGGACCCTCACGTGATTAATCTATCGAAATATGAAATCAAATCATTGCATGCATATGTTATTGGTTATGTTTATGATTTACTTTATGCTTACTATTGTTAATATGGGGTGTATATACTTACATCCTAGTAAATAGTTGCTTGTTAATAAAACTTGATCAACTAAAATGCTGACCGCTGCAAACCAAGCCTTTCCTTGATAGCTTGCATATTTCCCCCACTTGTTGAGTACCAACCATAAGTGTACTCATCCTTGCTTATATTGGATCAAAAGGTAATAATGGAGCAGAGTACCTCAGCGATCTTCATGAGTTCTAGGCGTGTGTTCCACCAGTCAGATGCCTGTGGAGTGCTTTTGGAGTTATCGTCTTTAGTTATCGTGTGCACCAGTTTATTTTGGCCTTTGTGCCTTATTCGTGAGTGTAATAAATACTTTATTTATTAAATATTCATTTGAGTACTATTTCTGCTATTCACTCACGGTCTATCATATGTGTGAAATTTGATCCTGGCACACATATGAGATGTACTCGGTTTTCTTTCTAAACCGGGTATGACAGAGTGGTATCAGAGCCGTGCTGACTGTAGGACGCTAGCCTAGTTAGAATGGTCGAAGTAAGGATTTATTTTAGCAATCCAAGTCAGTTTCTTTAGAGGTCTTATTTTATTAGTTAAAAAAATTCTCTGTTTTTCTTCTTCCCTTTTCTATGGTCACCTTTGCCTCTATTCGATTATCTTTACTAAGGTTCTCTCTATGCTTAGATGGCCAAGAGTTTCCAGACTGACCCAGCGCAGCCAGCCCCTCCTGCACCACAGATGGATGATGATGTGCAAGGAGATCCCGTGTGGGTGTGCCTCTCTGATGATGAAGATGTATCTGGCCTTGCTTCACCCACAGCGGATGTTGAAGGGAATCCAGATGGCACTGCAGATGAGGGTGATAAAGTCTATGATGATGAAAAGGATGTTGAAGAAGAGCCCAAGGTGGAGATGATCACTTTAATAACAGAGCTAGGCGCTTTCCCACTCTTGCTTGAAGATGTTCTTGAAGCATTGGGCAACTACACCAGGCCACTCTACATAACCACTTACAGTTCCGCTGCAAACTACCAGGAGTATTACCATACTCAGGTTCATGTTAGAGCGCAAATGGAGAATGCCTCTCGCTTCAGGACTTGGTCTATTCATGAGTCAAGCCTTCTACATACCTCCTATGAAGCTGTAGTTAGTGACGCCGCAAGGAGGCAGTGACATCTATCAGCCATCAGTTCCAGAAGGAGCTGTACCGTCACTTGCCTCGTCGCCGTACAGGAACTGAGCAAACTGTTGTCGTGGGAGGAGGACCAACAGCAGATCCTCGTCTCAATGTTCTTGCCCGAGTCACTGCAGCATTGAATACTGATTTAGAAGGTGTTATTAATGAACTTGCCCAAGCCCAGGAGCGGATTGCAGAACTCGAAGAACAGCTTGCTGAGCAACAAGGTCAAGATGATGATGATGAGAGGATGGCCAATGCTTGGTCCCCGCCTCGGAAGAAGCTTCGCTATGGAGCCCCTTTCTCCGTCACACAGTTTAGGGAATAGGCTATCTTTAGGTTTCTTTTGTAAGTTTATCGTTAGTACGGTTTTGTGAGATCGGTCGTTTGTTTAATGCTTGTTGCTTGGACAAATGTGTGAGTTGGAATCTTTGTTTGTGTGTCTTTGGTTGTGGAGTGATGACCACAATTAAAGAAATTTGGTAATAAAATATTAGTTGAGGTTCAATTCTAGTCCCCTCCTATCCTTTGACCTTAGTTTCTGATCTATCTCTTCTCTATCCGGCATATAAGTCCCATATGCTGAAATCTGCTCGCGCCGATATCTGACCCAGCAGTACTGTTTTGATGATTTCAAGAACTACACATATCCGTTTGATCTCAAACCAGTGGGGTTAGTTTCAGAATTTGATGAGTGATTTTCTGTGATTTTTCCATAATTTTTGGAAATATGTTTCGAGGGAAACACATCAAAAGTTGTCAAGTACAGAATCTGTTTTTCCAGCTTGACACAGGCAGCTTGATTATTTTGTATCCGGAGTTTCAGAGGTCCGATTGAGGTGATTCCAGTTAGATTGGATTCATAGCTTTATGAGTATTGTTCTGGAATTGTGGTATAATTTTTGGATGCACGAATTGACAGTTTTGGATAAATATTGAGGGAGGACAGAATCTGAGAGATGTTGATTATTTGACTTTCCTCTACTTTGTTCTTTCTTCTTAACTTCAATGCTATCTTATACTCTCGTAGTAGAGTGTCTTTCCTTTACTCTTGTCTATCTGAGTATCATTCTCTGAATCATATCTGTCTAACACTCTGATGGTTAACACCAGGACCGGAGGAGGTAGAGACGTTCCTAGTCAGAGGCGTGATCACGTGGTGAACCAGCAGAATCAAGCACCCCCTCCACCACGCCTCAACCTGCAATGGATCCCGCAATGCAGCAGTTCCTAGCAACCCAGATGCAACTCATTCAGCAGCTCACTCAGACAGTGGCCAATTTGCAGGCACAACAGAACCAGCAGCCACCACCGCCACCAGCACCAGTTCAGCCGCCCAGGGATCATCACAGGCAGTTTCTGAGCCAGCATCCTCCTACTTACTCTCACTCTGCAGATCCATTGGATGCTGATGATTGGCTCAAGAATGTTGCAAAGAAGCTAGATATTGCTCAGTGCACTGATCGTGAGAAGGTCTTGTACGCTTCAGGAAGATTGGAAGGCCCAGCAGCTGATTGGTGGGATGCATATGTTAATGCGCATAACGCTCCCGACACCATCACATGGTAGCAGTTCCAAGATGCTTTCCGCACACACCATATTCCAGCAGGTGTGGTGGATCTAAAACAAGAGTAGTTTCATGCATTGGTGTAAGGAAGCATGAGCGTGTGTGAGTATCGTGACAAATTCACTCAGCTATCTCGCTATGCACCTGATGATGTGGATGACGATGCAAAGAGGCAACGTCGTTTCTTGAAGGGTTTGATTGGGCCTATCAAGTACCAGGTGCAGACTCATACCTTCCCCAACTTTCAGACAATGCTAGACAAGGCCATTGGTTGTGTGAACACACGCAAGGAGTTGAGTGAACAGAAGAGGAAGTTCCAGTCGTCGTCATCAGGGCAGACAAGCAACACTCGTCCTCGCTACAGTTCTTCACAAGGTTTCCAGAATCGCTCAGGAGGTAATGGTGGACATTACCAACAGGGACAGCAGATACAACATTCTGGTCAACAGGTTCAGAGGTATCCTCAACAGACACCCCGTACACCTAACCAGCATCAGAATCGTTCTGGCAATAGCATCCCGCCAGTACGGACCAACAATCCAGCCACGCCAGTACCACCCAATGGTTGCTTTAATGTGGTGATATGGGTCACTATGCTAACAAGTGTCCCAAGCGTAACCCTCAGACACCTCAGACTCAGAGGAGTGATGGCCAGAGATCCGCTCAACCTTCTTCCCAGCAAGGCAACAAGGGACAACAGAACTTCGCACGTGGAAGGGTGAACCACGTGACGGCTGAATCTGCACAAGAAGCCAACGATGTGGTGCTCGGTACGTTTCTCGTTTACTCAGAACCCGCTACGGTTTATTTGACTCTGGGGCATCGCATTCGTTTGTTACTGAAAATTTGTTACCAAAAGTAAATTACCTAGTAGTCTTATGCAAACCCCCCTGTTAGTTAATTCACCGGGTGGTGAAATGAGAGCTACACATATGTGTCCACAAGTTCCGCTTAGTATTATGGGAAGAGAGTTTCTATCAGATCTGGTTATCCTGAGATCCAACGCCATTGACATTATTCTGGGAATGGATTGGTTGGGAGCTCATGATGGAGTTATTCAGTGTGCCAAGAAGTCAGTGTTATTCACAAGTCCACAAGGAGACCGAATGGAATTCCAGATGAGTCCAGTTATTCGAAGAGAAGCAACAATCAATCAAGTGAAAGGAAAGTCACTGGAAGATATCAAAGTCGTATGTGAATTTCCGGATGTCTTTCCTGATGATTTACCAGGTATGCCGCCTGACCGAGACTTTGAGTTCATCATTGAGCTTGTACCTGGTACTGCACCTATTTCAAAGAGAGCATATAGAATGGATGTTAAAGATTTAGCAGAATTAAAGAAACAGATAAATGAACTTTTAGCTAAGGGTTATATTTGCCTAGTTCATCTCCATGGGGAGCCCCTGTTATATTGTTGATAAGAAGGATGGTACTAGAAGGATGTGCGTTGATTACAGAGGTCTTAATGAGGTGACTATCAAGAATAAGTACCCGCTTCCTAGAATAGAAGATTTGTTCGACCAGTTGAGAGGTGCAAAAGTTTTCTCCAAGATAGATTTGCGTTCAGGCTATCATCAAGTGAAGATTCGGAAAGAGGATATCCCTAAAACTGCGTTCACTTGCAGATATGGTCTTTATGAGTATCTAGTGATATCGTTTGGTTTGACAAATGCCCCTGCAAACTTCATGTATCTGATGAACAAGGTATTTATGGAGTATCTTGACAAGTTTGTGGTGGTATTCATTGATGATATCATGGTGTTCTCCAAGAACGAGGAAGAGCATGAGGAGCATTTGAGACTAGTACTGCAGAAGTTACGTGAGCATCAGTTGTATGCCAAGTTCAGTAAATGTGAGTTCTGGTTGAAAGAAGTATCTTTTCTTGGACATGTCATCACTAATGGAGGAATAATGGTAGATCCGAGTAAAGTGCAGGATGTGTTGAATTGGAAACCACCTCAGAGTGTTGCAGAAATCAGAAGTTTTCTCGGAATTGGGCAGGTTATTACCGCAGATTTATTGAAGGTTTCTCCAAAATTGCTAAACCCATGACTTTGTTGTTAGAGAAAGGACGAAAATTTAAGTGGGATGATGCTTGTCAACAAAGTTTTGAGGAGTTAAGGAAGAAATTGACCACTTCTCCAGTGTTAGTGATGCCTGATATTCAGAAGGGGTTCGACGTGTACTGTAATGCTTCACATGTAGGACTTGGATGTGTGTTGATGCAGAAGGCAGAGTCGTGGCTTATGCTTCTAGACAGTTGAGAAAACATGAGAAGAATTTCCTACTCATGATCTGGAGTTAGCAGCAGTTGTTCACGCATTAAAGATTTGGAGGCACTACATGGTTGGAAATGGTGTCGAATTTCACTGATTATAAGAGTTTAAAGTATATTTCACTCAAAAGGATCTTAATTTGAGACAAAGCAGATGGCTAGAATTAATTAATGATTTGATTTGGATATTCAATATCATCCTGGAAAGGCCAATGTTTGTTGCAGATGCTCTAAGTCGTAAGAGTCAAGTTTAACTCAGTCATTGGAAGATTGATATCACAAGAATTATGTTGGGAGATGGAACGACTTAACTTGGGTATCTGTGCTCATTCTGAAGCTGTGACTATGGAAGTAGAGTCGATATTAGAGCAAGAAATCAGAAAAGGACAGTTAGAGGATCCGAAGATCGAGGAATTCAGAGCATTAATCCATTTGGGAAAAACTGAGGATTTCACTGAGGATGAACAGGGAACAGTGTGGTTCAGAAATAGAATATGTGTTCCGGAGAATGATAAGGCTACGAGAACTCATATTGAAGGAAGCACATGATTCACCTTATTCCATTCATCCAGGAAGTACCAAGATGTACCATTCATAGAAATATTTGAAAGAGAAATATTGGTTGTATGGTTTGAAGAAGGAACACCAATCCAGTTTGCTTCAACCTACTAGAGTGGAAGTGGCTTGTGGGAAGAAATTGGAATGGACTTTTATTGTCGGGTTACCTCATACTCGTGATGGACATGACTCTATATGGGTTATTGTGGATAGATTGACGAAGTCTGCTCATTTCATACCAGTCAACACAACATATACAAGTGCTAAGCTAGCAGAGCTGTATATGTCCAGGATTGTGTGTCTACATGGAGTTCCGAAGAAAAATAGTGTCTGACCGAGGTACTTAGTTTACGTCACGATTCTGGCAGAAGGTACATGAAATAATGGGGTACACAACTTAATTTCAGTTCTGCTTATCATCCACAGACAGATGGACAGACTGAGAGGACTAATCAAATTCTGGAGGATATGCTTCGAGCGTGTGCTTTAAAACACGGTCGTAGTTGGGACAAGAGTTTGCCATATGCAGAGTTCTCCTACAATAACAGTTACCAAGCTAGTCTTAAGATGTCACCTTTTGAAGCTTTGTATGGAAGAAAGTGCAGAAACACCATTGTATTGGGAGCCAGACTTGGGAAAGTAAGTGTTTGGACCCGAAGTTCTTCAAGATGCAGAGCAGCAGGTACAGTTAATCCGAGAGAATCTCAAGACTGCACAGTCTAGACAGAAAAGTTATGCTGATACCAGAAGGAGAGAATTGGTCTTTGAAGTTGGAGATTTTTTTATCTCCAAATTATCACCTATCAGAGGTCTTCGTAGATTTAAAGTTAAAAGGAAAGCTATTCACCCCGTTCCATTGGTCCATTCAAAGGTACTAGAAAAGGAAGGGTGAGGTAGCTTATCAGGTTAGAATTGCCAGCTCAGTTGTCAGAGGTTCATGATGTGTTTCATGTGTCGCAATTGAAGAGTGTTTACGGGTAACCAGAGAAGCAATTGCAGTTAGAGGAACCAGTGTGGAGGATGATTTGACTATACAGAGTATCCAGTCCAGATATTGGAGACAGCAAAAAGGGTTACTCGGAATAAAGTAGTTTAGATGTGCAAAGTTACAGTGGAGTCACCATACAGGGCGGATGAGGCTACATGGAAAGAGAATTATGAGCCAGTGCAGAATTCCATCAGTTGTTCTCTGATCTTTCCGAATCTCGAGGACGAGATTCTTTCTTTAAGGGGTAGGATTTGTAACACCCAATTTTGCTCATCACATTAAAAATCTATATAGGCAACTAATTTCTTTAGATTTTATTGTTTTAGGAAATATTAAATTGCAAATTCAAATTTTTGGCTCTTAAATATTTAAACATCATTTAAATTAGAGTCAATAAAGTCTTTGTTGCATTCATGCTGGTTTGCATATATTTTTGAATGTTGTTTTGATTTTGAAAAGGTTTGCAAAAGTTTAAACAAAACTCAAAACCTTTCTTCTCTCCCTTTCTCTTTTTCTAGCCCAGCCCAGTTTTT
>JACEFO010002488.1:0-21565 GCA_015342445.1 Digitaria exilis
GCAGCGAAGCGATTGATCTTGGCTTGATTTTGCCCCCTTTCTTCCCTACTATTTCTTTTGCTTTGCTTATGATGATCTCCTTATTCATCAGCTGATCTTGTGCTTCTCCTTGTCGTCTTCGTCAAACGCGTTTTTGTGAAGCTACCTGTTCATCAGCGTTTGAGCTCTGAACTTCTGCTTGACCATTGCCTCTAGCAGTTACTTCGAAATTCTTTCCGGGTTGTCTACTTCCTCCTCTGTAAACTTCACTGAATCTTGCACGCTTTGCACATTCCCGGATGAACTCTGTGCTTCTTCCTCAATCTTGTTTCCAAATGTCCCAATTGCAAGCAATGATTGGGGCCAAATCACTGAACTCATCGTTTGCGACATTCCGACACTTTGCTACCTGTGCATTAGAAGTAAAATTAGTTAACCAAATCAGTATAGAAACAAAAACGTATGGTCCTACGTCCATTATTAGCATAATATGGCATGTTTGGAGCATGGACCACTAATTAATAAGCCCGTTCATGAGCCTATCACTGATTAGAAACATGTTTGCCCATGCGTACTCCATACCCACGATGTTTGAACCTGCAGCATGATGCTGAACTTTGCTGATCATCACACTCACCACAGATCAGCCATCATACAGAGATTTTATTCACTACAAAAAGAAGTCTTTTTGAAAGACACAAAACCCTCAACACAAGCTGGACTATTCTTTCTAAGGCCATGTTTAGATTCCCAACTATTCACTATTCATCTACAATTCTTTCACTGTTCATTTCTAACTTTTACTATTCCTCCCTCACAAAAACACGTTTCCCAGCGAAATGCTACAGTGTTTTTTCTTATGCTACAGTGGTTTTTCCCTACAATCTAAACACAACCTAAGAAACGAAATGGGACTAGTGGCCCTCAGATCTGATTCACTAGTATGGACCATCCAAGGTCCAGATTATGCGCTAGGTATGTAAACTCTTATTAATCTCAAAGTGGACAATTTGTATCATAATATCATGTTTGAAGTAGTACATAAGCAAGGAGTACAATCGGAGTAAACCACTCTCTCGTACGAGGCGAGCGAAGAAAGCTTTTAATACAAAAAAAAGGAAATAAATGCAAAGAAAATGAAAGGAAAAGAGCACAAGAGAGGTGGCAGAACGGCATGTACCGTGGTGCTCAACTGTTCATGCATCAATTGCACTATCGTAAAAACTGTTTCCTTAGCAGGTTGAAAAGACATTTGTGAGCATATCTAAACCACAATGTTTGCTAGAATCATTAATACTGATAGGTGACCATCGAACAGAACGCTGCCATATCAACAAAAAGAAACCCGGAAAGGACGTGCTGATAATCACCTTTGTGTGAAGCAAATACATTGCTTGAAGAAAAATCGAGTACTACTAAGCAACACAAGATTAATGACAGGAGCAGAATGTCAGGCACTCAGGCTAAGAAAACTTACGATAAGGCGCGGTAGAAGTGGCAGCAGAACGCCTTGGTTCCTGCTTCCCGCCGATCTTGTTCGCTACCCAACTGAAAATCTGTGGATAAAGGGAGGAAATTCACCATGAACAACAAGAAACAATCAACCCTTGAGCCTCGAGAGTCTCTTCCACGCAGTGGGAGGATTCAGGAGATTGTTATGCTAATGCCATATACCATGGCTCTCACCTTCATATCCTTAAGAACTCTAGGCCACTAGTGGGTTCACTGAGCTGAAGCCTGAAGCTGAAGGTGATGGTGGGCACCAGGAGAGTGGAAGACCCTATAGCTGAGAGAGTGGGCTAGCTCGGGAGTGAAGAAGCGAGAGATATAGGCCGAGGTGCAAGGCTTGCAGTGTGAGCAATCGGCGACACGGGATTGGTGCACAGAAGCAAGCGGCAGTAGCTTACAGCACTGGCACTGGTAGTGGTGGAGGAGCTGGAGAGCGGTTCCGATTTGGTGGAGGGGCTCAAGTTCCGAGGCTTTGGAGCTTAGCAGCTGGCATATGGGCTATGGCCGGTGTGCATGGGCGCGCGGCTAGCTACTTCATATGGCAAGGTCACCGCTTGCACTTGGGTGTCCTTCCTTCTCCGGATCCAATGCAAGGGAAACTTGGTGTACTCTACCGGCGGCCGCGGCCGTCTGATATCTTTCAGGTGAAATAGAAGGCTCTGCAGTCTACTATACTGGCCGCCGGCTAGTCCCTCGATGTAAATCCTGGTCACGGGTGTGCACTGCACCGGGATCCATCTAGTACTAGAACGCACCGCGCGTAAACCTGGCCAGTCAGTCGTCGTCTACTGCTGAGAAACTACTGAAAAAGTGAAAAGTACTATGTGATCACTCCAGTAAGCAACAGGGTTATGGAGCCCGAAACCCTCTCCGTACCCCAGATGGGGAGGGAGAGATGCGATCGAGGGCGCTGGGGTGGGTGCTGGGGGGACCCAAGTTGCGCACCAAGTGTCACGACCGCGCCGCAACGGATCCCATCGCGCCTGGTCGGGCCCCGACGCGTGTGTGCCAAACCACGTGTTTATTCCTTAAACCCGGCACTAAGCAAAGGGCATTAAGCTAGGCCCGTCCCCCCCTCTTGGTCTTGGCTACCAGCAAGAGGGCGCCGGCGCCGAGGCTAATCACGCCCCTTAATTACTATACTCCCCACTAGCTGGAGCTGGAGGACTTTCCACATCCTCTTGAAGTCTTGATGCATCACCTAATTAAGCTGATGATGCGATACGCATCTCTCGTGCGATCTGGAGAAGATTATTCAGAGGGTCTCCTTGGAGTTTCCAGGCGAATCGCGCCATGTACGTACTGCGTATAAATAGGAGTTGACGATTCTCCTCTCCATTCCTCGCGCGCGATGGGATTTTCCTTTTTCACCAACTTGGACTCGATGATTCTATATATCCCTGTAGCAGCAGCAGCTGTGGTTTGTACACGGCTTTGCCGGCAAAACCGCAGCGCCGCGGGGATCCACGACGTTCGTTCAGCTACGTACTGGCGCCACACACTGATTTTTGATTGATTGATCGGCTTCCTCCTCCGATCGATCGATCGGCGCGGTGTTATCCAATTCCAATCCAACAACCATCGACCCGTAGCTAGCAGTTGCAGTAGTCTCTCGATGGATCGCAGTCGTCGTCTCTTGTTCACCATCATCTCATGCATGATCATCTATCTCCTCGTAGCTGTAGCTCCGTGACAATGCAACGGCCGCCAGACGTGCGTGTGCGTGTGCAAGGCCGGCACTGGCGACCAACAGCCGCTGGCCCGGCGGAAAGCGACCGCGTACGGCGGACGCGTGCTCGTGCCCTACGGAGTCCACGCGACGCCACGACGGCGACAGGCCTCCGGCTGTTGCGTCCGGCGCTACGTGTGCCGACCTAGCCAGGGTAAGCTTAGAGCTGCTATTTGCAAGATGAGTGATGATCAGATGACCTGTCGGGAAGAAGCTTAGCTTGTGGGCGGAGGAAAGCTACCCGTGCATAGTATATGCCATACCCACGCTAGTGTCCAGCGGACTGCAGACAAGGATCCTGATCGATAAAAAATAGTAGTCGCTAGCTATAGGGAAGCTGGCCGGGAACAAGAACTGAGGAAGGGATGAGATTGAGAAACACACTTCACTGCTGGTTAATTGGATCGCAGAGTGCCATCTGGATTCGCTGCTCATGACTGACGATCGAATTGATTGATGATGATTAGAAATTGAGCAAGCATCATGCTACGCCTAGCCTTCTGGCAATTCACCAGCTCACGCAGGAGGACAGTACCAACCAGAACAAAAGTACAAGCAAACAAGTCTCAGATCACATCATCACAGTAGTACACACAATGATGCGCACCTCGATTCAGCATGCACTTGTTAACAAATTAAATCGTGTGTGGACTATATGCACAATTACACATTACCGGTGTGGCTCGTGATTAACGACGAGCTTAGGCGAGATAATATAGGAAATGCGCTTCGTGTGCGCGCGGCCCTTTTTTTTCCCGAATACGAGGGGCGAATGAACAAAGAGCAAGCTAGTATAGCTTTGAGCTACTTCGCCCCCATGTGGTGCGTGCCGGGCTTGGCGACGAGAAGAGATAACGATGATCGATCGGATCGGCGTCGCTGTCCCCGGCTGCCTGCTGGCCTCGAGATGCACGACCCACGTACGCCACGGCGAGAAGTCTCCCGGCGACTTCTCCACTCACACGATTGATCACTCGCTCGCCGGCGATCGATGCGATCGATCGGATGCCAAACACGAGGAGCATATGGATGGAATTGAGTTGGGATCCCCACGAGGTTTTCCCTCACCTGAAGTGGAAACCGCCAACCATGCAGTATCAGGAAACCCTGTGACTGACCTGGCGCTGTAACAGAAGGAGCTACTCCTATGTGTGTGTGTGGTCACAGGAAATGGTCCCATGGCTATGGAGGGCTAGGGCAACTAATTGTAGCAACTGCTAGCCTACCATTAACCTCGTAGTGGCAAGAACTTGTTGCCAAGCTACCTCTTTGACCTGTGTCTCAGTTGTCAAACAAGGAAATTGCCGGCTTCAGAGGTCTGCAGATGGTGGTCCTGACTGTTCTTCGCTGATTGTGTTTAGTTACTATAAGACTAAGAAGGAGGTGTTTCAAAATTAGTTTCTTTTCAATACCGTACCGTACCGATAATTTGTGCACCCCAGCCCCCAGTTGGTGAAGATGTGGATGTTTGCTCCATCTGAAGAAAGTTCTTGCAAACATGTTATAGCCCTGCATCCATTTTTTTCAAAACGGAGTTTCAGGGTGCAATTGGTTCCATCTGGACGTGGCATGGCTCGCATCAGAAATGCAGGCTCCCATCAGCCAGGCTTGTGAGATGCACCATCAGTTTGTTTGGTTGCCGTTTACATACAACCAGGCTACGGCAGAGACGGTGTTTGGTTGCCTGCTTCCGCGTTTTCCGCTCTCACAAGACGTGTACGCGCCATCTGCACCGAACGAGCCAGGCTCGCTAGAAACAAAAATCGATTTCGTTTCGACGGAGCCAGGCTACGCCAACACTTTTGCATCGCCGAGGCCTGGCCCAAGTTGAAAACCAGGTAACTAATCACTATGTTACTGCATCCGACAGGGTCTGGCCAAGACTTATGCAGGCAACCAATCGTGCCTTTAGTGTCTGATTGGTTATCTTTCTTTGTGAGCTAGGCTCGCACCAGGGGGACAAGCTGGTGGGATCCTAGCCCAGCACGTGCAATATATAGGTCCGTGTTTGGTTGGCCGGTTGGGCTAGTACAGCAAGCCCATAGGGAGATCTTGCTTGGTTAGAAGCTCGAACACATGTGGGACCATTTTTTTCCCTGCGCACGCGTCCTGAGCACATATAGTCGCATCGCCAGAGCCTGCCTCTGTAGAAACACTCGATTCCTACGTATCATGAGGGCCTGGCTCTGGGTGCCGCTTTGCATCCTACGGGACAGGCCCAGTTACTAGATTATGCAACCAATCAGCTCGGCCTCGCATCCTGAGAGCCTAGTTCAGTGCATGCGACAAACCAATAAGACCCTAGCGTATGGGGATTTCAAAAGTTTAGGGTAGGGAGCAATTTAGTGCCCAATTGGTTTGGTTGCCTGTGCTAAGGGCACCCGCAACAGTATATAGAGCATCCTCTCTATAATCTTGTCCACATCAGCTATATAGAGTGATGTAGATGAATCATCTGTAACACCCTAATTTTGCTCATCACACATTAAAATCTATATAGGCAACTAATTTCTTTAGATTTTATTGTTTTAGGAAATATTAAATTGCAAATTCAAATTTTTGGCTCTTAAATATTTAAACATCATTTAAATTAGAGTCAATAAAGTCTTTGTTGCATTCATGCTGGTTTGCATATATTTTGAATGTTGTTTGAATTTTGAAAAGTTTGCAAAAGTTTAAACAAAACTCAAAAACCTTTCTTCTCTCCCTTTCTCTTTTTCTAGCCCAGCCCAGTTTGGCCCAGTCATTCTCGGCCTTTTTTCTTTCGCGCGCAGCCGCGGCCCAATCTCTTTTCCTCGGCCCAACTCACGCGTGCAGCCGGCCCAGCCGTTCTCTCTTCTCTCTTCTCTCTTTGTCTCGCTGACAGGTGGGCCCCGCTTGTCGGTCCGTCTTCTTCCTCGCCGTGGTCGAGACGGACTCGACGCCGAGTTCCCAGCACCGCCCGTCTCCGCGTCGGCTTCCCCTTGCGCAAGGAGCGTTTTTCGGTCCTTTATAAGCCGCCGCCCCGACCTTTGAACCCTCGACCCAAGCCGCAGCCCCGTCGCCGCGAATCGAGCTTGCGCCGCCGTAACCCTAGGTCTAGAGCCGCCACCGCGATTCGCCCTTTCGAAGTTGCCTTCGTCGTTCCGAGTCTTGTCGTCGAGTTTCGCGCGGAGGTAACAAAGTCGCCAAGCCTGTTTTCCCTCTTCTCGCGCTCTCTCGTGCTCGTGCGACCTCGTCGTCGTCGTAGCCGAGCCGCCGTTCTCCGCCGTGGGCCCTCTCCGTTGCGTAATCCTCGTTTTAGATCCCCAAAACGGTTTCCTCTTGATCCCAGCTTTCTCCCGAGCCTTGAATCGTCCAAAACCGAGCTCCCTAGCCCTTGTTTGCTCAAGTCCGGCGAGATTCCGGCGAGCGCCGCCGCGCGCCGCCGCTCTCGGGTCGCCGGAGCTGCCTTTTCGATTTCAGCCGTCGATCGAGATCCGACGGTCAAGATTAGATCGAATATAATCCCGTACCGGTCAGCGCAGTCAGCCGAGGTGTTTTGCAGAAAAACCCCTCAGTTTTCTTAGATTCAACCCGCGGTCAAGCCAGTTCAAAAATAATTAGATCTAGGTCCTGTTTCTTTCAGTTTAGCCCCTGATCTTTCTAAAAATCTAACCCACCGTCCTGCCGCGTCGTTTTTCACAAAAGTCCTTCTGTTTTTATATAAAAATACGTTTAGGTCCCTGTTTCTTCTGTTAAGCCCTGGAGAGTTAGATTTAGTTCAAAGAAGCCCCTAAACCTTGTTTTAGCCATATCTTAACCGTTTTAAAATCCGTTTTGAGTGATCTTTGCGCTCACGCGATCGTCTCTTCATCAAGAATAGTTCTAGATACGTCTTTGCGTCTTTAAAAGTTGTTTGCTCTATTGTTTTGCTTTTATTGATTGAATGCTTGTGCGAATCGTGTAGAGAACGGTCCGTTCGAGGGAGATCAAGATCAAGTCTACGAGGAGGAGCCACCGCAGTACTTTGAGCAAGGCAAGTGGATTTCCCCCTCTGCATACTCTTTTGAACTCATACACATTGCATGACAACAAAGTTTACATTTATGTTTGCGATGCATTAATTTGATGGGTCCTATGTAAGGATGACTAGTCTTTTACACCTAAGCCTTGATACACCGGGTTTACTTTTATGTTGGGTAGCTATGCTAGTTGCTTAACCTTGGTTCATGATGGGTTCTATCCAACATTGATGAATATCCTTATTATTTACATCTTGTCATGATAATACAAGATCACCATGTTAATCGAAACATGGAGAACCACCCGGGATTTACCGTACAACCACAATACCATATGGTTCTGGTCTTAGCTGAATAATTAGATGAACTACATGCTGTGTTTGTGCTGCCTGTTGGGTGGTTATTTGTTTGAGGATGTGTTGGTGCGGGGATCGGAAGAGGGTATCTTCTGTTGAAACCGTAAGTACTGGGAACAAAGACACATGTAGGAATTCTTTGTAAAGGCTTCGTAGCGTCCCTATGCAATCACACCTTGGAAGTGTGATATTGTGCCTACTTTTGCACAGCATGGTTTGGGTTAAAGTTCTTCGGAGCTTTTACGCGAATTGTGGTGAAAGTGTACAACCTCTGCAGAGCGTAAAACTGTTATAACAGCCGTGTTCGCGGTCATGAACGGCCTGGACCCTCACGTGATTAATCTATCGAAATATGAAATCAAATCATTGCATGCATATGTTATTGGTTATGTTTATGATTTACTTTTATGCTTACTATTGTTAATATGGGGTGTATATACTTACATCCTAGTAAATAGTTGCTTGTTAATAAAACTTGATCAACTAAAATGCTGACCGCTGCAAACCAAGCCTTTCCTTGATAGCTTGCATATTTCCCCCACTTGTTGAGTACCAACCATAAGTGTACTCATCCTTGCTTATATTGGATCAAAAGGTAATAATGGAGCAGAGTACCTCAGCGATCTTCATGAGTTCTAGGCGTGTGTTCCACCAGTCAGATGCCTGTGGAGTGCTTTTGGAGTTATCGTCTTTAGTTATCGTGTGCACCAGTTTATTTTGGCCTTTGTGCCTTATTCGTGAGTGTAATAAATACTTTATTTATTAAATATTCATTTGAGTACTATTTCTGCTATTCACTCACGGTCTATCATATGTGTGAAATTTGATCCTGGCACACATATGAGATGTACTCGGTTTTCTTTCTAAAACCGGGTATGACAGAGTGGTATCAGAGCCGTGCTGACTGTAGGACGCTAGCCTAGTTAGAATGGTCGAAGTAAGGATTTATTTTAGCAATCCAAGTCAGTTTCTTTAGAGGTCTTATTTTATTAGTTAAAAAAAATTCTCTGTTTTTCTTCTTCCTTTTTCTATGGTCACCTTTGCCTCTATTCGATTATCTTTACTAAGGTTCTCTCTATGCTTAGATGGCCAAGAGTTTCCAGACTGACCCAGCGCAGCCAGCCCCTCCTGCACCACAGATGGATGATGATGTGCAAGGAGATCCCGTGTGGGTGTGCCTCTCTGATGATGAAGATGTATCTGGCCTTGCTTCACCCACAGCGGATGTTGAAGGGAATCCAGATGGCACTGCAGATGAGGGTGATAAAGTCTATGATGATGAAAAGGATGTTGAAGAAGAGCCCAAGGTGGAGATGATCACTTTAATAACAGAGCTAGGCGCTTTCCCACTCTTGCTTGAAGATGTTCTTGAAGCATTGGGCAACTACACCAGGCCACTCTACATAACCACTTACAGTTCCGCTGCAAACTACCAGGAGTATTACCATACTCAGGTTCATGTTAGGGCGCAAATGGAGAATGCCTCTCGCTTCAGGACTTGGTCTATTCATGAGTCAAGCCTTCTACATACCTCCTATGAAGCTGTAGTTAGTGACGCCGCAAGGAGGGCAGTGACATCTATCAGCCATCAGTTCCAGAAGGAGCTGTACCGTCACTTGCCTCGTCGCCGTACAGGAACTGAGCAAACTGTTGTCGTGGGAGGAGGACCAACAGCAGATCCTCGTCTCAATGTTCTTGCCCGAGTCACTGCAGCATTGAATACTGATTTAGAAGGTGTTATTAATGAACTTGCCCAAGCCCAGGAGCGGATTGCAGAACTCGAAGAACAGCTTGCTGAGCAACAAGGTCAAGATGATGATGATGAGAGGATGGCCAATGCTTGGTCCCCGCCTCAGAAGAAGCTTCGCTATGGAGCCCCTTTCTCCGTCACACAGTTTAGGGAATAGGCTATCTTTAGGTTTCTTTTGTAAGTTTATCGTTAGTACGGTTTTGTGAGATCGGTCGTTTGTTTAATGCTTGTTGCTTGGACAAATGTGTGAGTTGGAATCTTTGTTTGTGTGTCTTTGGTTGTGGAGTGATGACCACAATTAAAGAAATTTGGTAATAAAATATTAGTTGAGGTTCAATTCTAGTCCCCTCCTATCCTTTGACCTTAGTTTCTGATCTATCTCTTCTCTATCCGGCATATAAGTCCCATATGCTGAAATCTGCTCGCGCCGATATCTGACCCAGCAGTACTGTTTTTGATGATTTCAAGAACTACACATATCCGTTTGATCTCAAACCAGTGGGGTTAGTTTCAGAATTTGATGAGTGATTTTCTGTGATTTTTCCATAATTTTTGGAAATATGTTTCGAGGGAAACACATCAAAAGTTGTCAAGTACAGAATCTGTTTTTCCAGCTTGACACAGGCAGCTTGATTATTTTGTATCCGGAGTTTCAGAGGTCCGATTGAGGTGATTCCAGTTAGATTGGATTCATAGCTTTTATGAGTATTGTTCTGGAATTGTGGTATAATTTTTGGATGCACGAATTGACAGTTTTGGATAAATATTGAGGGAGGACAGAATCTGAGAGATGTTGATTATTTGACTTTCCTCTACTTTGTTCTTTCTTCTTAACTTCAATGCTATCTTATACTCTCGTAGTAGAGTGTCTTTCCTTTACTCTTGTCTATCTGAGTATCATTCTCTGAATCATATCTGTCTAACACTCTGATGGTTAACACCAGGACCGGAGGAGGTAGAGACGTTCCTAGTCAGAGGCGTGATCACGTGGTGAACCAGCAGAATCAAGCACCCCCTCCACCACCGCCTCAACCTGCAATGGATCCCGCAATGCAGCAGTTCCTAGCAACCCAGATGCACTACTCATTCAGCAGCTCACTCAGACAGTGGCCAATTTGCAGGCACAACAGAACCAGCAGCCACCACCGCCACCAGCACCAGTTCAGCCGCCCAGGGATCATCACAGGCAGTTTCTGAGCCAGCATCCTCCTACTTACTCTCACTCTGCAGATCCATTGGATGCTGATGATTGGCTCAAGAATGTTGCAAAGAAGCTAGATATTGCTCAGTGCACTGATCGTGAGAAGGTCTTGTACGCTTCAGGAAGATTGGAAGGCCCAGCAGCTGATTGGTGGGATGCATATGTTAATGCGCATAACGCTCCCGACACCATCACATGGTAGCAGTTCCAAGATGCTTTCCGCACACACCATATTCCAGCAGGTGTGGTGGATCTAAACAAGAGTAGTTTCATGCATTGGTGTAAGGAAGCATGAGCGTGTGTGAGTATCGTGACAAATTCACTCAGCTATCTCGCTATGCACCTGATGATGTGGATGACGATGCAAAGAGGGCAACGTCGTTTCTTGAAGGGTTTGATTGGGCCTATCAAGTACCAGGTGCAGACTCATACCTTCCCCAACTTTCAGACAATGCTAGACAAGGCCATTGGTTGTGTGAACACACGCAAGGAGTTGAGTGAACAGAAGAGGAAGTTCCAGTCGTCGTCATCAGGGCAGACAAGCAACACTCGTCCTCGCTACAGTTCTTCACAAGGTTTCCAGAATCGCTCAGGAGGTAATGGTGGACATTACCAACAGGGACAGCAGATACAACATTCTGGTCAACAGGTTTCAGAGGTATCCTCAAACAGACACCCCGTACACCTAACCAGCATCAGAATCGTTCTGGCAATAGCATCCCGCCAGTACGGACCAACAATCCAGCCACGCCAGTACCACCCAATGGTTGCTTTAAATGTGGTGATATGGGTCACTATGCTAACAAGTGTCCAAGCGTAACCCTCAGACACCTCAGACTCAGAGGAGTGATGGCCAGAGATCCGCTCAACCTTCTTCCCAGCAAGGCAACAAGGGACAACAGAACTTCGCACGTGGAAGGGTGAACCACGTGACGGCTGAATCTGCACAAGAAGCCAACGATGTGGTGCTCGGTACGTTTCTCGTTTACTCAGAACCCGCTACGGTTTTATTTGACTCTGGGGCATCGCATTCGTTTGTTACTGAAAAATTTGTTACCAAAAGTAAATTACCTAGTAGTCTTATGCAAACCCCCCTGTTAGTTAATTCACCGGTGGTGAAATGAGAGCTACACATATGTGTCCACACAAGTTCCGCTTAGTATTATGGGAAGAGAGTTTCTATCAGATCTGGTTATCCTGAGATCCAACGCCATTGACATTATTCTGGGAATGGATTGGTTGGGAGCTCATGATGGAGTTATTCAGTGTGCCAAGAAGTCAGTGTTATTCACAAGTCCACAAGGAGACCGAATGGAATTCCAGATGAGTCCAGTTATTCGAAGAGAAGCAACAATCAATCAAGTGAAAGGAAAGTCACTGGAAGATATCAAAGTCGTATGTGAATTTCCGGATGTCTTTCCTGATGATTTACCAGGTATGCCGCCTGACCGAGACTTTGAGTTCATCATTGAGCTTGTACCTGGTACTGCACCTATTTCAAAGAGAGCATATAGAATGGATGTTAAAGATTTAGCAGAATTAAAGAAACAGATAAATGAACTTTTAGCTAAGGGTTATATTTGGCCTAGTTCATCTCCATGGGGAGCCCCTGTTATATTTGTTGATAAGAAGGATGGTACTAGAAGGATGTGCGTTGATTACAGAGGTCTTAATGAGGTGACTATCAAGAATAAGTACCCGCTTCCTAGAATAGAAGATTTGTTCGACCAGTTGAGAGGTGCAAAAGTTTCTCCAAGATAGATTTGCGTTCAGGCTATCATCAAGTGAAGATTCGGAAAGAGGATATCCCTAAAACTGCGTTCACTTGCAGATATGGTCTTTATGAGTATCTAGTGATATCGTTTGGTTTGACAAATGCCCCTGCAAACTTCATGTATCTGATGAACAAGGTATTTATGGAGTATCTTGACAAGTTTGTGGTGGTATTCATTGATGATATCATGGTGTTCTCCAAGAACGAGGAAGAGCATGAGGAGCATTTGAGACTAGTACTGCAGAAGTTACGTGAGCATCAGTTGTATGCCAAGTTCAGTAAATGTGAGTTCTGGTTGAAAGAAGTATCTTTTCTTGGACATGTCATCACTAATGGAGGAATAATGGTAGATCCGAGTAAAGTGCAGGATGTGTTGAATTGGAAACCACCTCAGAGTGTTGCAGAAATCAGAAGTTTTCTCGGATTGGCAGGGTTATTATACCGCAGATTTATTGAAGGTTTCTCCAAATTGCTAAACCCATGACTTTGTTGTTAGAGAAAGGACGAAAATTTAAGTGGGATGATGCTTGTCAGCAAAGTTTTGAGGAGTTAAGGAAGAAATTGACCACTTCTCCAGTGTTAGTGATGCCTGATATTCAGAAGGGGTTCGACGTGTACTGTAATGCTTCACATGTAGGACTTGGATGTGTGTTGATGCAAGAAGGCAGAGTCGTGGCTTATGCTTCTAGACAGTTGAGAAAACATGAGAAGAATTATCCTACTCATGATCTGGAGTTAGCAGCAGTTGTTCACGCATTAAAGATTTGGAGGCACTACATGGTTGGTTGGAAAATGGTGTCGAATTTTCACTGATTATAAGAGTTTAAAGTATATTTTCACTCAAAAGGATCTTAATTTGAGACAAAGCAGATGGCTAGAATTAATCAATGATTTTGATTTGGATATTCATATCATCCTGGAAAGGGCCAACGTTGTTGCAGATGCTCTAAGTCGTAAGAGTCAAGTTACTCAGTCATTGGGAGATTGATATCACAAGAGTTATGTTGGGAGATGGAACGACTTAACTTGGGTATCTGTGCTCATCCAGAAGCTGTGACTATGGAAGTAGAGTCAACATTAGAGCAAGAAATCAGGAAGGGACAGTTAGAGGATCCGAAGATCGAGGAATTCAGAGCCTTAATCCATTTGGGAAAAACTGAGGATTTCACTGAGGATGAATAGGGAACAGTGTGGGTTCAGAAACAGAATATGTGTTCCAAAAATGATAGGCTTCGAGAACTCATATTGAAGGAAGCACATGACTCACCTTATTCCATTCATCCAGGAAAGTACTAAGATGTATCAAGATTTGAAAAGAGAAATATTGGTGGTATGGTTTGAAGAAAGAATGTTGCAACTTATGGGCTTGTGTGATGTTGCCAGAAGGTTAAAGCAGACACCAACGTCCCGCAGGTTTGCTTCAACCATTGAGAGTACCAGAATGGAAGTGGGAAGAAATTGGTATGGACTTTATTGTCGGGTTACCTCGTACTCGTGATGGTCATGACTCTATAGGGTTATTGTGGATAGGTTGACGAAGTCTGCTCATTTCATACTAGTCCACACAACATATACAAGTGCTAAGCTAGCAGAGCTATATATGTCCAGGAATTGTGTGTCTAAATGGAGTTCCGAAGAAAATAGTGTCCGACCGAGGTACTCAGTTTACGTCACGATTCTGGCAGAAGGTACATGAGATAATGGGTACACAACTCAACTTCAGTTCTGCTTATCATCCACAGACAGATGGACAGACTGAGAGGACTAATCAAATTCTGGAGGATATGCTTTGAGCGTGTGCTTTAAAACACGGTCGTAGTTGGGATAAGAGTTTGCCATATGCAGAGTTCTCCTACAATAACAGTTACCAAGCTAGTCTTAAGATGTCACCTTTTGAAGCTTTGTATGGGAGAAAGTGCAGAACACCTTTGTATTGGAGCCAGACTGGGGAAAGTAAAGTGTTTGGACTCGAAGTTCTTCAAGATGCAGAGCAGCAGGTACAGTTAATCCGAGAGAATCTCAAGACTGCACAGTCTAGGCAGAAAAGTTTTGCTGATACCCAAAGGAGAGAATTGGTCTTTGAAGTTGAAGATTTTGTTTATCTCAAAGTATCACCTATCAGAGGTCTTCGCAGATTCAAAGTCAAAGGAAAGTTATCACCTCGTTTCATTGGTCCTTTCAAGGTACTAGAAAGGAAGGGTGAGGTAGCTTATCAATTAGAATTGCCAGCTCAGTTGTCAGAGGTTCATGATGTGTTTCATGTGTCACAATTGAA
Organism: Digitaria exilis; assembly: GCA_015342445.1. Classification (NCBI taxonomy): domain Eukaryota; kingdom Viridiplantae; phylum Streptophyta; class Magnoliopsida; order Poales; family Poaceae; genus Digitaria; species Digitaria exilis. The sequence goes on from JACEFO010002488.1 coordinate 14,557, forward strand.
GAAGTGTTTACGGGTACCAGAGGAGCAATTGCAGTTAGAGGAACTCAGTGTGAAGGATGATTTGACCTATTCAGAGTATCCAGTCCAGATATTGGAGACAGCAGAAAGGGTTACTCGGAATAAAGTGATTAAGATGTGCAAAGTACAGTGGAGTCACCATACAGAGGATGAGGCTACATGGGAAAGAGAAGATGAGCTCAGTGCAGAATTCCCCTCAGTTGTTCTCTGATCTTTCCGAATCTCGAGGACGAGATTCCTCTTAAGGGGGTAGGATTTGTAACACCCTAATTTTGCTCATCAAATAAAGATCAATGTAGGCAACAATTTTCTTAGTCTTTGTTGTTTTAGGAAATATTAAATTGAAAATTAATTTGGCTCTTAAATATTTAAATAGCATTAAATTAGAGTCAAGAAAGTCTTGGTTGCATTCATGCTGGTTGCATATATTTTGAATGTTGTTTGAATTTTGAAAAGGTTTGCAAAAGTTTAAACTTAAATTTCAAAACCTTTTCTCTTCCCTCTCTCTTTTCTAGCCGGCCCAGTTTCCTTCTCTTTTTCTCGGCCCAGTTCCCAGCCCCAGTTCTCGGCCCACTCGCGCGCCCAGCGGCCCAGCCGAGCCTCTCTCTTCTTCTCTCTTCTCTCGCTGGCATGTGGGCCCAGGCTGTCAGCCGTCTTCTTCCTCGCGTCGCCGAGCCGGACTCGCCGTCGAGTCTTGGCCGCGCCCGTCTTGATCTCGTCTTTTCCCTCGCCGCAAGCTTCTTTTCTCGGCCTTTATAAGCCGCCGCTCGAGCTCTCGTTCCCCTCAACCCAACCCGAGCTTCCGCCGCTTTTAGCTCGTGTTGCCCATAGCCGTAACCCTAGGGTTAAGCCGCCGCCGCGATTCGAGCTTCCAAGCGCCTTCTAAGCCGCTCCGAGCTTGGTCGTTGAGTTTCGCGTTGAGGTAAGGAAGTCGCCGAGTCTCTTATCTCTCTCCCTCTCGCTCTCTCGAGGTCGCATGGCGTCGTCGTCGTAGCCGAGCCGCCGTTCGCCGCCGTGAGCCCTCTCCGTCGCTCAACCTTCGTTTAGATCCCCCAAAACGGTTTCCTCTTGATCCCAGCTTTCTCCCGAGCCTTGAATCGTGCAACAACCGAGCTCCCTAGCCCTAGTTTTGCTCTAGTCCGGCGAGTCCTCGGCCAAGCGCCGCCGTGCGCCGCCGTCTTCATGTCGCCGGAGATTGCCCGTTCAATCTCAGCCGCTAGATGCAGATCCAACGGCCCAGATCGAGCCCCGACTCGAGTCAAACCAAGCCGCGTCGGTCAGCCGTGCCGTTTTGCAGAAAAGCCCCTCGGTTTTATAGAAATCAACCCGCGGTCCAAGTTAGTTCAAAAATAATTAGATCTAGGTCCTGTTTCTTTCAGTTTAGCCCCTAATCTTTCTAAATATCTACCCCGCCGTCCTGCCGCGTCGTTTTTCACAAAAGTCCTTCTGTTTTTATATAAAATTACGTTTTAGGTCCCTGGTTTCTTCTGTTTAAGCCCCTGGAAAGTTAGATTTAGTTCAAAGAAGCCCTTAAACCTTGTTTTAGGCATATCTTAACCGTTTTAAGTCCGTTTTGAGTGATCTTTGCGCTCACGCGATCGTCTCTTCATCAAGAATAGTTCTAGATACGTCTTTGCGTCTTTCAAAGTTGTTTGGTGTATTGTTTTGCTTTTATTGATTGAATGCTTGTGCGAATCGTGTAGAGAACGGTCCGTTCGAGGAGATCAAGATCAAGTCTTCGAGGAGGAGCCACCGCAGTACTTTGAGCAAGGCAAGTGGATTTCCCCTCTGCATACTCTTTTGAACCCATACACATTGCATAACATTAAATTTATATTTATGCTTGCGATGCATTAATTTGATGGGTCCTATGTAAGGATGACTAGTCTTTTACACCTAAGCCTTGATACACCGGGTTTACTTTTATGTTGGGTAGCTATGCTAGATGCTTAACCTTGGTTCATGATGGGTTCTATCCAACATTGATGAATATCCTTATTATTTATATCTTGTTATGTTAATACAAGATTACCATGTTAATCGGAACATGGAGAACCACCCAGGATTAACCGTACAACCACAATACTATATGGCTCTGGTCTTGGCTAATTAATTAGAAACCTTGGTTAGGGATGATCTTACCGAAAGGGCATGGGGGGTGGCGGTTGACGGTGTATAGCCCGGTTCTCTCGGGAAGTGGGCTTGGCTTAAGACACTATACCCGTTAGGGAGGGTTATGCCTGCTTCCGATCCGGAAACCTTAGCGGATTGTTTCTAACTAGGGAATCTTTGTAAAGGCCTCGTAGCGTCCCTATGCAGTCACACCTCGGAAGTGTGATACGTGCCTGGCCCGCACTGCATGGTTGGGTCCAAAGTTCTTCGGAGCTTTTACGCGACTTGTGGTGAAAGTGTACAACCTCTGCATAGTGTAAAACTGTTATAAACAGCCGTGTTCGCGGTCATGAACGGCCTGGACCCTCACGTGATTAATCTATCGAAACATGAAATCAAATCATTGCATGCATATGTTATTGGTTATGTTCATTGTTTACTCTATGCTAATATGTGGGTTGGTATATACTTATATCTTAGTAAATAGCTGCTTGTTAATAAAACTTGACCAACTAAAATGCTGACCGCTGCAAACCAAGTCTTTCCTTGATAGCTTGCATACTTCACCCACTTGTTGAGTAACCAACCATAAGTGTACTCATCCTTGCTTATATTGGATCAGAAGGTAATAATGGAGCGGAGTACCTCAGCGATCTTGATGAGTTCTAGGCGTGTGTTCCACCAGTCAGATGCCTGTGGAGTGCTTTTGGAGTTATCGTCTTAGTTATCGTGTGAACCAGTTTATTTTGGCCTTTGTGCCATATTCGTGAGTGTAATAAATACTTTATTTATTAAATATTCGTTTGAGTACTGTTTCTGCTATTCACTCACGGTCTATCATATGTGTGAAATTTGATCCTGGCACACATATGAGATGTACTCGGTTTTCTTTCTAAAACCGGGTATGACAGAGTGGTACCAGAGCCGTGCTGACTGTAGGACGCTAGCCTAGGTAGAATGGTCGAAGTAAGGATTTAGTTTAGCAAGCCAAGTCAGTTTCTTTAGAGGTCTTATTTTATTAGTTAAAAATTCTTTGAACTTCTTCTCTTTTCTATGGTCACCTTTGCCTCTATTTCAATTATCTTTACTAAGGTTCTCTCTATGCTTAGATGGCCAAGAACTTCAGACTGACCCAGCGCAGCCAACCCCTCTTTCACCACAGATGGATGATGATGTGCAAGGAGATCCCGTGTGGGTGTGTTTCTCTGATGATGAAGATATAACTGATCCTGCTTCACCACAGCAGATGTTGAAGGGAATCCAGATGGCACTGAAGATGAGGGTGATAAAGTCTATGATGATGAAAAGGATGATGAAGAAGAGCCAAGGTGGAGATGATCACTTCAGTAACAGAGCTAGGTGCTTTCCCACTCTTGCTTGAAGATGTTCTGGAAGCATTGGGCAACTACACCAGGCCACTCTACATAACCACCTACAGTCCGCTGCAAACTACCAGGAGTACTACCATACTCAGGTTCATGTTAGGGAGCAATGGAGAATGCCTCTCGCTTCAAGACTTGGTCTATTCATGAGTCGAGCCTTCTCCATACTTCCTATGAAGCTGCAGTTAGCGATGCCGCCAGGATGGCAGTGACGTCTATCAGCCACAAGTTTCGGAAAGAACTGTCTCGCACAGAGTACCGTCATTTGCCTCGTCGCTGTCCAGGAACTGAGCAAACCGTTGTCATGGGAGGAGGACCAACAGCAGATCCTCGTCTCAATGTTCTGGCCTGAGTCACTGCAGCACTGAATACTGATTTGGAAGGTGTTATTAATGAACTTGCTGAAGCCAAGAGCGGATTGCAGAACTAGAAGAACAACTTGCTAAGCAACAAGGTCAAGAGGATGATGATGATGAGAGGATGGCCAATGCTTGGTCCCCGCCTCGGAAGAAGCTTCGCTATGGAGCCCCTTTCTCCATCACACGGTTTAGGGAATAGGTTATCTTTAGGTTTCTTTTGTAAGTTTACCATTAGTTCGGTTTTGTGAGGTCGGTCGTTTGTTTAATGCTTGTTGCTTGGACAAATGTGTGAGTTGGAATCTTTGTTTGTGTGTCTTTGATTGTGGAGTGATGACCACAATTAAAGAATTTTGGTAATAAAATATTAGTTGGGTTTAATTCTAGTCCCCTCTTATCCTTTGCCCTTAGTTTCTTATCTATCTCATGTCTATCCGGCATCTATAAGTTCCTCATGCTGAAATCTGCTCGCGCCGATATCTGACCCGGCAGTACTGTTTTGAGGATTTCGAGAGTTACACAAATCCGTTTGACCTCAAACCAGTGGTGTTAGTTTCAGAATTTGATGAGTGAATTTCTGTGATTTTTCCATAATTTTTGGAAATCTGTGTCGAGGGAAACACACCAAAAGTTGTCAGGTACAGAATCTGTTTTTTCCAGCTTGACATAGGCAGCTTGATTATTTGTATCCGGAGTTTCAAAGGTCCGATTGAGGCGATTCCAGTTGGATTGGATTCATAGCTTTATGAGTATTGTTCTGGAATTTTGGTATCATTTTTGGGAGCTCATGATAGAGTTATTCACTGTGCCAAGAAGTCAGTGTTATTCACAAGTCGATAAGGAGATCGAATGGAGTTTCAGATGAGTCCAGTTAGTCGAGAAGAAGCGACAATCAATCAGTTGAAAGGAAAGCCATTGGAGGATATCAGAGTCGTGTGTGAATTTTCGGATGTCTTTCCTGATGATTTACCAGGTATGCCGCATGACCGAGACTTTGAGTTCATCATTGAGCTTGTACCTGGTACTTGCACCTATTTCAAAAAGAGCATATAGAATGGATGTTAAAGATTTAGCATAATTAAAGAAACAGATAGAATGAACTTTTAGCTAAGGGTTATATTCGGCCTAGTTCGTCTCTATGGGGAGCTCCTGTTATATTTGTTGATAAGAAGGATGGTACTAGAAGGATGTGTGTTGATTACAGAGCCCTTAATGAGGTGACTATCAAGAATAAGTATCCGCTTCCTAGAATTGAAGATTTGTTCGACCAGATAAGAGGTGCAAGAGTTTTCTCCAAGATTGATTTGCGTTCAGGCTATCATCAAGTGAAGATTCGGAAAGAGGATATTCCTAAAACTGCGTTCACTTGCAGATATGGTCTTTATGAGTATCTAGTGATGTCGTTTGGTTTGACTAATGCCCCTGCAAACTTTATGTATCTGATGAACAAGGTATTTATGGAGTATCTTGACAAGTTTGTGGTGGTATTCATTGATGATATCATGGTGTTCTCCAAGAATGAGGAAGAGCATGAGGAGCATTTGCGGCTAGTATTGCAGAAACTACGGGAGCATCAGTTGTATGCCAAGTTCAGTAAATGTGAGTTCTGGTTGAAGGAAGTTTCTTTTCTTGGACATGTCATCACTGATGGAGGAATCATGGTAGATTCCGAGTAAAGTGCAGGATGTGTTGAATTGGGAGCCACCTCAGAGTGTTGCAGAAATCAGAATTTTCTCAGATTGGCAGGTTATTACCGCAGATTTATTGAAGGCTTCTCCAAAATTGCTAAACCCATGACTTTGTTGTTAGAGAAGGGACGAAAATTCAAGTGGGATGATGCTTGTCAGCAGAGTTTTGAGGAGTTAAGGAAGAAATTGACCACTGCTCCAGTATTAGTGATGCCTGATATTCCAAAAGGGGTTTGATGTGTACTGTGATGCTTCACACGTAGGACTTGGATGCGTGTTGATGCAAGAAGGCAGAGTCGTGGCTTATGCTTCTAGACAGTTGAGAAACATGAGAAGAATTATCCTACTTCATTGATCTGGAGTTAGCAGCAGTTGTTCATGCATTGAAGATTTGGAGGCACTACATGGTTGGAAACGGTGTCGAATTTTCACTGATCATAAGAGTTTAAAGTATATCTTCACTCAGAAGGATCTTAATTTGAGACAAAGCAGATGGCTAGAAATAATCAATGATTTTGATTTGGATATTCAATATCATCCTGGAAAGGCCAACGTTGTTTGCAGATGCTCTAAGTCGTAAGAGTCAAGTTAACTCAGTCATTGGGAGATTGATATCACAAGAGTTATGTTGGGAGATGGAACGACTTAACTTGGGTATCTGTGCTCATTCAGAAGCTGTGACTATGGAAGTAGAGTCAACATTAGAGCAAGAAATCAGGAAGGGACAGTTAGAGGATCCGAAGATCGAGGAATTCAGGCCTTAATCCATTTGGGAAAAACTGAGGATTTCACTGAGGATGAACAGGGACAGTGTGGTTCAGAAACAGAATATGTGTTCCAAAAATGATAGGCTTCGAGAACTCATATTGAAGGAAGCACATGACTCACCTTATTCCATTCATCCAGGAAGTACTAAGATGTATCAAGATTTGAAAGAGAAATATTGGTGTATGGTTGAGAGAGATGTTGCACTTATATGGCTTGTGATGATGTTCAAGAGTTAGCAGGACCACGTCGATTTGCTTCAACCATTGGCAGAGTACAGAATGGGAAAGTGGGGGAAATTGGTTGGATTTATGTTGGGTTTACTCGTACCTTGAGTGGTATGACTCTAAAGGGTTATTTGTGGATATGTTGACGAGTTGCCATGTTCATACTAGTCAGCACAATATAAAATGCTAAGCAGAGAGCTATATATGTCCAGGATTGTGGTCTAAATGGAGTTCGAAGAAATAGTGGTCGATCCGAAGGTACTCAGTTTACGTCTCGATTCTGGCAGAAGGTCATGAGATAATGGGTAACCTCAACTTCAAGTTCTGCTTATCTCCCAGACTATGATGGACGACTGAGAGGACTAATCAAATTCTGGAGGATATCTTCGAGCGTGGTGCTTGTTAAACACGGTCGTATGTTGGGATAAGAGTTGCCATATGCAGAGTTCTCCTACAATAAC